>WBNH01010440.1:713763-832886 GCA_013401255.1 Urocolius indicus | reverse complement strand
GCTTCAGGGGCTAGTGAGTATCTCCAGGGGGGCTTCAGGGGCGAGTGGGTATCTCCCAGGGGGCTTCAGGGGCGAGTGGGCATCTCCCAGGGGGCTTCAGGGGCCAGTTGGCATCTCCCAGGGGGACTTCAGGGGCTAGTGGGTATCTCCTGGAGGCGGCCGGGGTGGGGGGCACGGAGTCGAGTGGGCGAGCGAGCATCTCCCAAAGGGGCTTGGGGGGCTAGCAGGCATCTCCCGGGGGCGAGCGGGTGTCTCCAGGAGGGTCTGGGCCTGGCATACATGACGGGCAGCCGCAGGCAGCCCCGCTGTCCCGGCGGCGTTGGCTCACGCTGCTCCCCACCGCACGGGCACTGTCGCAAAGGCGTTGAAAGTGTGGGTCGGTAACACTGATGGGATCTGGGGTCTTTTTTGGGTGTTTTTAGCAAAAAGACAGAAAATCTAAAAAGTCGACGTGGAAGTTCTGCCTTGACTTGACGCACCCTGTGGAAGATGGAATCTTTGACTCTGGAAATTTCGTAAGTTCCTGGTGTTTGCTCGCTTGTTGGGGGCACAGTGTGAGAAAAGCCTGATGGCAGAGCCATAATTGGGCTACGGCTGCAGAGGGGCTGCCTAAACCACTCAAGTCCCATCTGCTCTTTAAATTATGGTTACTTTTGGAACCACTGCTCGGCTTTTGATGTGTTTTCTAGACAAGATGGTTCATACCACGAATAAACGTGGAATGGAACTTCTGTGATGATGTGTTCTTTAATTACGTGCTGTAAAACGTGTCTGTGTTGTAAATAGTTGCTGTCGGGACATAAGTAACCGCTGATTTTTAACATTGCTTCGTGGCTAGGGTCCCTTCCCTAGTTCATACCTAGGGTGCCATTCCCTAGTGTTCTATTTGTTTAATGTTGAAACAGGAACAGTTCCTAAAGGAGAAGGTTAAGGTCAATGGAAAAACTGGCAATTTGGGCAACACCGTTCACATTGAACGTCTGAAGAACAAGATCACAGTGACATCTGAGAAGCAGTTTTCTAAAAGGTTGGCATCGGTTTCTTCTTGTGTTTGTGAGCGTGGCTTTTGAAAGGGGTGTGTTGAACGTGATGCATTTCTGATAACACACAGAAAAGACGTTAGTCCTGGCTTCCATAGCACTTGTAAGGGTTAGTGAAAGATGTCTGTTTGAACAGATTTATAACATTAGATATTTTTAAAGCTGCCTTTTAAATCTCAAGACTTGATTGCAAATTAATGCTCCCTCTGATATAAGCATAATAATACAGAGGTGCCATATATAGATTGTTAGGAGTGTGTAAAGGAAGGATGGGGTTCGAATTCACAGGTGGCTGCTTTATTACTTGATGATTGGATTCACATGTATGTGTACGTAGTAGAGGCTGTTGCACAAGAACCCCGTGAGTCAAATGAAGCCTTAAACTGCTCAGTGTGTCAGTGTGTGCAGCTGAGTGCACTCATTAGACGTGCATTTCTTTCCCTGTGTCCCCCCTTAATTTCCTAATACAGATGTACCAGTATCTGCTTTGTTAGAGCAGGGTTTAAAGCTACTTCTCGGTGCTTTTAAGTTACTGGCACCATGCTGTGTAGTGAAAAAGCATCAGGGAATGAATTCTTAGCCGTGTCTTGGGTGGAGTGCAGGCATCAGTAAAGGGTTGTTAAATGACAGGTTTCTAACGTGTAATGACTGCTTTTTTCAGGTACCTAAAATACCTCACCAAGAAGTACCTCAAGAAGAACAACCTGCGTGACTGGCTTCGCGTGGTTGCCTCTGACAAGGAGACGTACGAGCTGCGCTACTTCCAGATCAGCCAGGACGAGGAAGGCTCAGAGTCTGAGGACTGAGGGGAGCGTGGTTCTGTGCTCCATGCAGTGGACAAAAGACTACCAACACCTATTTATAAGAACACTTAACTTATTGGTGAATAAAGGTTCTGTACCCTGTCTGACAGAGCATGGTTAGTTTTTTTAGCCTTTTTCTGAAGTTGTCATTAAAAACCAGCGTGAGGAATGGTTTGATTTGTGGGTTTTTTTATCTTCCAGTGATAGAAATCAGGGCTGTGAAAGTCCAAACAGAAGAGAGCTGAGTCCTTTGCCCAGTACAACTGCAGGATGGTTCCATCAGTGTGTAACCATACTGGTGCAAATAATGGTAGAGCTTTTTTGTGACCGAAGGACTGCCTCCTGCTAATTCACGTGGACTTTGTAAGATTTAAAGGAATGTTTTATTTCTGTGTGATTAATCTAAATCATTAATTGGTTAGTGTGTTCCTGTGTTTAACCACAGGTCCAGATGGGGTATGGTGGAGATTTGTTAGCCAGGTTTAGATTGGATTGACGATTAAGAGGGGAAGAGATCTCATTGTAAGGGAGGTGCTGAGATGTGCTTAAGTGTTGATCCCATTATGTTCCCATTACATTTCCACATTACTCTGATGGTCTATTTTATGATTCTCCCCTTTGACTCCTGGGCTATTTCTTTCATGCAAGTATTTAGTACACAGATCACTCCAGATCTTATAAACTAGTTACTGTCATAGGAAGAGAAAGTTGGCTCCTTCTCGTGGCGAGAGAGTGGTGGCTGTGAGCCTGCAGCTGGTGCATCACAGGTTTTTGAGCACCAGGCTCTTGCCAGGATGGCAGTGCACTCTGCTTCTCATCAGACTGTTTGGTTTGTTCCAGGGCAGTGGTGAACTCTGGAGTCAGTAATGCAGTGACACCATAAACCAGGGCTGACTGTAGGCTCTGATACTGAACTGCAGGCTGAAGTGTGCTTACTAAATTGTTTAATTTCCTGATGGCTTTTAATTTTTAGTCTTTTCAGCACTGGGTTTGCTGACAGACCTCTGAGACTAGAGCTGCCAAAGCACAAAGCACTGTGTTACCAATCGCATGACACCCACTTCTGCCACCTACACCTCCAAGAGGAGAAGTGCAGGAGGAGAGATGAACGTTTTCAGTGAGCCTGAGCAGCCCTTGGGGAGATAAGAGGACAAAGAGGAAGCAGCAGTGGAACCACAGTTACTGGTGTGATCTCTGCCATGCTCATCTGGTTCATATTCTTTCAGAGCTAGTAGAAGGCAGGGAGGGAGCAGTGTGCTGCAGGATTATTTCCTACCTCAGTATGTTGAAATTTCTGTGAGTCTGTGGAAATAAGCTCACCTGAAGTCCTGCTCACTGATCTGGGCACAGGGTAACATCAAGGTGCTGCTTTGGAATTCTCTATGTGAGAAAAATCAGACAGTTTTGAAGCAACAATTAAAGGTGGTTGTCATCTTCCTTTTCTGGCAGGCCAGAAGGTTGTAGAGTTTCCTTCTCTGGAGGTCTTCAAAACCCACCTGGACACGTTCCTGTGTGACCTGATCTAGGTGGAGCTGCGTTAGCAGGGGGGTTGGTTGGACTGGATGATCTGCAAAGGTCCCTTCCAGCCCCTAATGTTCTGTGATTCTTTGATAAGGTTGCTAATGCTTTTTTAGAGCAGTTACAACACTGTTAGGGTTAACAAGCAACACATGGTGAACTTGAACAAAGCAAAATTCCAAGCTTCTGATAATGCTAACGTATGGATGTAGAGTGATTAACATCTTTAGGAACAAATTCCTTCCTCTTAGCCCTGTGTTGCTGCCCAAGCTCTGCAGGCTGTACCCAGCTCTGTTCTGTGGAACATCAGGCCGCTGCAGCTCTGGGGCAGCTTCATCAGGTCAGTGGAAACAGTTCAAGTGCATGTTTGTGTGTTACACATAGAAATCACAAAGAAGGGCTTTAAAATGTAAGTGGAGTGTTTATGATGGGATTGTTAAAGTTTCCTGGAGAAAACCAGCTGAAATAACTCAGACAAGAAGCTGAGCTCAGACAGCTTCAGGGAAATGGTGATTCTTCCATCAGTTTGTGTATTTCCCAGCTGAAGAGGCCGGGTGTGATGCAACAACCTTTTGCTGTTCACATAAGGTAATTGATACAAATTAGCCAGATTGGAATGGAAGCCAGCTTTGTTTTTTAAAAGGTGTAGGTGAGTGTTTCTCTGGTCTTTGGTGGGGTTAAAGTCATGGAGATGGTAACTCTTGTTCTGGGAGCTGCCGGGTACCTTCATTCAGGAACCTGTCAGGCCAGTTGTTTTTTTATCCACTAGAATCTGCTGTAAAAGAACCAGTTTAATCCATCTTTGTTTTGAAACTTAAAAGCTCCTGAACAGCTTGAAAACAGGCAGAACTGACTGGTGGAGTTTTCTGTATTTATTGCTAGACAGGAGCCCAGAAAAGCCCTGCTTGAGGGAGGGAGGGAGGGAGAGGCTATCTGAGAGCTACCTCAGCCTAGCGAGGAACCTGCTGGGAAAAACAGTGCACCCACAGCCTGAAAAGCTCACAGGTACCCGGGGCTGCTGCACAGACCGGTCCCTGTGGCTCCTCTGTGATGTGCTCAGGTCTCAGCTGATCCTCAGGATGCTTCAGGATTTCCAGAAGGAATAAGCACAAAATCCAGCAGGACTGTGGGAGCACTGCCTGACCTCCACACAGCCCAGACCCCTGGTCCATCAAGCCAGAAGTTTGACAGATAATCTTTGCAAAGCAGCAAGTTGTAGCACAGCACAGGGGCCTGGGCCAGCACCCTTCAGCTCAAGGACTGGGGAGAGCAATGGCAAAGTAGCTCTTACTAAGCTTTAATATAGCCAAAGTGATAGAGACAGGTATAGAGATGTAGGTTTAGGTATCAATATACAGGTCTAGATATTGATAGCTATGGCTAGATAGATAAAGCGACATTCTTCCTTTCATTTGTCACTAAATGCTTCTCTCTTGCATTGCTCAAAACAAAATGCTCTTGCTGCTCTCTTCCAAATGAAGTCAGTTTATGGGAGACCTCCCACACACGGAGAATTTCAATGTCTGGCAAATCAAAATTGAAAGAGAAATATCTTAAGCTCAAGAGCAACACAGCTGTTGCCAGAGCAGCAGTAGCAGCACCTCGCAGGCTATTTTGTGTGTGAGCACACAGAGAGATTATTTCTCTGCACCATCATTCTCTGTCACTTCTGCTCCTACAAAACTCTCACTGGCTTCCATTAAAAAGAGAACAAACACCACAAGATTTCACCGGCTGTAACCACCACTAGTGAAAGTTAGCTGCTGCCCTCCTGAAAACAGCTTTGTCATACACCCAGAAATAGGAAAAGAGGTAAATAATGTCTGAAAATGTGTCAGGGTACTCATGTATACAACAGATCCAGCTTGTGGCAGGTATTAAGGGAGGCTGAGACTCAACACATTCACATAACATCAGCACAAAGTCATTAGAAAGAGAGGCCCATGGAAAAACAAATAATAACAGCTTTGATGTACCCAACAGCAGGAAGTGAGCTTCAGTGCTGGGAGGGATCTGATTACACCAAATATAGCCAAAAACCAAGCAAAACAAGAGTTCTAAAGACTAAAGCGATACGAAGGCTTCTTACCTGGCAGATCAGAAGGGATCAAATGCCTCCTCACCCTGCCCATGTTGTGATGCTCCGTTGGGTTTCTGCCTCATCCCTGGCCCAGTTTCCTGACCAGCCCCAGTGCCCTGCCCATCAGCCCTCACAGCAGCACACACATACCAGTTTGAAAAGTGCTCATACCCCACAGAAGTAAGTGAGAGGCTTTCCTGCCAGTGCCTGGGCATGGTGGCCTGCACCCCGTGGCAGGAGGAGAGTGGGCATCCATTGCCTTTGGAGACCTTCTCAACCGTCCCACTGCTGTCAACAATACCTACAGCCCATATGTCTCAAAGCAATAAAATACAGCTTATTTTGTATGGATGTGTTGGAGATTGAAACTAAAGTCTTTGCCCCATGACCTTTAATAGCTATGTCAGGTGAAGTCTCCCGGCATGATCCCAATCCCATGAGAAGGGGGCTGCCCTTCCCATGAGCAGGTGAAGACTAATTCCTGCTAATTCCTGTCACAAGGACCACTCTGAGCAATAAAGAGGTTCATCAACACAGCAGCCAACTCAATACAGCAGTGCCAAAGCCAGGAGAAGGGGAAATAAGGTGGGTCAGAGGCTCCCTGTGACACGGTGTCAAAAGGCCCCAAGGTGGAAGGAGGAGCTGTCAGACAGCTGGAGCAGATGTGCAAGCCTGGGCAGCACTGGCTGGGAGACATTTCATCTGGCAGTGAGTTACTGCCAGCAATGGCAGGTCCTCCTGGGAGGTGCCACAGGTGCCCTGGCAGGGTAACCCAAGAGGGCCACCAGCCCTGGGCTTGGTGAGGGGCTGTGAAGCTCAGCAGGAACTCGTCTAGGAGTCCCTTCCAAGCCTTGCCATTCTGTGATTCTGTGTAAGCATCATCCTCTTTCAGCATCTAAATCTACCAGGCATGTCCTGCTGCTGGCCTCTGGATCTCTGGCCAGCTGTCCCGTGGGCACAGGAAGGCCTCATTTCCCCTGGTGCACACATTTTTGGCAGGACGATGGCATAAAGCCACTCTCAGGCTTACCTTGGCACTGCAGCTGCTGTTTGAGCCTTAGCTCATGCTAAAGCTGCTGCTTGAGAGAAATGCTGTTGCAGAGCACAGACCATAGGTGGGAGGAGCGGCCCAGGGATAACCAGGTCAAGTGGCTAAAAACACCCCAAACACCCCTCAAGCAAGGTCCTACGAAGCCCTCAGGGAGAGGGCTGAGAGGTGAGGGAAGCCATTTCCAAAAGAAGTGTGTCTGTGACCTCTCCCAGCTTGCAACTGCCTTTTGCAGCTTTTCACACCTGAATCTCTTTGCTGTGGGGACAAATAAACTCACAAATTACTAAAGAGGCAGCAGCTGGGAAAGCTTTCCCATTGCTGCTCATCCAGGCTGGATTTAAAGCAGCAATTAAGAGACACATGTTTTAATAGTCTATTAATAAATCTCTTTTAAATATAAATGAAGCAGTTTAACCTGGCAAGACAGTTCAAACACCTCATCCCACTACAGAGGCGTGAAGGACCACTGCAGTCTCACATTTGTTATAGTGTTGTTGCCATTGGTTCAGGATTTTAAGTGGGAACATGGGCCAATGGGTGTTGTTTTCAGTGGCCCTTTGCCCCAGAGTGGCTCAATCACCTCCCTGCATGCTGATGGGATGCTCTGAGCCCAGCCTCCAGCTGTCAAAGCCAACAAAGGCATCAGCATCTTCTTGATCACCGGTGCACAGGGCAGGGAGGAGAAAGTACTGAATAATGAATAGCTCAAGGTACACCAACAGCACAAGGGAAAGCAAATAACTAGAATGTTTGAGTTTGCTGCAGAAGGGCAGAATGCTGCTCCTGTGGGGGTGTCCTTGACCGGCACAGACAAGGGGATGTTCAGCCACCCCTGTTCCCAACTCAGTAACATTTTCCCAGCAAAACTGCATTCGTCAGTCTTCCTCCTTCCAGCTCATTTAGAAAATGTTGACACTGTGGGAAGATAACAGCCCTGAGATAGGGGTAGTTGTGCTGACACAGAAGGGCTGGGAGCTGTAAAGCTTCCACACCTCTCCTGAGCAGCCTCTTCAGGGCTCTTTCTCTTACCCCAGCTTGGGATGCTGTGACCCCTGTGAAGTAAAAGACTCTCCCTGTGGCACCCAGCTGCAAAGGGGCATGGAGTGGGGCTGGCAGAAATAACTTGCAGAGTCCATGAGTGGTCAGCAAGGGGGAGCTGAACTGTGACAATGAATGTGAAGCCCGAAGGAGGAGGGTCCTGCCATCACTCCTGGCTGCTCAGCACTCACCACATGCTCCAGGGACCTGTGTTTTCCTCCCCATGCAGGGAACAGCTGAGTATATGCTAGAAGCAAGGATCAAGTCTCTTTTAATCTTGATAGCCTCAGAGATGCTGCTGTGGAACATCTCAGGGAACCTTAATCCTGTGGAGGTGATGGGTGTGTTGCCATGGCTTCCACTGCCATGATGTATGGGTGTTTCTGTGAGAAACTATACTGGAGATGGAAAACACTAATGAAAACCAAACATGAGAGTCCCCTCTCATGCTCTGCTGCTAAATTGAAATTGCCTCAGAGTTTGCTTTCAGTCCCACCAGACCCCACTGACAGGTCACAGTGCCAAGAGGCTTTCACTGGTGGTGCTGGGGCAGCAAAGTGATGGAGACACATGGAAAGGCACCAAGAGTTGTGACAGTGGCTTAAAAGTCAGGAAGTTGAATAATGAGTCATTTGTCATTCTTTTGCAGTTTAAGGAGTAGTATTTCCCAACTCTTTTTTGGCAAGAGAGTTAGAACAGGATTTGCTTTATAAATGAAAGTTTCATGAAATCATGTGGTGCCAGGGGGCTGAATTTTTAAGCTAAATGCATGGGAAAAGCTGCAGCAGGTCCAACCAAAGGCCCTGGACCCCAGTGCCCTCACTTCAGTAGGGGTCAGGAATAGGAGACAGCAGCAGCTGTACCCATCAGGCTGCAGAAGCTCATGGATGGGGATTCTCCAAGCCAGAGCTGGTACCTGTGTGTTCAGCAATCCTTGCTAGGCTCCTTTCCTGCCATAAAATTGTTCAATTATTTCTCCAAGCATCAGTTATTGCCAAGCTGGCAGTTACACAGAAGCAAGAGTACATCTGCAGACCCAGCAGAAGATGGAGCCACATGAAGGAGGCATGTCCCCAAGATGCTAAGGGAGGATGGCCAAGGAGGAGGGTTATCTGCCTGAGCACTGCTGGCTCCAACTGTCTCCTCCTCTGTAGGTGAGAGCACATCCATTCATTAAAGGGCAATTAAAACGTGTGGGCCATTTCAGGCACAAATGAGTGGGTTTGCCCACCTCCTGCCTGCTGCCCACTGCAAGAAAAAGCCATATATTAATTCATTTTTGCACAGGGTTAATCTTAAGGCCAAGTGCATGAGCAGAGCCAAGGAATGGGCACAGGGCATGAATATGACTCCAACACAACATTAAAAACATACATACATCATCTAAAGATCATTATGATACAGTGATTATATAAAATAAAAGCCATGCATAACGTGTAAAATATATAGCTAACGTATAAATGAGAGACATCAATTTGGTTGTATGTTAAATGTATAATCCCCAGGGAAAGTGCTTCTCAGAGGACAGGGGTGCCTGTGGAAGGGTGCAGCCAGCACTGCATCCAAACTTGCACTGGGTGCTGGGCCACTGCAATTCCAAACACTGTCAGAGATCTGGCCCACTGCAAACACCATCAGGGATCTCTGTAATTACACACTGAGGCCATAGAATTGTAACTGTGTATTTGGGAGCAATTCTCAGCACCACACCTTGGGGGTGGGATGAGCCTGTACAGCACTAGAAGTTAGTGGGGAGAGGAAATCTGCTTTTTCTCAGTGACTTCTGACATTCAAGCCCACCCTGGAATGCTCAGGAGGGCTCTTTTCCTCTTCCTCCCAAACACAATAAAGAGGCCCAAAGCAACGAATGTTTTTGCAGGTGCAGAATTATCCTTTGGCAGAACAAACTGCAGAGATTGTGACATAAATCTGCAACTTTTTAGCTCATCTTTAGCATGGAGCCTGTTTCCCACACCAGCCCAGTGATGACAAAAATCAGCCAAGCCCATGAAATCAGAAAGAGGGTGAAAGACTCCAGCTTTTGTTCCCACATATTTGGAGGAGGTGAGGTTGTCTAAGGCTCTTTACATAGGGCTGCCATCAGCAGGGCTGCCCTGGGAGGGATGTGCAGCACAGGCTGCCTCCCTGCCTGCAGCTCAGATGTCCTTTGCCATGGTGGGGTTGCTGGGAGCTGGCTGCACACACCAAGATTACTTTAGGTTCTGCAACACTGCCTTGCAAACAATTTGAAATTGGAGTTCAGTAATTAAAAGCTTTGAGGTGAGTGCAGGATTATGGAAAAAGAACTACTTGCCCAGCTGGTTCACAACATTCCAGACACGCACAATATACTTTTTCAGCTGAATGCATTAGCCATAACCAATTATACATTTCCCTGGGTATCTTTCTCAACTAACTTCAGGAATGAGCATGTTGATATGCACATGCATATCCCCTCCTGCTTTCACATTCCTCCTTTGCTCCTATTTCTAGAGAAGTGCATTGATTTCACTGTCTAGGTACTATTTACAACACCTTGAAGGCCAACTAGCAAAGCTAAAATGCTACTGCTAATGAGATAGCAACTCTGATTCATTGCAGATGCAAAAATAGCAATTGGGTGAGAACAATAGGCAGGTGAGCAGCAGAGCTAGGGTAGAAGTTAGCACCCATGTCACTGGATGTTGGTCTGTTAACTGTGACAGCCCAGACTCACACAGACAGAACCACAATGACTATATGCCAAGACTTTAAAAACTGGAATTGCATGGAAAAGGTGAGATATGGTAAAGTTAGATTCCAAGTGAGGTGGGAAGCTCATAGTTTAGATCCATGTAAATACGATACCCACATACACCCCTGGATATAGCAGCACTCTGTGCAGTCACACACACAGGTTTCAGCATGAGACACAGACTGGTTTAAATCTATTCCTCTAACCTATGTGCTCACCACTGAAAGAGGTGATTATGCCTCTCCCCTTTGATCCCAAATCTGAGGGAGCAGGATGAATGAAAGGTGGTTGAGCACCCAAGCAGATGAAATTTCCTGAGGACTGTTGTGTCTCTGTGGTTCCCTTCAAGGTCTCCACCAGCACAAATTAAGTGGATGCATTAATGTGTGCAGACAAAGATGCACCATGAATTAAGCAGCGTTGCCCTGATGAGGGACTATTTGCTGTAATTTGGTTTGCAGCCACTTAGCAAAAACAGAATAGGAAGAAATAGGGAGTGTGCCCAGCAAAGTAATATGAAAATGGAGCCTCTGGCAGCCTCTGAGATGCACACTTTTAATACAATTAGAGCATGGGAAGGATGACAGACCCTGAGCCAGAAGTAGCCAAACTCTAGTTGCAGTTTCTTTTTACACTGTGAAAAGAGTGCTGATGTGTCTGGACTTCTTTTCTTCCAGACAGGGAGTGCAATGAAAAACCATGAGGCAGAGATGAACTTCACCAGCAGTCACCTGCAAATGCTGCCTGGTGCCATAAGGCAGGTCTCCCATGAGTGCAGCCTGACCCTGGCACTGTGCATGCCCAAGGGAACATGCCCCAGAGCTGAGGCTCCCTCTCTCAATCACCATCCCCAGCAGTGGGACTGCTCTAGTTGCTCTGAAGCCAACTAGCTCTTGACATCTGCCTCAGACACACAAATCAGATCATTGAGTTCAGGAAAACTTTGCATACAGTTCTGGGCTCTCCAGCTCAAGAGGACAGTCTGGAGGCAGTCCTGAGCAGTGCTACCAAGATGACCAGGTAACTGGAACATCCCTCTGATGAAGAAACACTGAGAGACATGGGGCTGTTTGGTCTTGAAAAGAGAAGACTGAGGAGAAACCTCATTAACCCTTATAAGTGCCTAAAAGAGGATGGAGACACACTTTTCTGTAGTGTCCAGCAACAGGACAAGGGGTAATGGACATAAGCTAGGAGAAAAAAAGCTCCACTTAAACACAAGGAGAGGGAGGTTGCTGTTGAGGTGAGGGAGCCCTGGCCCAGGCTGCCCAGGGAGGGTGTGGAGGTTCCTTCTCTGGAGGTTTCCAAACTCACCCAAACATGTTCTTGGATGAGCTCTAGAGGTCCCTTCCAACATATAGAATCTAGATTTTATAGAATCTGGGATTCTATAAAACATGTCTGCCTGGGCATGAGCTCTTGCCTGCAGGTGGAATTATTCCTTTACAGCCCATTCTGATCAAAACCTTTTCTCAAAAACTAAAAAATAGTTGTTCTAAACTTGCTCAACCTGTGCAGCATCTCTTTGGACAGATGGCTCTTGGACAGGTTGTGCAGCCAGGAGCTGACCCATAGTGCTAAACTGCCCCATCTATGCCAACTGCAGCTCATCTCCTTGAGCCTGCAGTGTCCTGGGCAGCCTGTGTCCAGGGCTCAGCCAGCCCAGGTGACAACAGTCACGTGCACCACCACTGAAGGGCAGCTTTGCACCATGACACCCTCAGGGAAGGAAGAGTCCTCAGGTAGGAGCACCCTCCTTGTCTGACTGCAAGCCAGGAGCCCACCAGAGACAGCTCCAGCACATCAACCACCACCCAACACCTTTGGTGGAACACCTGAAAAATGCTTTGGAGTGAAAGGAGCTATGAAAACTCACAGGAAAGATGAAACTTGTTGTAGTTTGGACACACCACACTGTGCCAGAGGAAGGAGAGCATCTATAGCACAGCCTCCTCCTCCTCAGCTGTGTCAGTGGTTAAGGCTGCAGGGCTGAGCACAATCTGTTCCAAAAGTGACTGGAAAATACATTACAGCTGTGATGAAAATGGATTTTTCTTTTCTTCTTCACCTCCAGTGAAGCATGAATTGGGAATTCATGAGCTATGAGCTGCTGCAAAATAACGCTGTTCTTCAAATATTCAGCAGTCTCCTGGCTCCAAAGGACCTTGGTTAACTAGAGGCAGAGCAGAGGGATTTTTCATTTCTTAAATTGCCCTGGAAAGGATCATTAGAAATTGCTCCCAGTTTCTTTCAGAGGCTTTTTACTTTCCCTTTGCAGAGTCTAAGCAGAGAGGTGAAGAGTGAATGTGCAGCGGCGTTGAGTCATGGAGGAGCGGGTGCTGCACGCTCTGCTGCTCACAGAGACAGGGGTAGGGAGGCAGAAGCAAAAGCACTGGGGAAAACAGGTTGTGGCTGTGGTTTAGCAATGCCCCAGCACCCTCCTGGGGGATACTCAGCAGCTTTAGATGCAATGAGCCTCATTGGACTTACAAAGGTACCAGCAGCCTGGATGTAGTCGGAGATGAGGGGAAGTGTATGTGCTCCTGGGTGGGCTGTGCTCCATCACTGCTATACCTGAGCAAGGGTTTGGAGGTACAGGGACCACCACTGGGCACAGGCAGTAGGAGTGGGATGGATGGATGGATGGATGGATGGATGGATGGATGGATGGATGGATGGATGCAGAGGATCTCAGACTTCAAAGCTTTCTTGCTATTAGAAGTCTGCTCTCCATGGCCTTGGCAATACTTGATATTCCTGCCTAGAAATCACTCATCATCCTTCACTCTGTTTTTCAAGCAGATAATGAACAGCTCTGCTACTCTAGGGTCTACTCTGATGCAAGCCACTAAACGTATGTGGCTATAAATCTATCTGCTCTGCACCAAGGTGGGGCACAGTCTGGCTCTGTGGTCTGGTCACAGCCATGTTTTGATTCCAAACAAGCCAAAACTCTCAGGAGAAGCAGGTCTGTGGCTTTGACTCAGGCTTCTCACAGTCATCATGATAAAGAACTGCTGGGGTTGTTATCCAGAGAGCCCAGCAGCTTCCAGCATCATCATACACAACTAAATAGCTGTAACAATGAAATGGACCACGCAGGAGTAAGTCACCACCAGAGCCAGAGCAGCCTTTGAAGTCAGCACTTATCACCTCCATCCACCACCTGCACAATTTCACCTTTTTTTCCAATCATTATTACTCTTTTTCCCCCCTCACAAAACAGCAGATGCCAACACAAACAGCATATCCCCTACACTCCTCTGCTAATCATTGAACAAACCCACTACAAAGGTGACCCCAGGCCCTTGTGTGGAGCATGGATGAGGCACGTGGGGGCTCAGAAATGGGAGAACCAATGCTGAGGAATGGCTAGGCTGTGGTCGGCAAGTGAAGGGATGCAGTGGCTGTCCAGAGATACAGACAGATGCAGAGGGTCCTCTGGCCTTAGGATAGTCCCCTGCCCCAGCCTGTCCATTTCCCACTGCACTTTTAACAGCTTTTGAACCTATCTGCTATGTCATTCCAAATTTATCCTGGCAGTAGTGCTCTCAGAGTGTTGCATTCGCTCACATTCCAAGAAACTGGTAGTTAAAGCAGGAAGGAAAAATGAGGAGAGGTAAGAGCACCTCCTGTCCAGCCTGGCTCCATGGCACCAGAGAACCCGTGGAGACCCATGGGGAGGGAGAAGTGGCAGGACAAGGGACCCAGAGGACCATGCAAACCACAAGCTCTCAGCTCAACTGCTCATGGAACAATTTCCAAGGGCATGGGATGAAAACTCAGGAGTAACACAATGGTTTCACAAGTACCTACAAGAGGAGCTGTGATCTCCTTTCTCCTGACTACAGGTGAATGGATTTTCCTTCAGGTTTCGAGGCCAAACAGCTCCTAATATCCCACATCTCTCAACAAGCCAGAAGCTGTGGGCTGAGAATCAGGAAAGAGAAACATTTCTGCTCTTCAAGAGCCACCATCCCTCACTCCATCAGGACCATCCTCACCCTGCAGTGCTCTGGGGTGTCTCTGAGCCCTCTGAAGCTCCAGAACTAACACCCTGCTCTGCACTTAGCTTACCTGCCAGGTTTTTCTTCAGGCCCTTTCCCCACTTTCCTTGGCCACCATTATTTAACTCCATTTTTCAAGTGGTTTCACCCAAAGGCAAGATGCTCCCATTCCCCACACCAGCCGTGCAGCCACCCACTGCCACACACCAGTGACCACCACCAGTGCTGAGCTCCACTTCCCCTTTGGGCATCCTTCCTCTGGCTATCATGCCCCTCCAGTGATGAAGAACTGGCATCTTTGAAATGAAAACAATCTCCCTCATAGATATTCACAGCCACCAACCACAGCAGATGCTGCAGCTCTTCATTCAGCAAAGGGAAAGTCTGAGCAGCAGCTTTGACTCTCCAGATTCCAGCTCAGAGTGCCTCCTCCTGCTCACCGGCCCCACCAAAGAGGAATGATTGATTTTACAGCATCACAGCCAGATCTGCAATCACAGATGACAGCTCTGGGGAAGGTTTTACTGATGAGCTTTGAAACACCCATAGTAATGATTTCTCCTTAAGTAAACAGATGAATTAATCCTTCTGCTGCGGTTGTAGTTAGTTTCCCCAAAATGAGTGTTTTCAAATGATTTCAGAAAGCAAAGGAGAGTGCTGTAGCACATTTTTTTTCCAAATAATTCTCAGTCGTGGATTTCAAACACTCCATCAGATCTCCAGGAGAAAACAGAGCAGATTTCCAAAGAGCTTAGTGGGTGCTCCTGGCTGCTAGAGGAAACGGGGACGTTGTCTTGGTGCCTCAAAGGAGAGCAGCAGATTTTGCACAGACAGACCTAACACATCGGCAATGGGTGCCAAATATGTGTTCTCCCCAAGTTTTAGTTACATGAATTGATCCTTTTATAGTTCCAAATGCGAATAAACCCGTTGAAAGAGAATAGGAGAAGTCACCACCAGATGAAGCATCGGGATGTGTTTCCCATGCATAGCCCTCCTCCCGATGCCAACTAACCAAACCACTCTGCTCCGAGCCTCAGCAGAGCACAGGAGACTCAGTTTTGCAACACGCAGACCTCATGACATGACTAAGACGGCTTGGTGAAGGGGTTTGATGAGAGAGCTAAGGAAAAGCTTTACCATCACAAACGGAAACTCTTCTGTGAAAGGCATTACAGCACCAGCTCTCACAAACATTGCTCCAGCTTCATGTATTTCAGAGTAAATCAGTCTCACCGGTGACAATTAAGCAGAAATGCAACCTGAAAGACCTCAAACCTTTGCAAGTCAGGCTTGGACATCAGCAGCGTAGATGATTTCTTTGCAGCTGCTGTACAGATAACGGAATGGGCTGACCTTTCTGTGGCTATATATCTATAACCCCACATTTAGAAAGCAGCTTGTTTATTCAGGCTCCTCTGTTTGACTTTACAAGCACTTATATTTGGCAAGGGAAATCATGGTCATGTTAAAACCAGTGAAGGTTTGCCCAGCAGCTCCACACAGCAGCATTTCACCTGCTGAGCAGCTATAAACTGGGGCTGGTGATCAGGATCCTAATCGAGTCTTCATTTGTGGGTTTAGTCCTTTCATTGCCTAAGCTAAGAGAGTACAAACCCATGAGGAGACTAGAGGAGCTTGGTTTATTTAGCTAAAAAAAGAAAAGATAGTGGATTGAGAGAAGATACAATTGTTGTTTGTTAATCTATAAGGAATAACAGCAGGAAAGGAAAATAATTAAGCTAACAACCCAAGAAGTAGTGGGAATGAGCTGACCATAAATAATTCAGGACGGAAAGGAGAAGAGGTTTCACACCATTAAAGGAAATCTCCATGAAAACATAATTTCCTGCCAACAATTAGTCTGAACTATCATGGGGGGGAGGTTGTTATATTTTCAAGCCATGACCTGAATGCCTCCTCCCACACTGCTGAGTAACGCAGAGGACTTACCCCAGAGACACTCTGCTCCCATCTTCTCCTCGTCTGCATTAGCAAAGGCTGGAGGCAGAGCTAAGAACCCTTTGTGGGAAGGCACAGCCATGTCAGGGCAGGCACCAGCTGGAGGCTGAAAACTTGCTGAGATTTCATTCTGAGTGCTTTCAAAGACACTGGCTTGCCCTCTACCAGGTTAAACAACTGAAGTCTGTTTGCCTATAAACAGGAGCTGGCACATATTTATATGTGTTTTACAACATATGTTCTAGCAGTTCTTGTCTTTTCCTTCTCCATCCCAATTTTAGCATCCCCTGAGTTGACATTGCATTTTACCACAGGCCCCAGGCTGGCAGGAGAAAGGAGTTTGTACCTCTACCCTTCATCTGTAAATTAGGGTCTAAACTTATGCCTCAGACTTTGCTGTAATTTGTCCTCTACTCTGGCAACCAAAGCTCCTCAGCCTAGTCATGCAGCTATTTCAGGTGAAACAAGCTGTCACTCAGCACTAAGGAGGCTGAGACACCTCTGATGTTTCTTGAGCAGGTCCCTATTTTGATGATGCCTCCCCTCCACCAAGACTCAAATCAATAATGCATCTGAGGCCTCAGTGGCTGGGCCAGCACAGAGGGGAATGTCCCAGCCAGCACCAGACCCCAGGATCAGACCTCAGCATGCTCTGGCAGTGAGTGCTGGCAACAGCAGCAGCAAAGCCTATTTACACAAAGCAGCAAGCACACGACCACAGCCCAACACACAAACACACATACTATGGACTAACAATCTATCTTCGGGAAGAAATGGCCAATGTCCTCAGCTCCTCTTTGTTTATGATTTCTTTACTAATGCCATTAAGCATCTTCAGGTGTTTTGTAGGCTGGTCTGAGTGCAAATTACAGGAAGGTCAGAGTAAAACTAGGCTTGTTACATAAAGCATTACTTTCTTAAACTTCTTGATGAAAAGAAATGTCTCTGTGAAACTTTAATAAGACAGGCTGTGGCCCTCATCTAAACCCAGGGTGAGGGCATGGGGAAGGTGGGGTGGCTAACTAGAGTCTCTTGCTGTCTTGAAAGCAGGCAATGCTGGTGCCCTGCAACCTTCTGACCAGAAAAGATTCCTAGAAAGCAAAAATAAAAGCAAAATTGCCAGGTGCAGGGTAGTTTTGAGCAGTGTCTCTTCTGCTGTAGAGCTGTGGGCATGACATTGTCCCCTTCCCGTGGCAAGCGGGTGACCCCCTCGCTCCCAGGGGTCTGGATGCTACCAGAGGGATTAACGGATACATCTCCCTTAGATCTTGAGAAAATACAGCATCTGATGGACAGCCATCAGCAACCTGCAACATATTGCCAAGCTAGTTGGCTGTAATTCCATGATCCTGTAAAGCATCTTTAACTGTGGCACTCATCAAAGCGGTTCTTAGTCGCTAATTCTCTCAGAGCCCTCCTAAGGCTGTTACACCCACCGATAGGGAAGGCAGCAGAGATTCACTGATTAGTACAGGGTATGTCACAGCTCCCCTGAAGGAATCCTGCCCTGCCCCAGCAAAAATGGGTTGCTGTTTTATAACCAAAACCCACAAAAACCACACTAAGCTAGGCCTGGGAGTCTGTGCTCCAGGAGAAAGTGCTGAGCATCTAGCTTTACTGTGCCACTTTCTCACAGGTACGCAACATCGCTGCCAGCAGCTCCCACCCATCATCCTACTCAAGAGTGAGCCATTGCAAAAGGCAAATGTGCAACACAGAATGCAAAAAGCCAGCTGGAAAGGTTTAGCGCTCACTGTGACCTTTTCTGAGGCTGGTTTGGTCCTAACACGTCCTAACAACCAGCTCCTGCTTTGGTCCTAACAAGTAATGGTAACACTTTGGTGCCCCTAAGGACCCAAGGTCCCCCTGGGCATACAGCCACCTCCTTACCATGAACTCCCCTCTAATAACAGATTCCTTCAGATAAGCCCACCAGCTTCTCCACACAGACAGCATGGCATGGGCAGATTTCTTTACAGTCATCACAAATGTTTTCTGCTTTAGCCATCCCAAACACAGAAGGGTAAAGGCTTCAGGGCACATTCCCACTTCCACATACCACTCGGCAGATAAAGCACTGATGCTTGACCATGGAACTTTCACTGATGATAAATCCCTCCTCACACAGCCAGATCATCCTTTGACAAGCTGCTACGGATCAGCCCCTGTCCCGGATCAGCCAGTGCCAGCTGAGCACGAGCTGTGCAGAGTCACATTCACCCACCTCGCTGGAGGACCTGGTCTGTAGAAATGCTGGGCTGGCTTATCAACAAGGACAATCCTCACAGTGCTTTTTGTTTCTCTTGTCTAAATAAGAAACATTTCTGTGCATTTCTGTGCAGTGTGTCTGGGGGAGGCCATTCCAACCCAGAGATAACACCGATACAGCCTCCTCTGTTCCCTGGGACACCTGCTGACAGGAGCAGGGGCTCACACGGGGGAGTTGCTGTTTGTGGCCATCCAAACCAGTGTTGCTGATTGCTTGGTACCAGCTGGTGTGGGCCAAGCTTGCTTTCCCAGTGTGCAGGACAAGGCAGGCTGCAGGGAGGCAGTGTCTTGTATCACTCTGCACAGAGTTTATCTAAGGAAAATGCACTAAGGATGGCGGGAGGAGAAAAGTCAAGCACAATGATATCACCAAATGCTCCCTGAGTCATTAGCTATGAGTCATATATTTGCTGGGGCTAAAGAGACAAGGGGTTCTAAATAGATGCCATGGATAAATGCCAGGAGAAACAGAGTTTCAATTTTACTGATGAGGCTATTGCTGATTAACTACTTTGCAACTTGGTCTGTACCAAAGGCTGCATCTGCTCACAAAGAATCCTTAAATTGGTTTCTCTTCAAGTGTGGGCAGACAGGGAATCACAAACTTCACAGCACAGACCTTATGCCCCTGCAATTCCACAGTGCCCTGATGCTGGCCAGTGTCTGTCAGGGCTGGGATTGAATGGTTAGAAACACTCACACTGGTGTTGGTAAAGGCACACATTACATGCTGCCAGGAACTAACTAGTGCCATAAACACATCCTTCTTCTGAAGATATCTGAGCTGGTTAGTCATTCTTTATTGCTAAATGACTTTGTCAGGTTTTTCAAGGAAACAAAATTGTCTTTAAGTTAGGAGTCAACAAGTGTGTGGAGATCTAAGGACAGGAGGGTGAGGATGCACCTTCAAGATAAGCTCCTCTGCAAACTCAAAATCTGAAAGTTCCAGAACCCATAAAGTGAAGAACAATAAAGTGATAATCCAAAGAGTAAAACGCTGCATTTCCTCTCTGAAATGGCCCCAGTGCCCAGCTTGCTGTGCTATGGTACCTGAGCACACCTTCTGCTAGCACACACATCCCCTCACAGTATTTCACACTGTGACTTTCTCTCTAAATCATTCCCCCCATGCATTGCTGAGCAGCTCATTTCTGGTTATCCATAACTCCAAGCAATTAATCCTAATGGCCATGCTGGGCTTTGCTGTTTCTTTTTGTAATGCTTTTGTTTTCCCCCAGCTCTTCTCATGTTACTTCTAGTGAGGAACAGCAAGTGGCAGTAACTTGAAAACTCTGCGCAGAGACTATAATCTCTGCAGGTCAACCTGTTCCCTGCTCTCTGTCCTTGCTGGGTGTTAACCTGCTCCTGAGCAACCAGGAGTTCCCAAAGTACCTCAATGGCTCTGGACACCTTTAGGGGTCTTCCTATGCATTGCTCCATTGTGACCTATCCAGACATTTTGGTGTGTTTTTTTAAGCACTAAATGCCACAATGCTCCTCTCCCTTGCTGGTGAAAGAGCTGGTTGCAGACTTAGGTCACTCTGTGTGATGTCCACGTGCTGCCCTGGGTGCTGGGAGAGCAGCTCTGCAGCAGGTACAGACCAACACACGAGCTCCTACATTCTCCCTGCTCCAGCAGGCACGTGCAGATTGCACTGGAGCATTGAGGAAGGAGAGACTGTCATCAAAACAGAAGGAAAAGTAGGAGATGTCTGTTAATGACACACATTTAGTCCATCAAAGTGTGCTTCTGGTCAGATCATTAACTGCAAAGAGCCACTCAGACGGCAATCTAGTCTTGAGAGGTCTAAAACATCTCATGCCTTCTTGTGCCAGGGGAATGTTTCAGCTCCTGCATCAATCTCTCTTTCACCCCCACCATCACCACCACAATGACAAGTCCCTTTTCACGGCTTGTAACATCTTGCCAGATTCCTCAGGCAGAATATTTCCCTTTCTGAGTCACTGTAGAACATCACAGAGCAGCCAAAGCCTCCCCCCACTGCACAGTGTTACAAATTCTTTATCTCAGCCTGAGGACAAAAATGCAGCCCCATAAACAGCATAAACATCAGGAGACAGCTGCTAAAGCCTGCACTTTGCCAGCTACAGGTGAATTTATATGTTGCTGGTCAACAGTGCAGCATCTGCATGGCAAAGGCAGGTCATGAGTGCCACGGCCTCAGCTGCTGAGTTAAGGTGCCCATATGGTGATGGACATCCTACACTTTTGTGGCCTGAAGGCGAACATCTGTGGAGGACATAATCAGACAGACCAGCTGGGGAATTTCAGGACAGATCCTGAAACTCAGCTCCTCTGAAGCTCAGAGTCACAGCCCCATTGCTGAAATTTTGTTTTACTAGGACAAACAGATAAAATCAAACCATACTTGTTTTTTAATGACCCTGCCTGAAACCCACAGGGATGCAGTAGATGAAGCCTGACTTTCCTGGGCAGGAAGGTTGTGGCATCATGGAAGCAAGGGCTGCCCCTTCACCAGCAGCCCTTGTGTGAGCCTGCTCCAGGCTGGGCAGCCTCAGCATCACATGGGAGCCTGTGCAGTAATTGTTTGTTTAATGCAAAACTAGTGGCACATGGCTGGTAAAATTAGACTGGGAGCTTCCACACAGCCCAGCAGCACATGACTCTCATGATTAAAGCTGGAGATTTCCTTCCTGGATGTGATCTGGCTCCACCGTGGCATTACAATCAGCACATAACACAAAAGGGTGGATGGGGAACCTGGGCAGCACAGTGGGGATCCTCAGCAGGACAGTTGCACTCAGACCCCAGCAGCTGCTGGTGTTTCCCTGCCCAGCCTTGACCTGCATCCTGGGGAGTGAGTCCTAGGCAGGAGGTACTATGTGCTAATGGTACAATTTGAGGCAGATTATTTTCCTTCTTTACATCAGCCAGTCACACTAGCTTCTTGTCTACATCACAGAGCTGTTCTCAAAGTGGAGGTAAGAGAATACATCTCAGGGAACATGACAAGTTCCATACCCACCTCCTACTGATAGTCAAATATAGCAGGCATCTGGGGATAGCAGAACAGAGGACAACAACTGAAATGAAGCCATCGTCTCCCTCTCCTTTAATTGGCATCCTTCTTTGGGTTTTGTTTTGTTTCTATTTTATTGATTTGAATCTAAAGAAGATGGGAAGCAGCACGACATTAAAGCCCTGTATGTGCTCACCCAAGTGTGTGCTTGTGTCCAGCAGCAGTGACCTCATCATCCTGACTGGCAGCGAGCAACAGGTCACAGCCTGTCCTGGGTTACAAACACCAACCCCTAGAGAAGGAGGCCAAAATCCAGGTACAAAGCTGCAGTCATTCGGTGAGTAGCTGCAGTCATTCGGTGAGTAGCTGCAGTTTCTGCTTATCTCAGCTAACAAAATCATAATTCTCTCAATGGCTGGTCCAAAAATAGGTTCTGGTTTTGGAGAGAGCCGTAAAGCATTCATCCTGCTGCTGGGGTCATTCCTTGCCCTGCAGCTTCGCTCTGCTTTCCACAGTAAAGGAGCTTTGCCAGCAGTGCATGGCTGCAAATGCTCAGCTCGAAGGTAATTAAGGCAGGAGATAAATATGTGTGGCCCCCTGCCATCAGGGGCATCTTGGGACAACACATCTTTTCCTGTAAAAATATTACTGCCATCTCTGCCTTCTGCAGCTTAATGCAATAACGTCTGTCTCTCGAGCACAGAGCTCTGGCAGATGCACAGCAGCTAAATGGATTTTGCAGGCTGAACCAGACACCAGAACAGCAGAAGGAATAAAACAAATCCTCCTCCAGCACCATGGGACTGTTGGGAGGAGGGAGGTGCATGGTGAGGGGGGCATTGGGGGGTCCTGCCTCCTCCATCCCACACCCTCGGGTGAAGCTCCCCTGCCCCTGTGCAGCACAGCAAGCCAGGAGCTGCCTCCCTTCTTCAGCCTGGGCTCATCTGCTTGATGGGAGACAAAACACAGTGGAAATACTTTGCCCTCATATATTTATCTTAAATTTCTGCAAATTAACTCCAGCAGGATGAAGAGCACAAAACAAACCCAGAGCACACAGGATATCTCAGTGTCACAGCACTTTCTATGTGTGGAGAACCCCAACACCAGCACCACAGCTGCCCTTCAAACCAGGCTGTGACACATCCCCATTTGTGTTTCACCTTTCTCTTTTGCCTCAAGCTTGAAATGGGTCATCCAGTTTAAAAGGCCAGAGGACAAAGCTTGCAAGGCAAACAAAAGAGTATCTTAAAGAGCCTCTGAAAATATTGGTAGCAGTGTTATCCAAACATGTTAAATTGATTAGCTCATTAAATCACACAGTGGAGCAATAACATATTTTAAATGTAAGCTGTAAGGCAGTGCCTGGATGCCCAAGTCAATACATCTTTTCCAATCTCATAACAAAACCTTTCTATAGTAGCTATTGGCATCAGTGCACAACTTGAGAACAGTCAAACTCCTGTTACGAGTCTCCAGTATGTCCCTCCTTCCAAACTCTATCCAGCTTTTGCATTCTATCTGGGGCCCATCACCACTCAAGATTGATGTGTTTCACTCTGACCTTCAAAGCAAGCACACGTTGTTCAGGCATGCAAAGGAAAAGGGAGTCTGAAAGCTGCCAATAATTCCAGAGGCTCTGAAATGAGCAAAGACCAAAGGAGAGGGAGAAGAGTTACATCCCATGCAAAGACAATGAAGTAAGCAGATGCTGCTTGACAGAGTGCACAGAACAGTGACAAGGAAAACTATGTTTGGAGCCACTTTAAGATAACAAATGGCGAAAAGACAATCCTGGCTGTAAACAGGAAACTTTTTCAGCCCCTTTTCTCCTTCTGCTCTAATAAAGAACCTGCAGAGGTTACAATCACAGCGATGTTTCAGTGTCAGTCCCTCATCTACCTTAGCACAGAGTGGCTACTTGCTGGCTAGTTTTTCAGAGTCCCTTTGTGAGACTAATTAAAGCTCTTCCATTCTTTTGAAGTGAGTAGCAGAGCTGCTAATTAAAATCATACTGGGGATCCAGTATCTGCTGTACAGCTACCTCACTGCTCATCAGCTTCCCAGGGTGATTGCAGTGGGGGTGGAGAAGCAGCAGACATACAGAGAGGATGGGGGGAAAAACATCCAGCAACTTTAGGAAACAGTATTGTCTTGGGAGTGTCTCTAACCTGAATTCTGAAGGAATAATAAATATATATAGACACACAGATGCACATATCTATAAAAATTGGGTCTCCAAAGTGGAGTGCAAGCCAAACCCCCCAAGCATTATCCTCTCTTGGGGTACAAAGGAAGGGGAAACTATTAAATCTACTGTTCATTAAATGCTTCTGAAATCATTACATCCATTACACACATTGCCATTTTTGTCTGATTCCTCTGCAACTCTCTTTCTCAAAACTGAACAAAGAAAAAGTAATATCAGATATTTTCTGCTTTGCTAAAAGCACTTACAGTTCCTTCTCCTCTCCAATGTGCCAGCAGCCCCTGACATGGTTTAGAGAAACTTTATAGGTTGTGAGAGCCTTTTGTCTGTGCATGTCAAAACCCCAGGATCAGGAGTCTTTATTTCTGATGCAAGGGACAAATCCTTGAGTACAGGAAAATGTGCAATGGCAACTGGGCCCTCAAAGTGTGTCACATTTGTATGATTAGTGTTAATTTTCTGACTTATTATCTTAACTGGACCTGGTCACTGAGAGAGAAGAGGGCTCAGGGGTAGCTAATGGCACACTAACTGCTGTTGCTTGAGGAGCATTTCAGGGAGAGCTGCAGCCAGGCTGTTTTTAATTAAGCCATATCCCTAAAAGGCTCTTCTTGATGAAATGCCAGAAGTTGGAGCAGTAGATAATGAAGCAAGCAGCTCAGGTAAGATGTACACCATCTCACCAGTGGAAATGACTTAATGAATCTCCCTTAACTCATCCACAGAGCTGCTGAGCTATCTGCAAGCAGAAAAGGGGACTGAACAAAGAAAAAAAAAAAAAAATCTGTGTTTTTTTCTTTTTTTCCAGGCTCTGACAACCTCCTGGAAATCCCTGTGCGACCTCCCCTGGGGTCTGAAGGATCCCAGGCTATGGACAAACCTCCTTCTTCCTCCTCCAAGGATGCCCCACAGCTGGGCAGGCTGACCCTTGCTGCCTTGGCTTCTGGAGATTTGTTTCCCACTGCTCCTTACAGGTACGTTTCAACAGGAGTTTCGAAGAAGAAAAACCCCTTTAGGAGATGTAACCATGGCTAATTAAGTAATATCTGCCTGAACAAGAACAACACTGCTCCACCACATCCCTCGAACTCCAACAGGAACCCAGAGGCTGCAGGTGAGTCTGTGTGATGACACTTCCTCTGGGTCCTCCCCTGGGGACTCAGGGCTTCAGGATAGATTTCCAAGGCCAAAGAAAGCCTTTTCCTACACATGGCTTGGCTGAAAGTTTTAAACACACTGTTCAGTTGGCTTCAATTGTTGTTGCTGAGCTGGTAGCTGTTATTTGTGCTTTGCCCACTAAGTGGAGCTGGGAACCCTCCCGTGCTTCCCCTCCTGCCAGCACGTTCATTTGCCTCCCTGGATAAAGTGGCAGTCATCTGCCTGCAGCTCACACAGACCCGTGCTGGCCCATAGCTTGCCCATGGGCAGCTGAGGACGATGGTATGGCACCTGCTTTCCATCCCTGAAGTGGGAGTCTTTCCCTTTCTTCAGCAGAGATGATGTGCTTTTGAACCATGTGCAAGTGAGCGACAGGAACCTCCCAACATTGAGAGGGTGAGGAGTGTCAGAGGATCCTACTTTTTCTCTCTCCTGCTTCAGCTTTGTTGACAGATTCCACTGATTAAATTCTCTACTATCTACAGGTACTGAAAGAAATGTCTGTTAACACAGAGACGTTTCAGGAACCTCCTCATAACCTGGGCCCCTAAAAACACCTATAGCTGCAAAAGTATCCCTGTGGTTTGCCACACAGAACAATTCAACCATCAAGGCAGACTATTTGCTTCTCTAGAGACAATCTGACACCAGTTTATACATTCCCAGTGAGACTTCCCTGGGAATTTGGGAGAGCAGCTGACAATGAGTTCATCCACACACCATCACCTTTCCTGCTGCCAAAGCTCAGTTCAGAACTAACCTCAGAGGAGAACAGAGCAGACGTCTCCAGAGCAAGCAGAGGACATGGAAATAAAGCAGGATAAAATTATAGCTTTACAAAGTTGGTTGCATTACCTTACAACAGAAAGATAATTACAAATTTTTTTTTGTGCTGATGATTCACATCTAGCTGGACAGGAGCTATGTCAGGAACACGACTTTAATTTAACCTAATACCACAGTACAAAACATGGTTTGTAATACTTTGATGTCCAGGAATCAGATACAGTGTGCTCCCTCTCCCCTCCCTGCCCCTTCTCCCCAAATCACCACCTCAGACAAGGGCATTTGGAGTTTATCTGAACAATGTGAGCAACAGCTAATTGTCCTTAATGTTGTTTGCAATGATGCAGGTTCAAACTGCAATTGTTCAGCTAGTGGGATTCTTTTCCATGAAGCTGATTCTGAGTCTTTGAGACTCAGTTTATTACAGTATGATCTTCTAAAAAGAAATCCCTAAAATCAGTGAAACCATATACTGAGGCTGGTCCACATGGTGATCCTGCCCAGAGCAGTCTCTGGAAAGAAAATCCCTGATGTTACTTCAGATGTTGGAGCTTCCTCCTGACTATTCCTTTCCTGGCAGTTCAAGCTTTTCTATTCAGTTATACCAAACTTTGCCCTATATGAAAGGAAACAATTGTATTCAAATGCTGTCAGGACACTGGCAGCGTTGACTGAAATGACTTGTAAAGCAAGTGGATTTGTGCAGCATCTATGCCTTATAGTTGCCTCTGCAAGGGTTTTCTTTGCAGCCTAAGTATGTGGCTGTCAAAAATGTACAATTCCTCATGGAAACGTTGTCCATGGAAACCACACAAGTGTTGTGCCATGAGACACAAGCACGTTATCCTCACTGCATAATAACCTGGGGATGAGCAGCACGAAGAGTAGGCTGAGGTAGAGCTTTTCAGTTTATGAAACTGAGACAAGTGAAACAAGTCTCACTGTTTTTCAGTGATCACTATACAGTGACATGGCTTTAGTGTGTAAAGAATTGAATGCATTTAGACATACTTAATGAATGGTAGATTTAGTCTTTTCCCCTTCCTTTGCATCTCAGACTTTAGAAAGACTCAATATGTCTTCTGGACTTAAAACAGGAGCTTCTTTCTCAATAGAGGCCTGGACCAGCATGGAAGGCACAAGAATTGCCTTGAAAGAAAGCAAGTTCATTATAAACCAAGTATATCCTAAAATGTAAGAGATTGACACAGAATACTGTGGACTTCAGTGAACTAAAATAAGAAATATCCTTGTAGTCTGTTCCTTTCAGTCCAAGGAAAAGGAAAAAGATTTCATAGAATGGAAGATTTGATTGAAACATATTGTCATTATTGCTTTATTGCCAGTTATCACAAGGCTCTTATCAGCACATCCACTTGGTAAATGAATAAACCCTTTACGAGGCAGCTCTGCTACAAACACTAACAGCAGGATGGGATGACTGAGCAGAGCAAGGCAGAGGATGCTCATTCTGCCTGTCAGGGACCCACCAGCAGGAAAATGTCCATCTGGGCAGCTCTACTGCCCTGGGAGGCTTTATGCAAAACAAAATGATTTGGTGATTTGCCTTTAAGGGCTTAATTCCTGGAACACCTTACTCCTGAGTAAACTTTACACGTTACTGAGGTAAAGCACTCCATAGATACTGATGAGAAGGTCACAGTACCAAAAAGCACTTTTTATGGTAGTGGGCTGTATTTTGGCAAATAAATGGGAGAAAGAAACCTTTCTGTGCCCTTCCAAGATACCTGAAGAGGATCCTCCCAGGGAAACCTACACCCCTCTCTCTCATGTGCACACATGAAAACGTAACAGTGCTCTAAACATTCACTCTGAGGCCAGTTCTGCACCCAGTGACTGAAACATCCCTTCACTGCACCACTTTCCTAATTGTTTACATGCAGACTAGTGCTACCTTTCCTGTTGGACAGGGTTCCCATAGCAACGTTACTTTTATCACATAAGAGGATTCACCAGATTAAAACAGTCGCTTTCAGGTAATTAAAAGACATGAAATTTCTTTGTTATTTACATTTCTGCCAGTGAGGAACCACAATACTCAATTCAAACCAGGCTGCTGAGGATCTTCACGACCGAACAAACAAGAAATAAAGCTGTCAGTGTTTGTCTAGTACAAAATGGGGACTTGCCAGCTGCAGGAGGCATTGCACACAAAAAGCCTCCCAGTCTGGAGCATGCAATGCAGAGAAGGGCAGGCTGTGCAACCTGGTATTTGCATTCAGAGCCACTGCCAGAAGGTTGGGATGAATGGCCTGGTTTATTTTCTAGAGAGGCAGTTTTCAAGAGAAGACATAATGCACTGTGATGTGTAAGAGCTTTAACTCTGGCACCCTGCTCCAAATGATGGTGAGAAGCAGATTTGGACACGGTTCCTTGTATCCCAGGTGATTTCAGCTGAACATAGTATTTGCCATCTCCCTCTTGTGGGTCATCAAACCTCCAGATTTCTAGAGGCTGTGCAAAACTCATTCTTCCTGAAACTGCAAAATCAGAGTTCTCATTCAAAGAACTCAAAGATCCAAACCTGTCCATCTAATCTTTTCCATCTTTATCCAGAGGGTTAGCATTTGGGATTTTGCTTTGCCTCTTTAGCACTTCCAGAGGGAGGGTGCAGGGTTCAGTCTCAGATTTACCCTTGCCATGCTCCTGGCTGCCCCAGCCTGTTGTAGGTGAAGGCAAATGCGGGATTCAGTCTCTCCTGTCTGAAAGTGCTGGAGTGGGAGCAAAAAAGGAAGCTCAGCAGAGAAGATCAGATCTGGACACAGAGCCTTCCCCTGAGCACTCATAGGCATTTTGCACAGAGAACAATTTCTGCTGGTTGTGGCCATGGGGTAAAAGCTGATGAGTTTCTAATTGATGAGTTTGAGTGGTCATTACAGAAAGATTTCTTGTTTGGAAGTGTTGAGGATGTCAAATCCCATGTCATTGTTAACTGTGTGCTTAAGTACACCACTTCTGATTTACTCCATAGCTAGAGACTAGAGAAGTGAAGACTTCAGTGTTGTTGTAGAAGAGACAAATCAGACTTTCACAGCACAGACAGTTTGGGCTTCCAGCCTGCTTCATCACTGCTTTGAGGTAAGTGTTTCAGCAGAGGTTTAGCATTTGTTGTTAATCCTTGGCAAGCCACAACTCCTCCAGCAGCTATCACTGCAAAGACCAGGGCTAAATGAAAGCAAAAAGATATTTTATTAACTAGAGATATGCGTGTCCTTATCTTTTTCTCTGAGCTTCTTAACAGTTCCTCACAGAGATGAATTCTTGTGTTCCTGTGTGACCTGATCTAGGTGGATCTACTTTCGCAGGATGATTGCACTAGATGATCTCTAAAGGTCCCTTACAACCCCTACCATTGTATGATTAGAGCAGCTTACCCTCTCAGAAGTGAGATTTGTGGTCTCCACGATCCATGAAGATGTACCACAGAGTCACTTTTTTCCTAGACATTGTAACTAGAAAGTGTTTTATGAAGTTACAGAAGAAGAGCTGACTTCCATTAGTTGGTATTAAACACCCAGTCCAACTATTCATAACATGAAATTGCAATTTGTCACATATATTTCCATTGTAAATGGCCCTCAAAGTCCATACATGATATCACTGTAGCCTTGCAGTGTTCTTTTCATTGTATTGATATTGAGGATCACAGGAATGGAAATAAATTTTAATGAAAAATGAGCACAGAAGTGATCAGACATAAGGAAACAAAACCAGTGGTGTTCTATCTGGCAAGTCTCCTCCACTGTTTGAGTAATTGACTATCTCTGGATTAAAATCAGACCATAAAACTGAAAGGCAGGATAGATCCATAGATCAAAGCTGTAACCCCAGCAAACACTCTTCATTCACTTGGGAAAAAAATGTTGATTTGGGGTTATTTGGAGCACATTTAGATGCTACCACGGAGCTTTAGTGATGCTGACGTTGCAAACTGGACCTATGGGCTGCTCACAGCGGTGGTTTTCAAGGGCCTGGGGTTTGCACTGCGTGGTGATCTCCCTGGGGTGAATCTTCCTGTTCCTTATTGCAGCCTGAGCTGCAGGCTAAATTTGCCAAAGCAAACGACTTGCATGAAAAGATGGCAGCCTACAGGCTCAGGTGGCTACCTGAATATAGTTTGGAACTCACAAAACCCTTTTAAGCAAACAGAAAGGAAGGTGATGTTCTGCTTTTGAAGAACAACGACTGGGTGCCAGGAACTGCATGTTCATTTCCTCACTGCCCTAAGGCCTTTGGCTCACCTGTAAAATCCTTTCACTCTCTTACAGTAGTGTATCACACGTTAATGCCCACTAGCTCCAACCTGTTGTTATCAACAAAATAAAGCAGCACCTTCCTGCAGGCTTTGGGCAGAGGATGCTTGTTTGATGTCTGCTCTGGATGGTAAATTAACCAGCTGGCTTTGCACAGAAGAATCCCTGTGTACCCAGGCAGCAGTGCTCACAGAGGCAGGAACCCCACCAAAGAGCCCCAATCACCCTCTGAACTGTGAGCCTCTCCCCGTTATTCCTGAACCCTTCGTCTACCTAAGGCCTTAAATTTACCAACCTTTACAATGCAAACCTTATTTGCCTCGAGACACTTGGATTAAAACTGCAAACCACATGTTTTCTAGACATTAAATTTTAGTATAAAGTTGCAAATCCCTTTGTGGAAACTACACATACCCTACAGCAGCCAAGCTGCTGGCACACACTCCTGCCACACCTCATCATCACACACTGAGCTGCAGCACGGCGACAAAACCAGGGATTAACTGAGCTGATGTACATCATGAGTATGTTGTCATGGTTTAACCCCAGCTGGCAGCTAAGCACCAGGCAGCTGCTTGCTTACTTCCCCCACGTTGTGGGACTGGGGAGAGAATGGTAGAAGTGAGAAAACCCATGATCTGAGCTAAAGACAGTATAATAGTTAAAGCAAAAAGCCATGCAGAGGAGAAAAGCGAAACAAGGAATTCATTCCCATCCCCAGGACAGCAGGGCTCTGTCACACAGAATGGTTGCTTGCCATCACTCCAAATGTCCTCCCTTCTTCCTCCTTCTCCTAGTTTTATGTGCTGAGCACAACATCATACAGTGTGGGATATCCCTGTGATCAGCTGTCCTAGCTCTTTGGACATCTCCTACTCTCAGTACATTACTCCTGCCTAGGTAGTCTTCAAACTTCAGTACACTTCGCCCCAAGCATCACTCCCAGCCCTATCACTCTGTTCAACTCTGCTTGAGCAAAGGACAGATGTAAGGTTCTTCATAACACCAGGAGACATGGCATCCTGAAAGGTTTCTGTCTAGTCTATGACCTCATCCAGGCTCTTTGCAGCCAACAAGGTACAGTAGCACTTCCTGAGGACAGCACACCTCACCTGCCCAGCCATCTGCCCTATATTGGCATGAACACCAGGGATTCCCACAGAAATGTCTTGGACTAGACATGAGTCACGGTGATTCAGGTGCCTAAACGTACGTGTCTAGTGACTCAGCCCCTGACTGGCTATCCTAGCCGTGGCCTATCTGGTCCAAGTTACGGTGAAGGTCGTTTTGAATGAAAAGAAACAAGCGTCTTTCTAAGGATGGTTACACCAGCTTCGATACTTCCCTACAGATCTTCTTGTTTCAGAAAATGCAGTGACAACATACAGTGTCTTAGAAACAAAGCCTGACTCATTTATCCACATAAACATGACAGTCAGAGGCAGAGAGTTAAAACAGTGGCTTCTTACTCTGCCTTAGCATTTTCCTCGTGCTTAGGCAAGGACACTTTATGCCTATTATTCTTGCCCACACTTCACGTACCTTCATGCTCTCCTCTTAACTGCCTGCACAACAGCTGCCTCATTTAAAGCCATTTTCAAATCATACAGTTTCTCACCTTCCCTAACAAGGGAGACTGTTCCCTACCTGGAAAGGGATATCCATTATAAGTTAAGCAACAGTGCAAAGGAAAGCCCAGGATCACTTGGTGTTACCTTGCAGCAAGAAAAACATCACACATTTGTCCTGAATGTATTACAGAGATTTTTGGTTTTCATTATTAAATATGGACTCAAACCCAGGTCAATGCCCTAATTCTGAAAGAAGCCCATATAACCAACTGCTCAACTGGATCTTTGCTGAGAGACAACTAATTTTATGCTTCATCAGAAAGAACACATTTCACTCCCAAGGATAATTTAAATCCTGTTCCTAATTCACATACATTAACACTCAGAAGTGATTAGAGGGGCACAACATGAAGTAATCAACTTTAAGCACAGTACATAATGCTCAGCAGTTTCTGCCCAAGGCAGAACATACCATCAACAAGTCTGTTAGCAGGGTTGCCCTTTTGAGACTATCTGTGGATTTTCTGTGACAAAAATAGTTGCTTTATTTCCATGACATTTGCCCAATGTATTCCCTGGTATACCAAAAGAAAGAGGAGAGTAAAAGCACTGCCATCATGACCCTTCATACACAACTTACAGTTTTTATAAGGCTGAACCTTTGTTGCTTGGCTTTTTTACTCACCTGAACTAACTTACTTTGCACCAAAGCCAGAAGTCTTTATTGAGGCAAAGATTTGCTACCTCTAAATGACCAATTGTTGAAAGAATCCTCAGTCCCTCGTAACCAAACCACTAATTCAATCAGGACACTTCTAAAAGATTAAACATACTTGGGACCATTCTCTCGGTTCTTGGCCAGCTGACAGAGGATGATCCATGTCCATAACGCTTAACTCTCTCAACCTGCAAAACAAAAAGTTTTCTGCACTTTACCTATGGCAAGGGTTGACTCATACTGACTTGTTCATCATGCCCAGGGGGTGCTGCCTGGCACTGGCCAAAAGCAGGCCGTGGGCTGCTCTAGCAACTGAATGTAATCAAGGACTAACCTCCTGCCCCAGGGAATATGACTACAAACCCCTTGAATATGAGCACAAACATAGCCTTCAAGTCTAACTTGGTTGAACACTTATTGCTAAATTTGCATGGTCTTGTATCAGAGAAACTGGTATTGAATCCAAATGCAAAAAAAGAGCCAAGGTGCCTGTGTTTAGCAGAGTATTAGACTCTTTGGAAGTCTGAACTTGCAAAGTTTTCCAGTTATAATACCTTCTTGACATAGCTGATATGAAAAGCTGATTCATTCTTGTATGAACCACCACGTATCGTATTTCTTCACTAAATCCCTCCTGAATAAGAGTGAGAGGAAGCATTGACAGAGCAGAATAAATGAATGCTATTGACAAATGTTGTGAAATAACCCAACTGATTCAATATGTTCAGTATTGAACATATTGCTGCCCCTGAGCAGCAGCAAGGGAAATCTGGGCTTTAGCAGCCTTGGCACCACGCAGAAAGCATGGCATGGTGCCTTGCTCTGCTTGCCTTCTCCTCCTCCTCGGGTGCAGCTCTTGCCTAAGGAATGACTAATGCCGTAATCAATTTCCTTAATGTGGCTTTCTATTCTTTATACTGCAATGGAGATTTATGTTCAAGTCTGACAGGGAGAACCTGTACTGAAAGGATGAGAAGGACAGCCAAAGCCAGAAGGGCTCTTGGACTCATCACCAGCCATCAGCTTATTGCTGGTGTCTCAGAAGTTGTCCTCCCTGAAGGGCACCACAATCCTGGTCAAGAAAGCACCTTTAATTTAAGTCAGTTATTTCAAAGTGTTCCCCACTTGCTCCAGTGTCTACTCCTTCCAGAGGTCTTGTAACAAAGCCAAGGGGAACATTAAACACGAACCCTGAGCTGTGGTTTGCACTGTAACCTCCATTTAGCACTGTGCTCATGCTGCTCATCTTACTTGGCCTGGAGAAATGAAAGGCTGGACAAGTCACATGTTAAAGGATGTCTCAAACCACTAAAACAGTGAAGATGGTTTTTGTTCTCTATTTTTCAAAGTACTTAAACCCCCCATTAAATAACTTCTGTTGTCTGTGTGTTACAGGCAATACTGTATCATCTGCATTTCATGGTCAGGGAAAGGGAGGCAGTGAACACTTGGTCACAAGGCCTCAGATGTTCTGCATTGACATCAGTCAGGTCTTTTACAATGTAAAATTGAAAAAGAAAAACAAAGAAAATAAATAACTGCACCAGAAGTCAGGGAAAACAGGACAGAAGGGAAAACAAATGTACTGTAACTCCAGGGGAAAAGAGTGAGGCACAGAAATATTCCACCCAAACGGCTCAAAAGGAAAGAACAAAACTATTATTATCACAAAATTTGTATTATTGTTTCAGGATGTTAACTCCATGACCAAAAAGTGTGTCTGACAGGAGTGCAATGGACTGCAAAAGGAATGATTAGGACACCAAAGTGTTCTGCAAAATGCCTTCTACCATCTGCCAGTCCTGCACAGCTTTCTAGCTCTCATAACAGTAATACCTGTCTATCTGCAGGCACACTACCTTGCCTCCAACCACTTCATAAGTATTTCTTGGTTTCTACTGCCCTACAGTCCTTTTGCATTTATAGTCACTCCAGGTAAGTGCAATAATCTCCAACAGATTACCAAGCTGAAAGGCAGTGTCCACACTCCCCCAGCCACCTCCAAATAATCTCAGGACCACAAACACACCTTGTTGCTCTCCTCTGATCACCTTACATATCTTGTCCCTGTGGCCTCATGCCATTATCTGCCAAACATAGCCTCTGCCAAAGCCCACAGGACAGTTGCTGTATTCAGCTGAGATGCAGCGGATAAACCCTGCTTCCATCAGTAGGAACTGCAGTATTGTGTTTGTTAGGGGGTTTGCTTCTTCGAGAGAGATGGTAGTCACTGGTACCCACTTGCAGGAAAGCTTTGGGAGACATTCACCCACCAGATGACCGGCACATAGTCTTTTCACCCAAAGTCAGCCTTGTGAAAAGCTACTCAGCCCTTCTGTCCCAAACCTGTGGTTACATACAAGACTTCAGCCCCAGTGTTACCCAGCAAGGCCCCTTTATTACCTCCATGAAGTGACTCAGCACACTCCTGGCAGGCTGAGGGATTCATTGAGCACTGAACTGAGCAGGGACTGGAAGTAAAGCAATTGCTTTAAACAAGACAGACAGAAATATTTCTTATTTTTGTAGTGCACTAAAAAAAAAAAAAAGAGTAATTGCAAGGAGGCACTGTGGATGAGTAATGGGTTAGCAGCTTAGCAATACCTCCAGAAGAAATGTTGTGTCATTTTCTTATGCTTTCAAGAGCTGTGATGGACGAGCTCATCGTTCGTGTCTTTCCACTATAAACAGAGCAGACTGTGTCTGAGCTGGATTTGGCTTGCTGCTTGTCTGCCTTCACCTTTTGGGAAGGAGCAGGGTAAATCCCATGAGGTTTCACAGCAGACTGTTCAGTCAGAATCAGAGCTGCCAAACACCACGCCAAGGGAATGGACATCACTGTGTCATCAGCTAAAGTCCCTGTCTGTACCTCTGTGAGCAAGGTGCAGTCCCACCATTGTCAGGCTCAAGAGCCACAGTCAGAGCCTTCTGCATGAAACAGGAGGTCAGTGGTCTCCTGAGCTTCTCCAGAAATGCTCAATTGAAAAAACAGAGCTGGCAAAACTCACAGAGGAAGGTAAGTGTTAGAGACCCAGACAAGAAAAAAGCAACGTGAAGCTGTTACTCCACAACATGAAACCTGAAAATGGGACAAAGCACACCCCAGTGATCTGCTATTACACTGTGCAAAGACATTGTTTCTGCAATAGTGGGGGTTTTGGCAGCCAAAAGAAAAGCAGAGCAAGGACTAATCAAATTCAGTGTTCTTCAGCAATATAAGGCTCATGTCTCTCACTCCAATGTCATTTCAATCATTTCAACACAGAAGTGAAATCTTGTAAATACTTTTCTTGTAAATGTTTTAAAGACCAGAAGGTCTCAGTACATCCATATCACACCCCACAAGCATTACTGAGTTAATCTCCTCAAAGCCTCTTGGAAGTAATGGACTAAACTTTAGTCACAAAGTGGTGGGGGGAGGTGGGGAAGATGAAGATGGAAGACCTAAAGGTCTAATATCAGAGTGGTGTCTGGTCTGGACCTCAAAAGAGTTATGCATCACCATAGCAAAGTGTTGATCATTCACTTGTTCCTTTGCTGAGACTGATGCAACGAAGGGGCTGGTTGCTCTTGCTGCAAGGGAAAGCACAGTTACCCACTGCCAGCTGCAGACTGAGGGCAGGGAGCAGATATATCTAGCTTAGGGAAGAGCAAGCAGAGACTTTTAAATGCTACTTAATCCTATTCTTCTGCAGGGTGGTTGGACTAGATGATCTCTAAAGGTCCCTTCAAACCCTACCATTCTATGATTCTATGATATTCACAAAGCAATGTGATGTTTAAATAAAACACAAACCCAGAGTTTATTTTTCTTATTTACAATCTATACTTACTGCTTAACTTTCCTTAATACCTGCCCACTGTTTGGCTGGAGTTTACTCTGTCTGGACCCCATGCCACCCACGGATCAGCTTCCCAGGGAAAAACAAGGTGGCAAAAAGCACACATCCAGTTCCAGGTAAAGATTTTGCATACCCAAAAGCTTTGGGAAGCATCATACACTTCTAGGGTATGTCTCATGTGCACCATTCAGACCCACCCTCCCTTTAGCTCATCCATTGGGTGCTCAGATGGGATTTCAGGAACAGCATTCATTAAACATTAGGAAAATAGAAAACCCTATGAAACGTTCTGTAAATGTTGAAGCTGGGAAGAAAAAACAAACCCATCCAGAAGCAATTTACTACTGACTAGCCTTGTGTTGTTTTTTTTCCAGTTTTATACATTTCTCTTTGCCACTAAGTATTACTTGCTCTGCCTAAAACTGACCTTTTGCCAGCTCTTCCTTGTAATCTGTGACCTGCTTCTTCCCAGGGAAACAAAGCCACGGCAGAGAAAATCACTGCAGATTTACTGGGTAATTGAATTCATCACAGAAAATGGTGTTATACACCGTAGACTTTGTCTTGAAAGTGAAGATGTGTACATTTACAGCACTAAAAGAAAAAGCAAGCTTTAAAAAGCTCATCTTGGACTAGACATAGCTTTTTGAAACTGCAAATCAGCCCATACTCACAGTGGTGCTCGGCTGGCACTGAGCAGGTTCTGACCTGGCTGTAACGATGCAGTTTTTCCTCCTACAGTTAGAAATGGCCCACAGCTCCTTTCTGGGAAGATCTCCTCTATTAAATAAAACCATTTTTTTAAAAGGTTAAGAAGAATTGCTGCATTCCTGCCAGCTTCCCAAGTGCCAACAAAAGTGCAAACCTGAGCCATTTCTTCAGGCAGATTTGATGATGGCAGTATCTACCCCCTGAGAAAGTAGCTGAGCTGTAATCCTTTCCCGTAGCACATTTCATACTGACCACAAAAGGAACATTTGCTTACAAAGCATTAGTCTTAAAGCCAGCTCCTGACTTTTTAATTGATTGACTGTTTGTTCCCCTTGACTGAAGCTTCAGCAGTGTTCCCCTGCCAGAGCTAATATTTTCAATCGTGTATTTTAACATCATTTGCATAACTTTTCCAAAACATGTTATCACTACCCCTGTCCTCCTATTTTACATCCTGCCTAATCCCAAGGTCAAGGAACTCAAGCCCCTTGATTTTCCTGGGTTTTGGACAAGAATTTCCAGACCCAAAAAGAGAAGCCTGCCAGTGACGTGCTGCATTCTCGCCTCTCTCTTGTGTACACTGAACACTTGACAGCAGGACTCTTCTTGGTTTGTTTTTATTCACTCTGTGCCATATATTTTAAGACTTCCATCCTTGCTCAAAAAGCCAGTAATTATGCTTGCAACATTCTTTTGTAAGGTCTTCTGTGGCTACAAAGTCTTCTGTCAAAATGTGCATAATGGCTAAAATCAGTCTGTTCCAAAACATACTTTTCCATGTGAATAAAGATGTTATGGAGAAGATATGTACAAGCATAACAGCCTTCTTGCTCAGAAAGCTGCAGGAAATTCAGGCTGTGGAAGCAGGAGTCACTCATCCTCGAGCCACAAAAGCAGAGACCTGAAGCTTGGTAGAGTTACTGGAATGCTCTGAATGGCTCCTCCAAGCAAAAGGCCAGCCTAGCTCAGAGCAACACAGTCTCAATCCTGCTCTGTCAAAACCCAATGGGCTTCTCACACATTCACACAACCTGGGCTTCCTCCACCTGCATACTTCCAGGAGTTTTTGACAGGAGCACACACCCATTTCTCACTACATCTCTGCTAAAGTAGGTCAAGGTAAAAGAGCAAGAACGTGACTATGTTGTGTGCTTCAATCCAGCATCGTTTGCATGGAGGCGCTTATCTTTCAGTATTGTCGTTATGAAAAGATGATTGGTTTTGGTGCACATCTACCGTCCCCACAACCCAAAGGCAAAGTCAAACTGACTTGTTTTGGGTTTATACAGTGCTCTTTTCCAATCTGTTCTCTAAATAACAGAGTTTCTAATTAAGGATCTATACACAGATGGTTGACAAGAGCAGTTACTGCTAGTGACAAGTATATATGAAGCTCTTTTGTATACCATGTTTGCACAATGATGATAGACCTGTGGTACGGTATACTACTATTATTCAACAGGCCTCCTCCATCCTTGCACTCCCTCCACACAAGAGTCCCTTGGGTTTCAGTTCAGGCTGGGAATAGGACTGAGACTGTTTTCCATCGTCAGCCAAACAGCTCATTTGACAGCCACCCCAATCCAAAGCTGACAACAATTCTGCTTCTATATTACAACACAAAAATGGTTTTTCGCTGGTGATAGTTCCTGGACAGCTCATCCAGGACTTGCCTTTTGAGTCACATCCCATCTCCCATACAGGAAGGTGCTGTGAACCCAGCCCAAAGGAAAGCACACCATTCCTAGGTGCCTTTTGTTTGGTAAGGTCTCTAACCCATCAGAAGCAATTTCTCCAGGAGTACTGACTCCAAGTTGCACCACCCATGCACCAGCAAACTGACATAATTTAGAGGATACAAAGGAGAACATAGCACTCACTGAAAGAGTAAGGAAAATTAAGGTGGAAGGAGACTAAAATACACTCAGCAAACTAGAAACCAACAGCAACACTACCAACAAAGATCAACAACAATTGAAACCTGCCTTATGCTCTCAATTACAGGACATTTTGGTTTTCACTTGGCTTTCCCCCCATTTCTGACTGCCACCCTCATCTTTACTGCTTATAAAGAAAATAAATTCAATAAATAGCCTTGTTGTTCCTCTAAAGCAAGACATTTAGAAGCAAAAAACCAAAAGAGACTTGCTGCAAACCCTCACAGGCCCACACCTACCATGCTGCTGGACAAAGAGGGCTCTCCATGTCCTGCTAGGATGACAATAGTCTTCAGGTGCTTTCCCAGGATTTGGTTGTCACCCCCAAACCTCTCTTAGGGTGGTACCTACAGCTGAGGCAGGTAAAACCTCCTACTGGGATAAGGTACAACCCCAGCTGGCACTGAGGTAGTCAAACACAAAGGATAATCAGGCCATTGCTTTCACGTGTGACTCCCATACAAACCCTGGTCAGGCCAAATGCTGTTTCACTGTCTTGATTTGAAAAGCTGCAGGTCAGAGCTGTTGGGCTGTGTGCTTGCACTCAGCATGTTTGCTTTTCTCTGATGCTGCCTGGAAGTACCTCATGGCAGAGAGCTGATGAGGCTTTTATTAACAGAGAACTATTTTCCCCAGTCCTTAAAATTGAGCAGAAATATTTCTTCAATTTTTTTTTCTCCATCACAATCAACTTGATGATAATTTGTACCTCTCGGATCAGCTGCCCCACAGTGATAGTATTTACCCAGCACAACCCCTGGGTGGGTGGGATTGCTGGAGGAAGCAGTGGACCCTCCACCATCATGAATCAGCTCAGCTCAGATGACTTGCAAGGCCATGGGCTGATTCCTGCCAGCTGAGTCTCTGCCTTTGCCTTCTGTGACTCATCCTCCTTCAAATTAAACAAAGGGCCCCCAAACTGTAGGCTGAGTCACATCTTCTTTGAAGGTGGGAGTGGAGTGGCTTTCATGTCACCCTCTTCCTGCCTCGGGATGGAGTGCTAGGGAGGAGGTTATCTCTGTGGCAGTGAACCAGTGCTCTAAAAATAATAGTGGGAGGAACAAAAAAAGGCCTCTGAGTGCCCTTCCCACCAGTCACCTTCTGTAACAGCACCTCAATTCACTTCTGCAGGGGCAAGGGGGACGATGCGTGTGTGATGCAGGGCGTGACCGAGTTCCCGAGGACTCTAATTGCACAGGATTAAAATACACAGCAGCTACATTTTGACAGCAAATTACAACCTCAATAGGGAGAGGTATGGGGAAAGGGCACCAATAAAGCAGAACAAGCAGGACAAATCCAGCTCTGATGTAAGCACACGCAGCTCTGCTGCTGGATTTGGTCACTTGGCACGCACTGACAGCTCTATGTTACCTGGTGCTCCTTCCTACCAGAGATAAAAATCACAATTTTCTTTAGAGATGGCACAGCTCTGGCTCTAGATGTTGTCTTTAGTGTTGGGTATGTATTTCTTCCCTCTCCACATATATCTGCTACTTCTGCAGAGAGGAGACAGTGACGTATTCCCTGGCCATGCCAGGGCCATCACTTCCCTCCTGCTCTTCCCTGCCCATCCCCTGCTGTCTGCCTTCAAAATCATTAATTATCACAAGGAAGAACATCCCCTTTAACTGCACAATGTCAAATGACTCTTCAATTGAAGCACTGGTTTATGTTCGTCAATCCAGAGCTGAGCTGCTGTGCAATGAGGCCAAGTGGTGGTATTCCACTTGGGAATATGCTCAGCTTTGGAAATACTCAGGCAATCCACTGCCAGCAAGAAGTAATCATTGAATTGTTACAGTTAGAAAAGACCTTTAAGATCACCAAGTCCAACCACTCACCTCACACTGCCAGTCCCACCCTGTGAAGCCCTAAACACACGCCATAACTCCTGAGTCTGTCTGAGGCACCTGGGCTCCCTGTGTCCCCAAGGGAAGCCATTGAGCTGCAACACATCTCCTTTCCCTGCAGCAAGGCAGAGATCCTGCTGCCGTGGTTCAGTGCAGGCCATCAAAACCCAGCTCAAACACTGGATTTTTCACAGGCCAAGCCAACTGCAAAACGTGAACAGAAGACTGTGCAGGAGGGTGAAAGCTCCAGGACATACATGCCATCTCCAGCACTCAGCAGTGAGGAGACCTGAGGACCCTCCATGAGGAACTGGGGAGCAGATGGAAGGGGAACTTTCCCTTGCTTACAGTGATAATTTTATAACCATATATAAACAGAGGTAATTTTACCACCCCATATGGTATAAGCCATAAGAAATGTGATTGAATCACACGCTTCAGAGTCCTTGCTAATCTCCCTTCTCATAAATCAAGAAGGTAAATACTGATCAGTTCTTGCCTGGGTTGATCAGCGTGTGTTTGATCAGCCAGGACGCACCCTTACATCAGTCTGCTTTGCCTAATTGATGTGTTCTCTTTTGCTGACTGGATACATCAAGAAATTACACATTCCTTCCTGGTTTTTAAATTGAAATCTACTCTACTGTACACAGAAGCAGGAAACAAAGCAGAACACTTCATCTCCCCACGTTCCCCGCACAGAGGAGATGGCACCAGCTCTTCCTTCAGCACTCATTTCCAGTTTGGTTCAGTGCTGGCTTCAAGAGACTGAAAACATCACTTTAGATGAGGTAAACCTTTTCATAAAAGCCATGAGTTCCTCTCTGGAAAAGCCCAGTGGATTTTCTCCGTGAGATGTAATTTCTAAAAGCCTGTCTTTATAACTGTGCAAAGTTAAGGGCCAGGAAAAAAAACCAAAAAAAGGCACCAAAAAAGCAGAGTCACTCAACATGAAGAGCATTTCATTTCTCCACAATCCACCTGATTTCCAGAGCTATATCATCTCTACACCTTGTCTCACTCCAAAACCCATTCCTCAGCTTGTATGGTTTGTAGCATTAGATGTAACTGAATTAGAAGCATTCTGGTTTGCATTCTGGATCAGCCTTTCTTCTGTGTCTACATAATGGTGGGAAATCTTAATTTTTCCTCAGCTTTTCAGTCACAGAATCACAGAATCTCAAGGGCTGGAAGGGAGCTCGAAATTTTATCTAGTCCAACCCTCCAGTCCTTTCCCTGTGTTGTAAGAGCAGGATCCTTTCGCACGTTAGCTGGCACATCGGTGATGAGAACCACATTGTCCTAATATCCTCTCCCAGCACTACAGGAGCTTGCTTGAAACCTATTCACTTGCTAGGATGTGCATATTAATGTCTTGTCTTATTTGCATCAGCAAACAGAAAGGAGGCTATTTTAAGTTACTAGAAGATACACAAACTAATAGAAAACCCAGTCTTCAGGTTGTAGAGAAGCCGCTGGTTCACGTTCCTTCTTTTGCAGCAGTTTTAAAGCAGCTTTAGGGTACTGTCATGGAGAGCACACCCCCATGTATCAAAGGAGGGTTGTTGAAGGACGGTTGCCCAATGCCAGAGACATGTGGCAGGTCATCACACCAACGCTGGCAAGAGATCCCATTGGCAGCTTGTGAGCCAGGACCCTGATCGCTGATAATGATGTAATGAATACCAAATTAAAACCTAAGACTATGCTACCACAGGCTAAGATCTTATCAGCCTCCCCTGAAAGCTGAGCTACATCAGGCCCTGTGGCTCTTGAATAGGAGATTTCAACTAATATGCTGCAGGTAATTCAATGCGTGCCACTCTGCTCTTTCAAGCAGCACCCAGCCAAGGCTGCATTACGATATTAAATCCACAGTGACTTCAGAGGTGTAGGCTTTGGCTCATCGTCCTTCAGCTGAGATACAAAATCAGGTTGAACAGACCTGGAATGACCTAGCTGAAATATCTTGGCTGAGAAATTGTGTATAGTCCAAGGAAAACTGCACTACAGTTCATCTGGATAATGTTGTTGCCTTCTGTGCTGACCTTTCCCAACACTGCCCTTTGACTTTAGCAGGAAGAAATCATCAGGGAATAGTAAATCAATAGACAACAAACTACCAGATCAATACAGCCCTCTTTTTATCTGCAGTGCCACTGGCATTGGAGCAGATGTGCAGCGCTCTCCTGCTGAATGGCTGATGCTGCTTAGCTTCAGTCTGTGGGATGTTCACAAACATTTCCTTCCCTGCAAAGCCTGCTCCTGGGACAGCAGCAGCTATTCTAGACATGCAAAAAGCTACACTTTTGTGAAAAACAAACAGCAGACAATAAACCCTCTTATTTGCATGCAAAGTAAATGCACTCCCACAAACAGCAGCCTCTCTTCAAACCCCAGGATGCAAAAAGCCCTGTCCATTATTAGCAGCAAGGTGGATAAATCAAGCAGCCAATTAAAATGCCCAGGAACCACTGGCATCTGTTTTATTCCTCCCACATTCTGGTTTGGGTTTGGATTTTTTATTCAAGCAGAAACTGTTCAGCCTCTGGGTAAAAATTATCAAGTAAATGCTAAAATACACTGAAGACCACTGATTTTAACCTGGCACTCTCAGCAGTGGTGAGCAAACCATCTGTTTACAAAGCCATGACAAATACTGGTGCCTATAGCTGCTTTTACTGAGGACAACAGCAACAGCTTCTGTGTGTGGGCAGCCCAGCAGAGAGCGAGCTGGACCTGTCACTGTAGCGTGTCACAGTGAGGGCAAATGGCTCATGGAGGCTTCTCAGCCCCGTGTGCATCACGAAGGGTACCACTGCCCATCCAGAGCCTGGCTCAGCCAGCCATGTGCAGCCAGATGCAGGTGATGAAGGATGAAATGAGTTTAGGATAGGGGCCATGGGATGTAACAGGGTAAAGCAGTGGGGATCAAAGACAGACTGGTGTCTGCCATGTCAGGGCAGAGCAAGTCAGCCCCCTGATAACCTCCCACAACAAGTAGCCCTGCACAACACGTTTTTCATTGCAGGTGCAGGGGGTGAGTGATGTGTCGTCTTGCCAAAGCTTTATCTTCAAAGCATTATCACACTTTTAACAAAACTTGCTGCCATAGCAAAGAAAAAACATCGTCTCAGAGCTATTTACTGATAGAGTGGGTATTCTGCCTAAAACTAGCCCAGCACAGCTTCTGCTAGAACCACAGCTTTCTTGAGATGAATAGATGGCTAAGGCAAACAATCCTCTTCAGCTTCAGAGGCATCTCTTTACAAGGCACAAGAGGAGGGGCATATGCTGTGACCCACCTTCCTGGGCTAAGTGAACCACCAGAATGGGTCAGTGCCAACAGATACAGGCTACGTGTTGTATATCACACCACACCTAAGGTGGTTGGCAGCTTCACCTGCTCCTCTCAGAACAGATAACTAAGGCCAAATCCTGCCACCAGCTGCATCTCTGATACTTTAACTCAGAAGAGCTAAACTCACTTGCAGGACAGCAGGAGCTGATATTCAGCAATGTATCGAGTTCACTTGATTAAGACACAATCATCACAGCATAGGTGGTGTGATCTGAATGGACAGGTCACACTTATCACTACACAGTGGTGCAAAACATTGATGTTAAACCATGAGGTGAAGAAAATGAGAAGGCAACAAACACACTTCTGCCTGGGTTGTTTGGGTTTGGTTTTTTTTGGTTTTTTTTTTTTTTTTGTTAAAAGCAATCTTCTCTGGATAAGAAAAAAAATAGTGTGTGTTCCTTTAAATAACACAGCAGCCTCCAAACACTGAATCATTTAATCCTCTCTCACTGGCGGCTGCTTTATCCCAACCTCCCGCAAAGACACGTCTGCAGCCCCTCTGCCAGGGTGGGAAGGAGAGCCTCACTGGGCACTGCAGCTCCCCACGCCCCAAGGTGGGGTGTCCCCACACGTATCCCCACCCCACACAGCCCCCAGCCCCATCACACGGCTCTTCACCTGCCCATGGCAGAGGTTAATGCAGCTGGTTTGGTGCCAAGGGAAGCTCCCTGTTGCAGATGGGGATGGCACAACCAAAAGGCATCACTTCTCTTGCAGGCTCCAACAACAGCCTCCAGCCAGGGGAGAGGTCACAGCTCATGCTGGAGCTTGACTTGGGCTGTACATTCACATATGGCTCTGAAAGAGATTTCTTTAATGCTCCGTCACCCTGTCTCTATCTGAGGAGGGATCACGTCTGACAGATGCATTGCCCGTATTCTCCACTCAACCTGGCATGAAGAATACAGAGCAAGAAGGAAAGAGACTGGGAGAAACCTTAGCTGGATAAAATCAAACAGCAAAGCATCCCCTGGGCTTTACTGTGCTGGGATCTTACCCTAATTTCTGTTTATACCCTCACACCACTGAGGTTCCCCTTACGTGCAGGGGGGAGCACCCTGAAATGGGTTTCTGAGAAACATTCACATGGTCATTTCTTTTTAACCTGTCCAAAACACCACTTAGCAGGGCAGAACAACCTTTTTCCATTGCCCTAAGCAGAAATGAAGCCTATGGCTGGTTCCTCTACAGACTTAAATATAAGGAACTTAGATAATGGAGTGTTGTGAGCACTGGGCCTGTCCACTGCCCAGCAGTGTCAGGGCTGCAGCCCCTGTGTGTCAGGGAAAGACCTTGTGGGGTCAAGGAGGAGGGAGGAAAACTCACCACTCCAGGCACTTTCTTTCATCAGCCCAGCTAATTGTATCTGCTCAGCTGAATTGCCCCGTGAGGTCAGGATCTCAAAGAAATCGCAGCCTGTGCAGCCATAGCACACCCACTGAGGCTGTGCAATGCTTTCACTCTCCTTTCACAGCACTGGGACTGCAAAGAACAACAAAGCTCACCCAGGAAACCTGTCACAGAGACGGTAACTCGAGTGAGGTTGTCTCAGTCTCAAGTCAGGGCTTTAATGACAGGACTACCCTTCCTCATGCTGGCATTCATCGTAGCACCAGCCTTCAGCAGGAAATGAGGCAGCAAGATTAACCCTCTTCTTATCCTCCTACATTAGTGCCTCCATCACTTTGACCCCTAAGGAGTACTCTCTGAGGTTCCAACTGATGCAAAAGAATGAAAAAGAGATGGCCAAGCACTCTGGTAGCATTTCCAGAAACACCAGCACTTCTGCAAGTCTCCATCTGCCCTCTGCTCAGAGACACTGTCAACTGAACTTTGCACTGAGTGTCCATGAGCTACTGCTGCTCAGTGAGATTTCTGATGGTGCCCCAGATCAAATCTGATCAAGAATATTTGCCAAAGCCATGGACATGAGCTATGGGATATGCAGAGTGAGCAGGCTGAGGTCTAACCAGCTCCCATCACTGCTGCTCCATCCTATGGCTGCTTCATAGGGTGTCCCAGTGCAGCCTGGTGCTTGCAGACAAAAGTAGTGTTTTTATATGAAACATCAATCTTTCCTAAGAGCCATCTGACACTCTCCAGCTGCCTTAGCTAAATGATAAGTGTGTGTTGGACACTGTGCCTTCAGCCCTGCTCATTTAACAGGAGCTGCTGAAGGGACCACAGCCATGGAAATGGTGAGAGAAAGATGCTGCAGCGTCCTGTTGGTGCCCAGGGGAGTTCAGGAGCAAGCATATGAAAATACACAATACTTTCATATTCTTATGCTGATTTCAAGTGCAATTTCAGATTGGAATTTGATTTGCTTCCACAATATTTTTTCTTCTACCATTTTGTTTCAAATAGCTTTTTCTTTGGAAACATAACCTAAAACGGTGCACCTTTGCACAGCCAACTAAATGTGATGGGCTGACCAAGCACACAGGTTGGGACCCCAAGCTAAGCCCAAGGGCAGCCCAAGCTATTTCTTTTAAACAGTCCATTACTTCTGATGTTCAGAAACAGCACTAAGGAAAACTCATTAAAATAAAGGAATTGGAGGTGTTCCTCTCCTTTCTGAGGAAGTTTCATGAAGGGAAAGAGAGCCCACAAGGTGAGGGTGTTGGAAGCCCTTGGCTGGAGGCCAAGAGTATGTTGACTGTCCTAATAAAAAGTTCTGTAGACAAAGAAATAGCCCAGAAAACTGCAGGAGGAGTGGCATTTCAGGAGTACAATTAATTAGTCATGGATGAGACAAGTATGAGGGGATTATCAGAGAGGTAAACAAATGCTCTGTAAAAGGAAGAAGGAAAATCAGTTGGGTGGCTTCTGCTTCTGTGTATTCAGAGTCACAAGAAAGCAAGTTCTGTCCCACGAAGCTGGAAAGGCCACATTTGCTGCTGAAATGCAGAATAGCTGAGATAATGAGATAGCAGCCCAACTGATTCTAGCAGCAGAGCCCTGCTGTAAAGTGTTATTGAGGTCAAAACCTTGGTCAAATTCAAAATAGGATTAAATATTTAAATCACTCATCAGACAGCCACTTGCTGTTACAGAATAAAATGAACAGAAATTGTTTGAGTCTAGAAACTAGGCAGCGCCTGGGGACAGAGGAAATTCTGCTGTGAAAGTATCATTGTGGCTGCTATGAGAAATAGAACCCTGATCTGAGGGTGATCTCACTGATGGGAACTTGGCCTCATCCAGTTCTTTATCCAGATGACAAATCTGAAGAGCACTGTAAAAGAAGTAGAAGTTCTTCCTGCAAGACTGGAAGTTACAAAACTCATGAGAACAGGGTAAGGATTAATGAGGAAGAGCTTGAGAGAGCTTCTGACAAAACATTTGTGCCTTTTATTACTCAAGGTGGTGGCAGATGGTAGGCACCACTGGGTAAAACAGAGGCAAATAAACAAAATGTAGATCAAAGTTGGACTGCAACTAGGTCTGGAATAGTATTACACAGCAAAACCTGCCAGAGCAAGAGAATTGAGCAGTAGAGGGAAGGTGAAAGGCAAGGATGATATGGTGGAACTGCACAATCATTTGTACAAACTTGGATACTACAAGGACTTGCTGAGAGGACACAATAAATGGTACCAGCCCAACTGCAAAGGGCCAGATGGGCTCATAGCACCAGCCCAGGTCAGCCTTTGGGACAGATAAGTCTCAGCAATTCTTTTTCACACTTACAATCATTTCAGAAACCCCTCCCTGTGTCTTTTACACACTCTACAGCCACAAAGGGGTGAGATGTGAGCACAAGAGGCTGGCAGTGCTGTCAGCTAGACTACCCCATAGTCTTAAAAGTGCTGCGAAACAAGATACAATAGCAAATGGACACACTTTCCACTTTTGCTCAGATTTAGTCAAAGGGAAGCTCTTGAGATCAGTCATCCACAGCTGCATCTAGTGTTCGTGGACAGAGAGAAGCAGCTGGGGAAAGCCAGTGAATGAGAGGAGAAACAACAATCAAAAGGAAAGCATGAGGACTACAGACAAAGCCAGGAGAGCTACTGCAGTGTTGCTTTCAGGCAATCAAAGAATAAAACCAGAGGTTTCAACACTGCTAGTTGTGAGGAGAGTAATCAGTTGTCTGCATTTTGGCTCTGGTGAGGCTTTTTCTGCTGTGTGCTGTACGGTGCAACCTGTGCTGGTGAGAGCAGCAGGAAGGGAAGAGAACATGGTGTCATCCTGTGATGACACCTTCTACTGACCAGCAGTAACCTCAGAGAGGTCTTTCCTGTTCTTGTTTGGGAAGAGAGAGGCTGCAATGAGACTGCTGAGAGGGAGGGAAGAGAGGTAGGCAGAGTCTGGTAAGAAACTGGGAAAATGATGGCACTCATCTGGAAAGCCACAAAAAAAATCACAGAAATCAAGGCTGGAAAGGAAATCAGAGATGCCATGTGGTTCACTATCTTGGCCCAAACCAGGATCTTGGACATCCTGGCTGGGTTTATATGTGCAGAGTTGCTGTCTGTATGTCTCCAGAAGGTCACTACTGTCAACATGGTCTCTGTTGGGGTCATTCACATTAGGCAAACACTGGCTTCCCAAACTGAACTGAAGCTGAAGGATCCCACCTTTCATTTTTACCAGGACATTCCTGACAGTGTTTAGAGAATGAACCACTCAAGACACCACTCGAGGCACATCCCCCACCTGGGAACAGGTCCTGTTACGGGCTGTGGCATGGAGCTGTAATGGAGACTGAAATCTGATCCTCATCAGACATCACTGGAGGTGAAACCAGCTTGGATTTGATGTCAAAATGGTAAGGATACAGATAAAGAGAGGGAGTGCTTCTAGCAGGAACCAAATAGCGACAATCAATAAATAACAATGCAATGGAAAACTCTTGGACACAAATCCTAGTTATCCTCAAAAGCAGCTATAGGTAAAATATAAAACATATCCTGCACCTAATCTCTAACTCCTCCCAGCCAGGCCGTGCAGAAGGCTGGACAACACTGCACGCTGCAATGCATGAGGCATTCTTTCAGTCTTAATTCTGTCTGTTCCATGATTACAGTATTAGCACTCAGATTTCAGTGTGGCTCAAGCAAAAAACAAGGGAGGAAGGGGAGGCTTCCCACCCTCTGCCCCTGAGGTGAGGAAGACGCTGCTCTGGAGGAGACAGACGAGAGTTTTCATCAGCCAGGCGATTTAGGGGAGGCCGCCCGCAGGATACCTGGCCAGGCAGAGAGGACTCAGTGGGGAGGGATGTGGCCATGGGGGTGTCAGCCCTGTGCAGGGGGTCACCAGGCACAGGCACGGTTCACCTCGACCCGTGGGTATCGCCGTGCGGTCACATGCGGCAGGCGGGGAGAGCGCAGAGGAAGCGCTGAATAANGACGGGAGAGGGATGTGGGGATGGCGGGGGGCGGGGGGGGGCTGTCTGGGAAAGGCGCTTCCCCGCGCTGCCACCCTCCTGCCCGAGGGATCGGCTCGGAGCCTCTCGGGGTGCGGGGGGCTCGGCTGACAGAGGTCTGGCCCGGCGCCCCGCGGGGTGGGGACAGTCGCGGTCCACCTCCACATCCCCGCACACGGGGCCAGCGCGGCAAAGGGAGCACCACGGCTCCTCCGGGCCACGGAAGACCGACGGCGGGGGACCCCAGAGCGCTTGGGTATCCCCTTGCCCCGGCCAATCTGTGTTTACGGAGTGTCAGGGCATTCACCGGGAAGAGGCGGGGGAAGGCGGGGGAAGGCGTCAAGGCTGACGGCACACGATTAATAAGAAACAGAGAAAAACAGAGTGAGAGGAAGAATACCGGGTGGGCTGACCGCAGCGATAGCTCTCGCTACAGGTTACCGCACAAAACGTGTTGAGGGGAAGGTCGGGACGCTGCGGGCAGCGGGGCAAAAGCAGAAAACAAACCCGAACGGGAGAGAAGCCGAGGGGGGAGGCGGGCAAGGACGGCAGGGCAGGCTGGCCCCGGCGCGGGACCGCGGGGCTGGCGCGGGATGGACCCGGGCACGCGTGGGGCCGCTGCGCTGGCGCTGTCCGCGGTGCTGAAGCCCCGACGGGGCGGCCCCGGGCACGGGTGGCCCCCGCCGAGGCCTCCGCTCGCCACGGACGCGTCCGGCCCACGCACACGGACCCTGTGTACGGCTCCATCCTCTCCCCCGGCACCGGCCAAACTCCCTCCGACTTAGAGCCCGGTAATGGAGTTAGCTTCCTTTTTACGTCACCCCCGACTCGGCGCTGTTTATTGATTCCACACGGGTATTTTTGAACTACAGAATAGCAACCGTCTGCCTGCCTCAGCCCCGAGTCTGGGTGCTTCAGCATCACCGTGTTGAAAACCCTAATCTCTTTTCTCAGAATTGCTTTTCCAGCTCGGGTTTCGTGGCCTATTAAATGTTAGTTTGTACAGATCGACTTACTGCCTGCCTGTCACAGGCAGTGCCAAGCGAGCTCTAATATAGGGCTTCCTAAATCAACACAGGCTCCAGGGAGGAGCAGGAGGCAGTTTTACTCAGGTCGGTCCCAGAGAAGACTTCCATCTCTAAAGGGCTATGTCTGATTTAATCTAGCATATTAACTAATTAATCCTCCCAATATCCCTAAGTAGCAGGCAAGTACATTTTAGCACGCCAAGGCATTTGTTTAATTGCCAAAAAACTGCCGTGAGACTGAAAGTCTGTTTGCTAAAGATATTTACTTGTGTTCGGTTTATTGGTACACATCACTAAGGCATATGACTTACCAGAGTTGAACAACATACTGCAAACAAACAAAAAACCTCAAGCAAGCCAGAAACGATACTGCAGTGAAAAAACCAAAAGATTAAACTGACTAATTATCTGTTCTTAAAGCATATCACTCCGTGGAGAATCCTTGTTGCATGAGAACAGTGAGGTAAGGGGTTCTTGCAGAGATCCAAGGCCCAAGTGCCATTGCTCACTTTCCTCTGCCAGCAGTGCTGAACTTTGCCAACAAAATAGAGACTGATGAGTAGTAAATGATGCCAACAAAGAGTCTTGAGTCCTCTGAAAGTGAAGTCAAAGCTACAGTACTAATCTGAGAAGATAGGATGGAGGTGATACCTGCGGTAGGACAAGCTGTTGAACATGGCCAAGGCAAAAAAAAGCCTTGTTCAATTGCTTCTCAGTAAGGGGAGACACAGAGAGGATATTTTACCTCAGTCCTTTGAAGCTGAGACTACTAGGATACAGCAGATATCAACAGAAATGACAATAAAATTGAAAGTAAATAAAAAAGAAAGAAAATCCAAAGCCTGTCAATGACTGACAAAAGGCCCTTACAATGGAGGAACTACAGCACCTGAGCAACTCTATCAAAAAGAAGGGTGAGAGGTGGCTTGATTCTTGACCCTAAGAGCCTCTGCAGAAAGAAATTACTAGGCTTTGAGTTATTCCTGTCTGCCAAAGGCACAACATGAACTGCTGCTGAGATGCTAAAGCCAAAACATTCTGATTTAAGTGAGGGATCACATTTTTAAACAGTGGAGAGCTAATGGCCTGCTGAAGGAGCTATCAGAAAACCTGCTGGATTCTCCATGTGTTTATGTCAAGTTTTAATGCCCTCCCAAAAGATGCAACTTATCCAAAGCAAGTCCTTGGGCTTCCTGCAGGAGTAATTGCCTGGAAGCTAATGGCCCGAGATTCAGACAAAATGAACTGAGTGGACTTAATGGTACCTTTGGTCCTTAATTCCCCAAGTTAGGCAGAGAGAAGTACAACTCTGTTCTCAGATTTCGCAGCCTCCCCTCTGGACAAGTACAGCATTCCCATCAAGGTGGCATTTTTGACCACATACCAAAAGCAGAACAAATGACTGACCAATTTACACTCCGAATCCCCCCATTTTCCAACTTGTTTCATTAATTCTCCCTAAAGAGAATGTCTTTCTCTGTGCCTATTGCAGCAAAGTGAAGCAATTTAAAACATCAATCATTCTCTTTAGGAGTCAGTCGGGACTCCCAAGTCAAGACATACCTTACCCTGCTCTAATTTTTCAGTATCATATGAAAATGATGAAAATTCATTCTTTATGGAGTTTCAGAGTCTCAGATGGGATTGTATCAGAAAGGATTCCAGCCCAAAATATTTTAAAGGATATATTTATAGGCTGACTTAACGCTACTTCCTTCTTGAGCACAAGACAGTCTGTTTTCTCAGTTCTGAAATCAGACACATAAGATTTCATCCTTCTTCCCTGGAACACAACAGGAGGTTTTCCAGAAAATTCAGTGAGAACAAGATAACCCTTCAGTGGCTAAATGAATGGTTTTTTTTCCTGTAAAGCCTTGCAACAGTCAAGCAAATAGGATGGCAAGAACTTACACAAACATAAATGCAACCCTTGGCTCTTCATGAAAAAAACAGTAACAAAGGGAGTAACGGAGTAGTCTCTAACAGAATATCCTCAATCCCTCAGGCTTCTTAGCCTCCAAATAATCAAAACCTTGATGTCAGAGCACCTGAGGTCACATACATATTTAGGCAACATGTTCTTTTTTGGATTATCAAGACATTTTAAAGATAAGAATGCAAAAAAAGAGAATCAACCACTTCCTCAGGCACGTGTGGTAGTGGCATCCCTTTGCCACACCAGAAAACCAGCCGCAGGTGGGTGGCATTTCTGGCTTTAAGAAAACACTTTTTAAAACAAATCACTCCCAAACTGGTGCTCTCTATAGAATATACAGCCATGGTTGGGCCTGATGTTGTCATTCTTGTGAGAGACAGTAGGTCTAGGGATGGAAAAGGGTCCAGAGTCAAGAAATGCAGCAGGCGTTTGTTAAACAACTCCCTCTAGATATGAAAACCTGGCCACACTCTCACCTTGGTCCAGGGTGAGTCTGCTGAACCCATTCAGCCACCCACAGTGCAAATGAGATCATATTTGAACTCAGATCCACGAGCCACAGAGACTCCTAAACCATTTTCAGTTTAAAAGTGATGAGCTGTAGCTGAGCTGTGTTTGTCACCTGGAAACTGCCTTCTAGGACTGAGCAGTTTTTCTCTTGTCTATATTTCCTCAGCTCATGGAACAGCAGCCCTCTCTGCAGACTATGCGGTCATCAGCACGGGGCTGGTGCTCTAGTTAGTGCTGACACCACAGCCCATCCCTTCCTGTCACCAGGCTGGAACATCCCTAGGAGAAAACTATTTTTTCCCCACTATAAAACTGTCAGAGTGAAGCCCAGGCACTTATGAAACACAACCGGTGAGGTGGAGCCACGCAGCATGTGACTCTATTGTTTCTGTTCATCTGCACAGTGACTGTATCAATAATTTACTGAAATACATGATACCGTAACTTAAATCTACTTGACAGGTCAACAGAAGAGGAGCTTTTGCAGTGCAGGTTTTTTTAAGCACCACATCCTAATTCTGGAAAGACAGAGTTAAAGGATCGAGTGGTTTGCTGCCTATAAGGAAAAGGGTTACTGCTGCCATGCTACAAGTGCCCACAGGGATATCTGTGTCAAAACTTACTGTAAACATCTCTAAAACCAAATATGTGGGCTCAAGGACAGCCCTTCTCAGCAGCCTCTGACTCTTCCATGTTGGTGACTGTGACCTAAGCTGGTGGTTTGGTCCACTCCTGCTGCAGGTCCTCAGCTCCCTGAGCACAGGCTGGATCTTAATAAAGTTTTTTAAACCTAGGGATGGAGATACCCCTTGTGCTGAGACACCAGTTGCACATCTGGGCACGTTCCACTCACAGCAGCACAATTAAAACTTAGCTTTAAATGTGTGTGTGAGCATTATTGAATCAGTTCTGAATGACAGACCTGCTGAGTCCTACTAAATGAGCATTTTGAGGGATGAGGGGTCTGGATAGCCTAGTCTGGTAGCAAAGGAAACATATGCTTCTCCTGCCTGTCCTTTATTCTCAGCTGGGAACAGGTAGAAAGCATTTGCAACAGGTCTGTTGCTGCTCCAGCCCTGGAGCGAGATGCTGGGGACGCATCTGGGTACACAAGTGCCTTGTCTGAGGCACCTGGGCAACAGCAGGTGCGTTCCACTCATTAACCAGCTGTGAGAGCAAGAGGGACCAGGAGATGTGCAATTAATGACTAGGGTCACCAGCTCTGCATGGAGTAAATTAAAACAGAAAGAAAGAAATGTGTCAAGTTCCTTTGGCTGAGAGTTCTGGCACAAGCAAGGACTACAGTGATAATGTTTCAGCAACTCTACTCTCTGCTCTTAATTGTGTGTGGGCACACCAGCCGAGTTAAGCTTGCCAGGCAGGGCAGCTCTCCATGAGGAGACTCTACTTACTGTAGCTAGGAGACAAAATGTGCTGCCTCAGTGAAAGACATTGTTTTTTTGGGGTCTCACCAGTAAGGGAGGCTAAGAGCAAGCAGGCAATCAGCCACCAGGACATCAATGGCAAGCAAATTTTAAGGAAAAGGTAGTCATAGTGGCTCATGCTAATTCCCTTGCTGCACAAGGACACCTCTGTGCAGTGTGTGCACATCACTCAATAGTATTATAATACTCTGACTTTCCTACTCTCAGTATTTTTAAGAACACATAATTCTTCATTTAGTTCTCTTTCACTAGTACCACCCTAGGTGGTGGTGAATTTCTAATTCAATTAGATTACCACAGGCATCTCAGCTTTGGCCCTCGTGCAGGCTACTTTCAAAGAGACGTTACACACAAGATTTAGATCTGATGTAGATCTAGTCTAGATGTGCATTCATAACTCACTGGGAGATAATCAAAAAGCCCTCCTGCTACATCTCCAGGTATTACTCACTACCTGCTGCTTAGGTGTTGCAGTGCCTTTGCCTGACTGATGATGATAAATGACTAAACACAGAGACTCTATTCTAAATCATCTTCTTTGATCAACTTGCGCTCACATTACTCATGTAACCGGTTGTGTTGCAGTGCAGGAAGATTACTCATGTAAGGCAAGGCTTTTTGTCCTAATGAATAATAAGAAGCCAAACATGTAATAAAAGCAGCAGGAGCTGTTATTCACCTCCTTGGAAGTGCGTTGAATGTACCTCACCCTTCTTTTCAGGAATTTAGTGACACAGGCTACAACCAGCTCTAGGCTCCCTTTTTCATATGCAAAAAACCACTCCATTGATTTGCATATACTACTGTTGCTCCTGCTGGAGCTTTTGATAGGCTCGGGATTCAAGAATGTCTTTCCAGCTGCTTCTGAAGAAAGCAGTTCTTTGGGAACCTCTCCTGCATTAATTAGCTGAGAGCCAAAATCATGGAAACAGGGCAATGAGGCATAATCAATTACATTTGTATAACCCCTGATGGAACACGATAACTAATTAATGAGACCACGTGCACACAAGAAAGAGAAATGCATTTGAATCCCAGCAAGAGCTGAACTGTGTTTGTAAGCCTGATGTGTTTACAGTGTAAAAGACGAGTTGAGATTCTAAGTTATCACAGAAAGCCAAAAAGGCTGCTGGTAAGTCAGCACTGAGAGGAAAAAAACTCACAGTTTCTTAGTGGGGAATGAAGGAAGTTCTATAAAAAACAGTAATCTTCAAAATGAAAGTAGAGCTTAAAATAATGAACTTTCGTATCCTGTATTTGATACACAGGTAATTTGGATGACAAAGTGTTAAATGACTCATTTACTAATAGATTTAATTTGCTTTTGCCACTGAAATCCAAAATGCTACCCAGAAGTGAAATAAATTGTCATCATGATGCATCAGCCAGACTCTGGCAGCAGTAAAAATCCATTTTGTTTAGAGAACCTCACACATTAATAAATTCAGAGTGTTCTCTGAATTAATGTCAGATGGAAAAAAAAGCTCTCATGGCTGGCCTGGAGCAAACCATAATGACTTTCATTCTGTGGTGTAAAAATATGGATCCGTACAGGAGAGAAAAAGAAAGCACAGCACAGTAATTACAGACAGTTCCTCCTGCATGGTGTAAGAGCAAAGAGGTTTAAAATGAGTATGATTCTAGAAGAGACTGGTAACTGGGGTCTGATTGTTTCAGGGATACAACAGCAGCCCCTGTCCACTCTGACAGTGAAGTTTGTTACAGAAAACGTGTCTCTCATCAAAGCACTAATCACTAAAAGGTATAACCTGCTACCTAAAAATAGGAAGAAGCTCAGAGTTGCAAACAACAGGGCTGCACCCACCCTGCTGATACCAATAGCTACAACAGGATATCCAGAGCATTGCAAGCAGGCAGCTTGCTACAGTCCAGAGAAGATACTGTACTGTCAGGAAGATGCTTTTCTCCTCTTGTAACAGCTCAAGGTCTGGAGCTGCTATTGTCAAAACCAGAAGGGAAGGGGGCAGAAGTATGTGCCAGCATGAGAAACAAATCTCTGTTCCTGGGTTTAGATACCTGAATGTCAGAGGTCAGCACTCAAGTCCTTGGAACAGTCCGAGCACGCAGAGCTGGGAGCACAGCTTGCTTCAGCACTTTTGTTTGTTTAACCGTGCCCTGGCTCATGACTAGAAAAGGATGGGGAAGGCTACAGCCAACAGCCTGGAGCATTGCTATCAATATCTTCATTTCAAATGCAAAAATCACGTAGCCACCAGAAATGAGCACCTGGAGTGCAGAGAGCCACAGGGTCCTTCTGCAGGCCACTATCAGCAAGCACAATTATCTTCAATAAGGCATAGCTAGGGGAGTGTCAATAGTTTTTAGCATGGTTTCTCTTCTGCTTCCTTAGAAACCCCTCCTGAATTAGCTACTCATGCATTTCTATAAGGTAACTGCTTTCTCCATTTTGCTGATGGAGAAGCACATTCACTGATTTCATGTGGTTTCATCACTCTCATAGAAGGAGCCTGTCTGCCACAGCAGTTGCAAAAAGTTCCTGGCTCCCCCTCCCCTGCTCAGCTCACCCATCCATTGCGTTGCCATTTCCCTGAATTAGCACTATCATTACATTTTTTTAAAGGCTTTTACTTTGCCACCTCAAGACAACAATGACAAACTGGGCCTTTTTGAAAACATGCAGATTGATCACACCTCTTTCTCTGTAATTGTCTCTTTCATTTCTTCCTTCTGCTGATTAAATAGCCTTTTTTTCTTTTTTGCAAACACAAATGGATCACTTCATGCATATTGCAGTACTTAGAGCTTGGCACTCTCAGACTGTTGTATTTGTCATAAGTATCCTGCACTTATTCCTACACCAGTCTGCACCTAGAGGAAACATTGGTAGCTGGACAAAATGGGCAGAAAACAAGTGGAAAACCAAGGTGCTAGGCTTTCTATAGGCAGAAGAGAGAAGGAGAGCAGAAAACCTGGTGTCTTGAGGAGGTGGACTTGCTGGCTGCGGGGAGGGGATGTGCCTGCAGGGATGCCCATGAGCACCTCTGAAAGGGTGAACACTGCATCCCCTGCAGAGCTGTAGGTGCTACCTCCAAACACATCCTGCTTCTGGAAAGGAGGAAACCACCAATTCCTCAGCCCCAGAGCTGTTTCTCCCTAGTCCAATGCTGTCTCCCTGGAAGCCTGGAGCAACTCCTTGTGATGCTGGCATGTAATTAACCCTGACAAAGTTTACATAACTCAATATCAAGGCCTCTGATGGCCTTCCCTGTGACAGGCTCCAATTTCTCCTCTGAGTGTATTACTTGAGCTCCCACCTATCCCTCATCCAGGCAATTGGTGTGCACACCAACCCCCTTGTTGCTCACCTTCATGGGCACGCTGCCCAAAGATCAGTACTCGAATACTGAATTGGCTCTTTAGCTTAGGAAATGGGACCCACCAGCTGCAAGACAAAAAATGAGCTTTGACATGTTTCCCATTCTTCCCTCTGCCTTCTCCACCCCATCATTTGAGCAGCCTCCCCAGAGATGATGGCAGTTAAACCAGCACACCGTAGCACACCTCTGAAGGCTGGAAGACGATCAAAAAGGTTAATCTCCATGTACATGCTAATTATTTTACTGGATTACAGCAAAATGATAAGTCTGTGCTCTTTTGACTTACTCACTAGAGACTAGAATACAAAGTGGAAGGGCTCCTGGGGCCTGGCTCTGGATGTGTGGCACCCTTGCCTTATGGCTTTGGTCCAGCTCAATACTTCCTCTTTTATTTTGCCTATTTGTCAATAGAAGATAAGTATGTTTAGCCATCTTGTAGCAGTGCTAGCACTGGTAAAGCACTTGATGTGACACATGTGAAAGTAACATTGAAAAGTGCTGTTCAGCCCTCTTGCTATGAAGACACACACACACACATACACACACAAAAATCCCTAAATCCATCTTGTTGATGCGACACAGAAAGTCGATTCTAAACCTGAAATACATCACTACTTAAATTTAGCAAGAATTTCAGCTTAAATTAATCACAGCTCCATTTAAACTGCTTGAGCAGAGGTGAAAATGGAAAGATTAAAAATAAAAAGAGCCTGAAGTTAACAGCAGAGGCACAAGACCACATTGCTGAAGCTGGCCTCCCGTGAGCAGTACTGGGACCGGCTCCGTGCCTGCCTTTTAAATCTCTTTCGGGAGGGCTGATGGAGGCACAGCCAGCTTTTACAGTGGCAGCCCAGCTGGGGATCAACATAAAAACAAGCCCCTCAAACTCCGAATGAAACGCCGGAGCGTGGCGAGCAGGAGCTGAGCTGGCTGAGCCCCCGGCTGCCGCCCGCCCGTCGCCCGCCGCGCCGCAGCCCATCCTTCATCCTTCAGCATTCATCGCTGACGTCAGTCCTCTCCCTGCTGGAGGAACTGGAATGAAATTCAGGCTCTTGTGTCTCATCACACAAGCTCGTCTCACTGTTCCTCAGACAGCAATTAAAAGAAAAGGGGGAAAAAAGGGGAGAGGGAGCAGGGAAGTCAGGCTGGCATGTTTTGTTGGGTTTTTCTCCCCCCTCCCTTTCTCTCATTCTTTGTCTGGGATCACAGCAGGCTTGCAGCCAGGAGCTGCCTCTTGCCTCATCTTGAGCCCTCTGTTGCATCTCCTTGAGCCTTTGGGATTCTCTTTTGCAGGGGATGCTGCAGCCCAGCTCAGCACATAGCCCCTGCACAGAGCAGGGAGGGTGGCAGAGGGCTGTTGCTTCTGCACTGTAACATCTATGCCACTAGTGATGAGGTCCACAACAGGCATTGTCTCAGGATCTCATAGGAAGCTGCTTTGATCCCACATTTCTGAGGCACATCTCCCCTGAGCAAGGAGGAAGAGGTTCTCCTCCTCACTCTACTCTGTCCTGGTGAGGCCTCATCTGGAGTCCTGTGTCCAGTTCTGGGCTCCTCAGCTCAAGAGGGAGAGGGAACTGCTGGAGAAAGGCCAGTGCAGGGCCACCAAGACGAGCAGGGGAACGGAGCATCTTCCTTATGAGGAAAGGCTGCAGGAACTGGGGCTGTTTAGTATGGAGAAGAGGAGACGGAGCAGGGATCTCATTAATATTTATAAGTATATAAATGATGGTTGTCAGGAGGTTGGGACATCCCTTTTTTTAGTGACTGGGACAAGGCGTAATGGGATGAACCTGGAACACAAAAAAGTTCCATTTAAACATAAGAAAAACTATGTAACTGTTGAGGTGAGGGAGCCCTGGCCCATGCTGCCCAAGGAGGGTGTGGAGGCTCCTTCTCTGGAGGTTTCCAAACCTGCCTGGATGCATTCCTGTGTCATCTGATCTAGGTGGGACCTGCTTCTGCGGGGGGGTCGAACTAGATGATCTCTAAAGGTTCCTTCCAACTTCTACCATTCTGTGATTCTATGGTTCTATGAAGAGCCTTTCCCAGTAAAACCATCTGCAGCAAACTGGGTACTGCTGTGCTGCATGCCAGAGCCAGGGCCACGCTGACCCAGCTGCTGGGACATCAGCAAGTTTTTCTCTGTAATAATTACTGCTATTAGCCATTAAAACCAGAGGAAACCCAAGCTTAATGAGTGCCCCTGCCTGGCATTTCCATCAATGCACCAACAGGAACTCTCTTTTTTCATTTCTCACCATTAACGTTCTGTATCTTGTTGCATTCCCAGCATTTTCTAATGGAGGCCTTTGCTTAAGGATACCCCTCTGGACTCTGGAACAGGGGAGTCATTAACAGAAACATCAGATAAGCTACTCAAAAGCACAGATGAGGTATGAGGATGCTCACCTGGAGAAGCTGGAGCTGTGGAGGGGGGGTGGGGGGGGTGGGTGATGAGGACAGGCAATGCTGGGGGCTGCTTTACATCTCACCAGCACAGGGCAGCCAACTGAAAGGAGCTTTACAGCAGGAATAATTCGTCACCAACCCAGACACTAAGGAAGATCCATGCCTGTAACTACCTAGGCCTCTCCTTCTGGCTTGATTGCTGTTTTAGTTAATTTACCCTAATGAAGAAGAGTGTTTTGGTACAAACAGTAGTTGTTAACAAGCGAGCGGTGACAGCCGGCGAGGTGGCAGCCTAGGAAAGCCAGCCCAGGCTGCTTGGTGATGGAAAATCGCAGCTCCAAAAACCCAGCTGCAGCTCCCGAGTCAGGCTTGGCCCCTCCAAGCCACAGCTCCCTTCATCTCCCAGAGTTTATAATGAGGAGAGCAGCTTAAACAATCCCAAGTGAAAACTCTCTTTCCCCCTGGCTGCATGCTTCTAGCTAGGCAGAGTTAGTGGAGCAGAGCAGAGCAGAAGCAAGCTGTCTCTGCCCTCTGTAAATGGTTGCCATCCCTGAGATATTTTTTATGGTTTCAAATGGAGTGAAAGGTTTGTTTTCCAAGCTCCAGAGCAACAATATGTTGATCTCACTTGAACATCTGGAATAGTTTCAAATGATGGCTTTAATTGAATAGAGCAGCAATTATGGAGTTATTTCATTTCAAATGGTTTGGAGCCTTCTTTGGTTTTTTTCCCCTTGATGACTTAGAAGGGGTCAGATGAATTGCACTGGGCTGCTGTGCAGGAGGACCTGGGTCTCAGCCCAGCCCCAGGCAGCTGGAACAGCTCAGCAGCCTAAATCTGGGCACATCACAAATCCACCATCCAGTTCCTGCTTTAACTGTAGCCCATTTAAAATGTTTAAGGGTTTTTGATATTTTAATAGTTTGAATTTAATGCTAGACAAGGCTGCCATGTCTTTCCCTTGAGGTTCTTTGCAATGTTGGTGGGAAAGTCATTGCTGTACCCTGATGTGCCTTTAGGGTGAACTGGACTGTCTTATCTGTCATGTTCAACCCTCTTCAATTTAGGGGACATGTTCATTTTTCCAGTGTGGTTGTGGATCCCTCCAGCAAGACCTGAGCATATGCCACCCTTCCTAACCCTTTATCAGCCACTCACAGACAAGAAGATGAAAAAATACTGACCTCAAACCACGTCAGTCCCAACTCCCTTAAAACACAGGGCCAAGGCACAAAGCTGATGATGGGACTGAGGACCAACCCACAGCCTCAGCACCTCCATCCCACATATTCCTACCTCTTCTACTGTGGCCCAGCAGCTACTCTGTGACAAGAACAGCCTTCACAAAAGCATCCAGAAATGATATAAAGACATCAGGGGATACAAATCAGCTGTTCCCATTGTTAACTCTTCCCACAGTTAATCACCCAACTTTTATTTGTCCAGCCTTAACTTCCAGCCATTGACTCTCAGGATGCTTTTCCTTACCGTGTTAAGAGCTAACCCTTCAGTATCTGTTCTTTTCACCTGCACTGGGTTTTTGACATGAATAATCCAAAGATGGGTTCACTTGGGAAAGATATTTCCCTCTAGCACAACGTACGTGAGAAAAATTGCACAGAGATAAGAACGTGTGATTTGGTTCAAAACCCAGACAGATACTTCTGTCCAGCTTCTTGGCTAGTTTAACTCAATTTGGCACTGACCTTAGCATAGCAACCTGAGCCTTTGAAACTCAACTAGGAGCATCCATATAGTTAGTCCAAGGAAAATAATTAAAGATGGGAAGTGGCTGGGTGACAGCAAGACCTCTTTGGCAGCCTGCGTGTTGGAGATGCTGTGCTTTAGAGAAAAGGAGGATGAATTATTTCTGGGTGGTGATCATATTGCTTAGAGGAGTTATTTTCCCTGAGGCTGAAACAGAGCCCTGGCAAAGCAAGGCCACCCCGGAGGTGCCAGCACATGGCCACACTGCCCCAAGTATTGCTCTGCTTCAGACTAGCCAAAACTAGTATTTCTTCTCAACCCAAAGGTGCACATCAGCTCCAGAGCATGAACAGTTTCTCCTTATTCTTAGGTAGAACATCCAGCTTTTCAGCTTGTGGTTCCTCAAGGTAAAAAAGAAATCAGCACAACTTGACCTGTGATCAACCAAAACATGAAATGAATGCTGTGTTTTATTTAATAAACTGCAGCAACACAAGGGCCCTGGTGGACACCAGGTAATTTGTTTTGGATGTAAAAGATGGAAAAATAATGGTTTTGTCTTCAAGGCAATTACAAAAACATATTTCTGTTTGAACAGGAAAGAAGCTGCCAGGCTAAATTTCGTGTTTAATAAGCTATTTTTCCTGTTGCCTTCTATTAGCATGCAGAGATTGTCAATTCTTGTTATTTTGCTCAAGGTCAAGAAGTCATCATGTGTCACTTGGGAGTTATTGCTGCTGGTGTCAAGAGCTCGCCTGAGCACTACACAGTTTGCTATAAAGCAAGCAGAAAGGTGTGTGTGTGGGAAAAAATGGCAGTTGGTGAATAGTTCTTGAAAGTATGACCTAAGATGAAGCACGGAGAAAGAGCAAAACAAGATTATTTCATGGGTTTTAAGACAATCTCATTATTTGGAATCATAAGGCAATACTCAGACAGTCTTAAAGCTTCAGCTGACCTCCTCTCTCAGCTTAACTACACAGAAGCCAAACCCCAAAGCTTGTTGCATTTACTCCAGAAAAACATCTCTTGAACAATAAGCAAAAAAAAGCAAGAATTGATAAAGTTGTATTTCAATAACTACAAGAATGAGGTGTTAAATTGAACAACAAAAAAAAGACACACCAAAGGCTTCTTTTAACCACATGATTCATTGTGACCTGAAGAAGCACTACCCTTTAAAACCTTCCCCTTTAGGATTCACCAGGACAAAGTTACCACCAGCACCTCCCTGAGCAGCCTGTGCCAGCTGCTAACAACCTTCTCAGAGAAAAAGTTCTTCCTCATCACCAACCTAAACCTTCCCTGGTGCAACTTGAGGCCGTTTCCTCTTGTCCTATCATCTGTTACTGGGGAGAAGAGACTCCTACTTTGCTACAACCTCCTTTCAGGTAGTTGTAGAGAGTGATCATGTCTCCATCTATGGGGTTAATAACTGGGGCTAAAACCATGCAGCATAAAGGAGTGCAGAGCATCTCTGTTTTACAGAATAACAGGGATGGAGAATGGACATTTCCCCAGAGCAGCAGCACTGGTGAAATCAAAGCTCCCCTCGGCGTCTGGGGCTCTTCCAGCGCTGGAGTCCCTCCAGAAACCATCTTGGGGCACCTTTCATTTCCTTCACAAGGAGCAGGTACCTTTGCTTTCTATGTCAGTTACAGTGTGCTCCTCTCTCTTGCAGCCAGCAAGCACGGGAGGGAGATGGAGCCACAGCCCTGAGTAGGCTCAGCCGTGCCCCTGCTCCGCCGAGCCGAGTGCAGCCACAGCCATGAGCGGCTTCTTCTCGCGCCTGGACCCGCGGCGGGTGCCATGGGGGGCAGCGGGCCAGGCCCTGCGCACCCGCGTCCTGCGCACCAAGCCCGTGGAGTCCATGCTGGAGGGCACGGGCCCCGCCGGCGCTCAAGGGGCCAGGCTGGCCAAGGTCCTCACCACCCTCGACCTCATCTCCCTCGGCGTCGGCAGCTGCGTGGGCACCGGCATGTACGTGGTGTCTGGGCTGGTGGCCAAGGAGATGGCGGGGCCTGGCGTCATCGTTTCCTTCATCATCGCTGCTGTCGCCTCCATCTTGTCCGGTGAGTCGCGTGCGTGGGTGTTTGAGTAACGTGCCATCTCGTGCATCCTCTGGCTCCATTCATGGGTGAGCGCCTGGCAGGATTTGTGCTCAGCAGCACAAGCTGCGAGGAGGTAGCAACTTCCACCCAGACTAATAAACCCTTTCCCATCAGGCTTACCCAGTTGATGGGGTGCACTCTCATTGCCCAAGGAACAGACCAACCCTTGTGCTGGGAACCAGCAGTCTAAACCTAAGTTTACAGAATCATTTTTGGTTGGCAAAGACCTTTAAGATCAAGTCCAACCACCAACTTCACACTGCCAAGCCTATCACTAAGCCACATCCCTCAGCACTTCATATGTGAACATCTTCAATATCTCCAGGGATGGTGACTCCACCACCTCCCTGCACAGCCCATTCTGATGCTTAACAACCCTCTTGGTGGAAAAAGTTCTTCCTAATTTCCAACCTAAATCTCCCCTGGCACAACTTGAGCTGATTTCTTCTTGTCCTATCACCCATTACTGGGGAGAATAGACCAACTTCCCCTCTCGCTACAGCTACCCTGAGGAGCTGCTGATGGCTTCCCAAGGATGGAGCCTGTGGTCAATATATTTTGAAAGATCTGAGAGTTCTGCAGAACACATCCCAAGCAGAGCTCAGCCAAGCCACATGGTTGGAGCAGGAGCACACCACAGCTTGTGGGAAACCTTATATCAACAGGAAGGGTATTGGTGGCTGGGGTAACGCTGGGGCCAGTTGTTGTGGACTTTGCTAAGATCTTAAACAATTCCTCAATTAGTTCTGGAGTTGGTTTTCTTTGGCTCCTATTCATGCAGGATCACTCCTTGAACTTCCAAACAAAAACCTCCCCAAACAAACGTGCAGAGAGAGAGGAATTATGTGTTTTTGTGAAAAGCTGGTGAATTCCATCTCCTCTGTAGGAACCCAGCTGAGCATATGGCTGGAGCTGTGGTTTCCACATGAAGCCAGCACTGCTGGCATTTGTCCTTTCCAGATCAGTGCTAACACGATGATGTGATGTTCCTGCTCTCCCTGCTCAGAGGACTTTGCATGCTGTGTCAGTCTGCTATCTAGTTTTTATCTGTGGGTTGGATAAGGATACTTGAGGAGATGGCAAAGGGCTTTGACAGAAGACAGAAACAGCAAATACAGCAAAGTGGCCTGGCTCAGGATTTTTGTAGGAGGAGGTGGAAGCACATCATGCTCTTTCCCCTGTGCTGCTCTGTGGAGATCCCACCAAAGTCTGTATGAGTTTGAACCCTCTGCTCCTCAGCAACCCAGAAGCACAAGCATGGCACAGCACAGGGAGTAGTGCCATGCTCTCCCCAAAGCCATGCCAGGGACAGATCCCAGCAATGCTGGCTGGGGACCACTGCACAGCCTGTCCTGCCTTCTCACTCCTCAGCTGGACATCAAGAGCAAAGCAGCTTGGTCACGTTTATTCCTGTTTCAGCCCAGAACAAGAGCTGAGAGGGTTCAATGAGAGCCAATGCTTCTTTGAGATCCCAGTACAACAAATGAACTAAAATACCCATTTTTGAACCAAGGCAGGAAATAGCATCAGTGTCCTTATCCTTTCCCACTGCTTACTTGCCCTCTGCAAGGGCTTTACAGGCTGTGACACAAACCTAGAGCAAATGAAGCTTGGATGAGTCTCCCCTAACAAAAACACACTGTCCTAAAGGGGCTTTTCCCCCCCAGCTGTGAGCCCTTCCCCACAGCAGGGAGCTCCTCCTGCCTCTGGGAAAGCATTTGGGGAAGGGTGCAGTGTTTTGATAGTCTCCTTGGCCTCTTCTTCCTTTCGGTGTGGACACTGCTGTTGTTTATAACAGCAACACATTTTTGGCAAGTGAAACTGAGCAAAGGGTTCAGGAGCTGGATGGGCTCACGGGGGACACGACTCCAGCTCTCACATCATAGTCACTCCCAGTGTGTGCTGGGCACTGAGCTCAGGCAGACACACATGCACAGATTTTATGGAGTTTCTCACAGCTTTAAGGCCACTAGATCACCTGCTTTCACAGAATCAGATCCCACTGCCCGTACAGCCAACCCAAGAAGTTTTTGCCTAAAAAGGGCCCTTTCCAGAAAGCTGCTGAGCTCCCTGGGCAGGGCCTGCTGGTGGGACACCTCTCTGTACTGCTCAGTCTGGTTTCAGACAGATGAAATTCAAAAAATCCCCGTCTGACAAATGCCAGTTATGCCTTCTCCTTGGTTTAAGCAACGTGGGTCCCATCAGGATACTTACAGACACAGTGTAATTGATTGAACTGATAAAGAAAATCAATCTCTATCATTTTCTCTCTGGCAGGCCTTTTATTTAGTTTTCAAACAGAAGCATTTGCCCAACTTCCTTCCACAAAGTCCCCAGTACAGGAGGCACCACAGGCTCCCTCCATCAGCCGTGACCACCAGGATTCCCTATTCTCACTCCCTCATCCAACCAAACCCCCTTCTTGGCAAAAGTCAGCAGTTTGCACCTTACCCAACCCCATTACTCTCTCCCCAGCCTTTCCCATCAACTACTACCTGTCTCTTTGGTGATCTCTTCTCCTAAAGTAATACACTGTGTTGAGTGCATCATGCAAACCCCTTATGGTAAGGATCAGGCCCTTCCCCAAAATGATTACCAGTATGAGATAGTTTTCTCTGCCACACAACCCAACAGGCTTCTGTACAAGGAAAGAAGAGATTCTCTTGCCAATGGGAACTGCAACCACATCCTCCATTGAGGGGGGATTTCAAGCACCAGGCCACACAGTTTTGAAGCACAAAAAGCTCTTACCTAGTACCCATGGTAGGGAGCAGGGTCAGCCAGCACACAGAAAGGAGTCAAGCATGTGCCTCAGGTGCTGCCTGGCTGTAGGCTGGGATGAGAGGCTGTGGCTGCAGCTGGTCATGAGCTGTCTGGGTGGGGCTTGAGAGATGAGAGTCCTTTTTCTAAGGAAACTTTGTTTATGGAGCTCTGCCCTTGTCCTTGCAGAACCTCATGAGGTTCCTCTCTGCCCAGCTCTCAAGCCAGTCAAGATCCCGCTGAATGGCAGCACAGCCTCTGGGGAATCAGCCAGTTCTCCCAGATATCCACAATATGAGGCTGTACCCAATGCATAGTAAAAGATTTCTATTTTGGGATCCTTGTAGAGTAACTGAAGACTCAAACACTTTATACATATTAATGTTTTTACTTTGACATCATCATCATTCTGTATTGGTAACAAACCCCTTTAAGCCTTATCTTCTTGTTGGCTAAAAGTAGAGCTGCCTCCAAGAAAGATTTTTAAGGCCATCAAAGAGAAGCTACTTGTCCCCATCAGAGCAGCTGTGCCATAAATCATTCACGCCTGTAGTTATATCTGTGGCTGTTGTACCTTTTCAGAGTGCATACATTTTTCATCAGCTTGGAATGACTGTCTGTAGGGCTGGGTGATGGAGGTGTCTTGCTACTCCTGCAGCTAAGCCTGCTCTACAGAAATACACTTCTGAAAAGCCTCGTTGCAAAGCACTGCCAGAATTGTGCATGCAAGTTAAACAGTGGATGGAATATAAAGATCCTCCAATAGCAAGAAAAGAAGCAGCACCAAACTCAGCTCAGGGCTTCAATAATTCTGTGTTTGTCCTGTGTAAAAAGTGCTCTTACAGTAAGAACAGCAACCTCTTCACATCTTCATAAATTATTCATTCCTCTCTCTATACTGATCTGATTGCAAATTTGAAGCATTATTATCTGCTAAATAGAGAACAGAAGTTGACAAAGAACCCAATAATTACTACGTGTTTACACAGCGATAATAACAGCTCCAACCCATTAACCAGCACGAGCTGAACTGGGGTCTTTGGGCAGGGGCTTAATCAGTGCTAAACACAGAGGATGCAGTGCAACCTTCCAACACTTGTTCTGACTGATATTTGGGGAATTTGTGGCTAAGTTCATCCATTCCTTTTAAACAAAAGGTAATGGTTGTTTGGAGATGGCGTGTGTCAGGTTCAGGTTTGTACTGAAAAGTGTCCTGGCACTGTAAGTACACAAGGAGGTTGGAAAATATTAAGGTCCTCTGAAATCTCCTCCCAAATAATTCCAGTTAAATGCTTCTTAATGCTTTTCTCCTTCTCCAGTCAGGTTTGCAACTGTTCTTCAGAAACAGACTTACATGCAGTGTTTTGAAGTGTTAAAAGAACTTACTTTCTCTATACAAGATGACTTTGAACTCCTCTTGCCTGGGCACGAATGAGAGCAGCAATGATCAAGACAGTGCTCGTGTGTGGATTTGCACAGCAATAACCCAAGACAGGAGTTTGGAGGTTGCACAGCTGGGGCAGGGAGAGATGTAGCCTTGTATGAGCCCTCCTACAGCCATCTTGCTATAGCATCACTGGCCCAAGATAGCATGCAACAGCTACAACCGTTCCTGTCCTCAATGGGACACAACCCCATGGTGCTTTGTTGAGACCTAAATGCTGTTCTGTGTCAGTTCTCAATTGAAACCACCTTTTCCTGTCGAAGCCCAGAGCTATGATGGTTTTTGCAGCCAAAAGTGCTGAGAGCCTGTCAGAGTATTGATACTACACATAAAACATTATAAAATCCCAGGAAAAATGGCAAAAATTGTATTATAGTGTCACTGTTGAATGGGGAAGAAGAGATACCACCATCAAAGCTCCCAGGACTGCACCACCAGCATGCCCTGTTCTGCTCCCCATGCATCAGTTCCTCCCCAGCTTTGGTTTTGTGTCTGCAGTTGATCATGCTGGAGGGTCCCACATCAGAGGCACACACCTATGGGAAGAACCCTTGTACCTGTATCCTCAAAAACACCAACAAAAAAATCCATCACAGCTTGATTTTGGGCAGAAAATGAGCTGCTTTTTCAGCCTAGTGACTGGGGAGGGAGGATCACCATGACCCCTGCTATGCTGAACACAAGCCTGGGCACCTCCTGGCTCCTCCAGGCAGTTGGCACCAAGGCAGTTTCCCGTTTTCCTTTCCCAAGCACGTTTTCCTTACCATCCCTTCGTGTTTTCCTGCCCAGGCGTTTGCTATGCTGAGTTTGGTGTGCGTGTCCCCAAGACCACGGGCTCTGCCTACACCTACAGCTACGTGACGGTGGGCGAGTTCGTGGCATTCTTCATCGGCTGGAACCTCATCCTGGAGTACCTGATCGGCACGGCCGCGGGTGCCAGTGCCCTCAGCAGCATGTTTGACTCGCTGGCCAACCACACCATCAGCCACTGGATGATCAACAGCGTTGGGACGCTGAATGGACTAGGTGTGTTACATCACCTGCCTTAATTAAGGCCTGAAGAGTAATTGGAAGCTTGTCAGAAGCCAGACATTGCTATTAGGCTTCATTCATTATTTACCATCTGTCTGCCTCTGGTACTTTGCCTTCACAGTCTGGTTTGGGGATGGGATTCAGAGGGATGGGACATTTTGAGCCCCTTTGGGACTAGCTGACATTAGCAGAATAAGAACCCAGGAAAATTAGGTAAATGTTGGAGGCTAATGCCAGCACAGGAGTGCTTCACCCAGCATGAGCACTCTGCACACACAGGGCCTTGTCAGAGGCTGGTGTCTGCAGGACTGCCATGGAAACTGAGGGCTGTGGTGGTTCTGTGTGCCCAGCAGCTCTAGCAACAGCCTGTGGTTTTACCAGTGAGAAAAACACCTAGCTGTCCTGTACCTGGTCATGAAAACTTGGATTGATTTTTAATTAATACTTGACATACCTGTTATGCAAACTGGGACCCAATAATTTGTTTGCTGCCCTCCCAAAACTCCTGACAGTGTCTTGAGGCATCAAGATTTATCACCTTAATAAAACAACTTTAGTTAGCGGAGGCCAGGGCATCTGGAGACAACCTTTGCAATGACAGCAAGATGTTCTGTAAACCCTCAGGGTCTGAAAAGTGTTTGAAAAAGGCCCCACTGGGTTTCTGAAGGTGCTGTCCCTAGCAATGGAAGCAGAGTTACAAACCTCTTTTCTCTTACCTAGGGAAAGGAGAAGAGTCGTACCCTGACCTTCTTGCTCTAGTCATTGCTGTCATTGTCACCATCATTGTGGCCATGGGGGTGAAGAACTCGGTGGGGCTGAACAACGTTCTCAATGTCATTAACCTGGCAGTCTGGATCTTCATCATGATCGCTGGGCTCTTCTACATCAAAGCTGACAACTGGTCTGAAGGGCAATTCCTGCCTTTTGGATGGCCAGGGGTAAGTTCTGGGAGCACTGAGGGACTTGTGGGGATACTCACATGTCACACACTCAGTTTTGCTCATGCTATACACAGCCCACTTCCACTGCACTAAACCCCAGCCCTACCAAACCCACCTGCCCTTTGGCCAGGGACCTCCAACTTCCACCACTGCAGCCTTGAATCCAGACATCCTCGCTCTGCCAAACCCAAAGCTTACTGCAACTATTTGCCTGTATCTCCTGCCACCTCTTAGATTAAACCAGAACTTTTCCTCCTGGAAGAAGCAAACTCCATGTGGATGTGTACACGAGGAAATGCCACTGATTGCCAGGCAATGGGGCAAAATGCAGTGGCTGTCCAAGACACAGCACTCGGGAGGAGCTGGCTCAGCCTCTGTGGAGGGGAAGATACTTGTGTTGGCTGGTTTTCAACACAATGTTCTCAAGCATTTGTTTTGAGCACTTCATAATGCCACCTGCCAGTACCTATTTTATGGATGTTCCCTCAAAGCTTACTGAGAATTTGGACATATTTGGCTTTTTTAGCTTGCTTGCACTGGTTTTTATCCAAGGATGAACAGAGACTGAAAATATCTCAGCTGGCCTAAACCCAAGATAATTTCTCAGATTTGCACTGCTCGACTCCAAAGGGGTTTTGTGCAGAAAAATAAGCAAGAAAGTAAAGTAAACCAAAAATCTTGATTATTGAAGGTTGCCATACAGTCCCTGCACCTCCCTTCAGTAAATCAATACCTCTGTGCCAGAGAGCAACAGTGAGGAGAAGAGCACAGAGGCCCATTTGAGAGCAGAGGTTGTGTTTACCTTTGGGTCGTGCTTGGTTTTTTTATGCCATACAATAGGAATGAAGGAAAGCACATAGAAAATAGCTGGTTTGCTCCAGTTACACTCATCAAACACATCCTAGCTGAAGAACACACCCACGGCTTTAAGAGATACATACTCCAAACACATCAAAACCGACAGGGTCTTCCCATCATTTTCAGCTGGTTGGTTGTCTCCCAGATTGTAACAGTAAATCCACCACAGGACGTGCTTGAGATCCCCAGGACTGCAGGGGGTGCTTAAAAAAGGTAATTACAGGTAGACTCCTGAAAGAAGTGAGTTTTACTGTGTGCTCCAGCACCAGCCAGCTGAGATGACACATGATGGAGATGTGGTACCCAGCCAGCTAGTTAGATGTGTGTGAGGGTTTTACAACTGCAAATTCACTCACTCACAGCCACGCAGCCTTTAGTCTGCTTCAGCTTTTCTTTCCTATAAATGTCCTTGCTAATACTGTATATTTTTATAAATCACATTAAAAAAAATTAACCAAACAGTGCAAATAATTGCTCATCCAAGTGCTCCAACATGTGCTTCTGACCTGTCTGCAGCTTCCAAGCAAAACAGAGGTTGTTTGGAGAGCAGCACACATCTGACTGCTGCTGCTCTCTTCTGCTTCCTCTGCTAGCAGATCTGGCCGAGACGGAACGTGTAAACATGCCCCAAATCCCTACTGATATAAACAGATTTGGGGTGGAGGATTGTGAAAGCAAACCTTAAGTTGGCTATTTGTCTCCTCTGTCGCTGCCAGGATCTCTCAGGAGACTGAGTTGTAGGTGCCTCCACTACCTCCAGCCATACATTGAAATCTTTTCCTTAGCCCAGGTCACCGGCTTGTGGGTGCTCCCAAGGTCAGTCCCCAGACGGGAAGGCCCAGCTCCATCTGTGCACTCCCTGATCTGCCCCGACTCACCCTTTAGCTCAGACAAAGCAGAACTGGGCTCCTTTGTTTTTGCTCAGTTCCCTTTCCTTGACTGGGTGGCAGCCTCTCTCCTGGCACTCAGATGCTCCATCCTCCACCCAGGTGCTCAAAGGGGCTGCGACATGTTTCTATGCCTTCATCGGCTTCGACATCATCGCTACCACGGGAGAGGAAGCAAAGAGTCCCAACACCTCCATCCCCTACGCCATCACAGCCTCACTCGTCACGTGCTTGACAGCATATGTGTCTGTAAGTACTATTTATACCCGGTTTTCTGTGTGACTGCAGAGTCCTGCAGAGGCCCCCCCTCTCAGCCCCAGCCTGCTTTGACCCTGCCGAGATCTGTCTCCTGCTTTCAGGGAGATGGTATCATTTTTTTTTTCCCCTCTCATGCCTCTTCCCTGTCTGCAGCTATTTTTTGCATCTAGAGAAGTGCAGCAAAGCAGGAGGAGGAGCAGCATTGCAGCAGCCTTTCTCCATGGTTTTGGGAAAAGCAGCACTGCCTCTGCTGGTGATAGTGGAGAGGGTCCAAGTGAGGGGGAGGATGGGCAGGCATGGCCATGTGAGAGATACCCAGCTGCTCTGCCCCCCCACTAAATGCATGTCTGTACCCAGGGATATTCCCTGTAAAAGACCAAAACTGTGTCACAAAGGAGAAAATATGTTGTTCTGATCATTCCAAAGAAACTCACCCACTGCATCTGCTGCAGAGTGGTGGTCTTCCCTTGAAACCAGTTTATCTTTGGCTCCAGTAGGATCAGAGTGTTGCTCCAAGGAATGCCATCCTGGATCTGTCTCATGGGCTGTGAGTGCCTGAGGCAGCACTATTCCCACACAAGAACTTGGCCAGTGAGGGTGTTACTAACCCCATCAAGTCCCACCAGCCTCCTGCATCAGCACTGTAGCAGGGTTTGAGATGTTGCCTTCAGAGGCCTTACCTCTATCATTTTACATCCCTTCCACAGGGGGCTTAGGGCTATAATCCCAAGCAGATTTGAAGTTTCTTGGCTTTTTGCCCTTGAGAAGCAGCCCCTGCACCCTGCGAGTCCCCAGCTGACACCTGCTCATCTTACCTTCCCCAGGTGAGCATCATCCTCACTCTGATGGTGCCCTACGATGCCATCGACACCGAGTCCCCGCTGATGGAGATGTTTGTGGCTCATGGCTTCTACGCAGCCAAGTTCATCGTTGCCATCGGGTCTGTGGCTGGCCTGACCGTCAGCTTGCTGGGCTCCCTCTTCCCCATGCCCAGAGTCATCTACGCCATGGCTGGTGATGGGCTGCTCTTCAGGTCAGTCATGCCCATGCTGGCATTTAGTTTTTTTTCCCCCCTTGGGACCTTGGAGGGGAAGTGTGCTGGGAGGGACAGGGACTGTCCTGCACCCTGACAGCCCAGTGTCATCGCTGCAGGGAGCAGTGGGCATGCACAGACTTGGTGCTTGCAGAACAGGACACACACCAAAGCAAAACCCTGGGGGGAAAAAGAACACAAACAGGAGAGACATACACAAAAGTTTCTTATTTGGCTGGTACCTAGAGATGCAGCTTATGGGGGGATGGGCATTTAAGTTGAGAGTAACCTGCAAAGGAAAGCAGCTTATATGCATAAAACCTTGGCATTTATTTGCAAGTGTCCAAGTGACCATTTCAAAGCTGGTTAGACTTAGATCTAGCTCCAGATCTGGTCCCAGCAGCATTTCCAGTCCCAGGTTGTGTGGAGCCTAAGCATCAAAAAGCAACAAGAGTTGAAGGGATCACAGCTCTGAGCCTGGCCTCTCCAGCCAAGTAAGGGTAATTGAGATGGGCAACCGCTGCCAGCTGCAACTTTAACCTTCTGCAACTCTTTTGCACTCCAGATTTTTGTCCCACATCAGTTCTTACACGGAGACTCCCGTAGTGGCTTGTATTGTCTCGGGCTTCCTGGCAGCCCTGCTCTCCTTGCTGGTGAGCCTGAGGGACCTGATTGAAATGATGTCCATCGGCACACTGCTGGCCTACACACTGGTCTCTGTCTGCGTCCTGCTCCTGCGCTACCAGCCCGAGAGCGACATCGATGGCTTCGTCAAATTCCTGTCCGAGGAGCACACCAAGAAGAAGGAGGGCATCCTGGCTGACTGTGAGAAGGAAGCATGCTCCCCAGGGAGCGAAGGAGAAGAGTTCTCCGGCCCACCGACCAACACGTGTGGGGCAAAGAATCTGCCATCGCTGGGCGATAACGAGATGCTGATCGGGAAATCTGATAAGTCCGCCTACAACGTCAATCACCCCAATTACGGCACAGTGGACATGACCTCAGGCATAGAGGCAGATGAGTCTGAGAACATCTACCTCATCAAGCTGAAGAAGTTGATCGGCCCTCGCTACTACACCATGAGGATCCACCTGGGGCTGCCGGGGAAGATGGACCGTCCCACAGCAGCCACTGGCCACACGGTCACCACCTGTGTGATCCTGCTCTTCGTCCTCATGTTCATCTTCTGCTCCTTCATCATTTTTGGGGCAGACTACATCTACGAGCAGAGCTGGTGGGCCGTCCTCCTCGTCGTGCTGATGGTCCTGCTCATCGTCGTGCTCGTGTTTGTGATCTTGCAGCAGCCAGAAAACCCCAAGAAGCTGCCCTACATGGCACCTTGTCTACCCTTTGTCCCTGCCTTTGCCATGCTGGTGAACATCTATCTCATGCTGAAGCTCTCCACAGTCACTTGGATCCGATTTGCTGTCTGGTGTTTTGTGGGTGAGTCCCAGATTCATTTGCTTTCATTTTGTAACTGACGCTCTTTCGAAAGGATGTTAATAACAACTTCCCTAATTAGAGTGCTCAGGCTGATGCTTCTTTAGCTGGGACACACTCAGTCCTTTGCATGTATCCCCTTGTCATCCTGAAGTGCTCACAAACCTCAGTTAGTCCAGCCCCCGAAGCACAGCTAAATGGAAAATGACACCTCCAGAAATTGTCAGTTTGATGGAAGTGAACTGCTCCACGCAAAGGTGACTATTTTTGATGAGTCTTTTGATGCAGAGTAGGTGGGTTCTGGTAATTGCCTCTCAGGCAGGTTTCCTACAGAAATCTGCTTGCTTTCTTGCTGTTTCACCCACTGGAGTTCTTCAGCAGCCCACACCAAAATCTCAACACTGCATTTCCAAAGCCCAACCCCAACAGCCCTGAGAGACCCAGTGCCAAGGGATTTGTGGATTGTTATCTGCTTTTCTTGGTCTAAGTCCTTAAGTTTGTGTCAGGGGGCATCTTGGGACTCACGGGCTCTGTTTAGCCAAATTCAGGCTTCCTGGTCCGTGGCCAGGAGCCTGGCATGTGCACAGTTTCCCTTGCTTTACACTGCAGCATACTTACTCCATAAACCCAAAAGAAAAAGAGCAGCTCTCAAAGCTCCTCCTGAAGACTCCCAAGTCAGGTCAATAGAGAGCTGAAGCAACAAGACAATATCAAAGCCAAGGACTCTACAGAGAAATTATAACCCTGTGGTAAATATATATTGCAGCAGCCCACAGGAGCCCCACTTGCAGACCCCATACCCTGAGTGTGGTGCCAGCACCCAGGAGGACCATCCCATGCCAAGTATCATACTAGCAGCCCTCTCCTCTGGGAACAGGATGTTGGTTGAGAGGGAGAAAGTAATGAGGGAAAACAAAGAGGATGGATGCAAAGGTCATGGTCAGCTGCTGCCTCTCCTAAAGGCAAAAATTCCCCTTCCTGGGGGAGGAGTGGGCAGGCACAGCCCACCACATTAACCTTACCAGCATTCCTGCTTCTCTCAGGTGCCTCCTGACATTTGTTGGTGCTTGAGATCAGTTGGCAGAGCTGGGAGATGATGAGAACAGACCTTGGATCTTCCTGCGGTGTCTCAGAGAGTTTTGAGTAGTCTCCTGGTTTCCATCCTTTGCAAGGAGGCTGCCGCCAGGTTTTTGCTCTATTTTGCCAGTTACTCTTTTGCTCCAGGGTAAGGACTGCAGTTACCCTGAGTCAGTCCTGCATGGCTGAGGTCCCATAATAAAGCTCCATCTCTGAGAGTCCTCTGACCCCAACTCAAGCTGTTGGGTTGTAGCTGCCACACATACCCTTTGGTGCTTTCTTTGCTCTCAAAGGAAATAGGTGAGACTGCAAATCCAGGAAAGGCCTTTCTAATCTGGAAGAAAACATGGCTCCAAAACAGCAGTTTAATCTACTATGATTAAATACTTCCCCTGTGCTTACATCTAATGCCTCTTCAGCTGCCAGCAATGACGAGTCAACTAAGCTAATCCATTAAGGTGTGATGGACTCCACCAGCCCCATCCACAACTGCTTGCCTGTTGAGGGAGGCACATCCCATTTGTTTTTCTGGCACAGATGTATGGTCCTGCCACACAGACTCTGGATTTAACCTCACAAGAAGTCCCCCATGTCTGGTCTGTGGCATGTGGGGAAGCATGGGTTTCTCTGGGCACACACCTGGGGCAGGTTACTCCCGGGATCCACTGAAAATGGTTGATCCCAGGATCCACTGGAAACCTTTCTCCAGATACATTTGCTTCCAGGGAAAGCATTAGTGCAGGAACATGAGATAAGGTAGGGGGAGAAGATGAAATAAAAAACTCCTGAGGAGAGGAGGGGAGGATTTTAGAGCTGAAATCCTGAATTCAAGACCGAATGCACATCCTGACAGCCCTGGGGCACACATGGCTGTGAGCACCAGCAGGAGAGAAACTGGGCACATGAGAAGCATCCAGTGAGAAAAGGGTAGCTGGGAGGGCAACAGGGTAGAGATGTGGGTTGTCAGCACTTGGGAGCCTCCACGTGTCTGCTGGGAGCTGCCGTCCCACCAAGGCTGCAGATGGCACAAGCACGTGGCCAGCAGTGATCGCAGCTGATGTTTAAAACATACAGCCCTCGGGTCACAGCTGGCAGCCTGAAAACACAAACTCAACGGCTTCAAAGAGCAGACGCCAACTACAACATTCACTAGCTTGTAAAATAGAGGTGTATTTGCTTACTCTTCAGCCTCATCAGCTGGAGCTGGCCTGGCGCTGGGTGGGAGGGGGCTGGCAGTGCATCCCTGGCCCATCCCTGATGCGGGGTTGTGGGGGGCAGGTGCTGTTTCGGGGCACGGCACATTTATGGTGCTGCTTTATCCGGGAGCGCAGGGCCAGGTGCAGGTGGCTGGGGTCCAACCCTCTGCCTCTCACCCACCACAGGACTGCTCATCTACTTTGGCTACGGGATGTGGAACAGCACGCTGGAGATCAGCGCCCGGGAGGAGGCCCTTCACCAGAGCACCTATCAGCGCTACGACGTGGACGTCGACCCCTTCTCCGTGGATGATGGCTTCTCCTACGCTGCTGAGGGTGAGGGTTACCCGGGCTGGGAGCCCTCCGAGGACAAGGCATTCTCGTACCAGCAAATGGCGGGAGCAAAGGAAAGCCATCGGACGAGTAGCAGGTCGAAAAGCAAAGGCAGACACAAACCGCCATCGGAGGCTCTGATCGCCAACGACGAGTTGGACTACTCACCCGAGTAGTGGGGTGGGCAGCGGGGTGCTGCGCTGCCCAGCCCGTGAGGAAGGGTCTCTGCGGCTCCCCCATCCCATCTCATCCTCCCCGCTCCTCCACCACCACCCCGCTCACCTCCGGTCCTCGGGACACGCTCTGGTTGGTGTTGACCCTGAACCATACACACCTGTGGCTTGTCCTGGCTCCACCGCCCGGGGCTCGCCCTGGTGAACACCGGCCCATCCCCTGGCACTGGTTGATCTCCCGGTGGAGGAGGAGGGCTGGGAGAAGTGCCAAAGTGGGAGGGTGTTGAGAGGCAGAAGGAACCGCGTGGGAGGACGAGACGCGTTGTCCCCAGGGACTGTCCATCCGATGGCTGCAGCAGTGGGATGCCACTCTTACATTTTTGGCACTTGTGTTTTTCCCTTTGAACAGCCTAAAAGTAACAGCTGAGCCAGAGGGACAGACGGGTAGGTGGGTACAAAATGGAGATGGACAAACCCCTTTCAAAAGAATAGCTCAGAGATGGATCCAGAGATGGTCCCATCACACAGTCTTTCCATGGCCCACTCTGGTGCAAAGGCACTCAGTGCACATAGCGGCACTACCCCCATATCCATCCCCGTACCCCAAATCCATGTGTCCCAAGTACTGTGATTCAAAATTAGTCGGTGTCTCAATCCAACCTGGAAGTCCCAGCATGGCCAAACATCCCAAATCTGTGGTTGGGAGTCTGGTCCCATTTCTGGGACAGTGAGGGCTGTGACCCGCTCTTGGCTCAACCCACCATGTGCGAACGATCGCTGAGGACCACACACAGTTTCTCCAAGCATCACTGGTCTGAGGCTGGGTGCTGTTTCCACCACGTTGTGTCTTTTACAGAACTGACTGTGCTGTAATTCCCTCGCTGAGGTGGGCACATGTCAGCGCTTGCTCTGGCCTCTGTGCTTCAGGAATGTGTCCCTGCCCCCCCAAAAATCAATGTCTGTGAGTCAGCCCTATCTTGGCAGAACTTGCCACATGTGGCATGTAGAGAGGACTCCTCTGCTGGAATCTCCCTCCCTGCTGCCATCTCCACCTTGTACTGTTTTGCTGTTTCTGACCCTGGCTCGGTGGATGCTGCATGAGAAAACACTGAAATGCTGCTTGTTCCCCAGGTGTCTGAGTTTTGGTTTGAAACCCAAGAGAGCTGGTGGCTCACGGGGCAGAGGTGGTCAGCAGGTGGACATTTCTCACAGTCGCACCCTCCAGCATGGCCACAACCCCCAGCAGTGCCATCAGGCTCCCTGCTCCGGCATCCCCACAGCACCGGCCCTGTGAGGGGTTTGGTCACAGCCACCGTCCCCCTGGCACAGAGTCAGTGATTAGCAGCAAGTCTGGAGTCTGTCACCCCAGAACACTTGGTTTAAAATGCTGCAACAGAGGAACACCTTTTCTGAATAAATAACAAGCAAGGAAGCACCCCATCAGGCAGCAACAGCCATCCTCCTCCTGGCTATGGCCGGATCCATCCCCAGGGCTGCCCCCCAGCACAGCCCAGATCAGCTACCAGGACCAAGGGCTGCTGCTGGCACCCCAGAGGATAATTTAACATTGAGAGGGGCATGAGGCAGGATTTCCAACATGTGATGCTGAGAACCATTAACCCCTTAGTTGATTGGATGAGGCTCAGTGCAGGGTCTGTCTGTAGGCAAGCAGGCTGCTGGGTGCAGAGGGTTGCCTGGACCTGTCCCCATCCCCATCACTCCCAGGGCTCAAGGACCTGATGGAGAGGCTCTGTGAAAAGTTTTCCTGCAGCTTCTATCCCAAACAGTCACAAACTTACAGTCCTTCTCCCAGCGGAGAAGGTATTTGATTGTGCAGATCTTAACCAGCAGTGCCCTGGGCAAGCCAAGGGCAGCCTGGCCTCTGCCAGGGCTTCAGAATGGGAGCGAGCTTTGCCAAGAAGACCCACCAAGCTTTGCTTTGGTATCTCCTCCTGCTGCTGCATCCCTTCCTCCCACGCTTCCAGGAGCAGAGATCCTGAGTGTGTGCCAGTGCAGAGCCGTTTGCCCACGCACTGCTCCGGGGACAGCTCGGGACGCCTCTCTGTGGTGCTCAGCGCCTCAAGCTACAGTCGCCACTCACGCTTGGCTGCTCTCGTCCTCAATGCCTTAGAAGTACCCAAGAGAGATGACACCTCGCAGACCTGGCTTTACCTTTTCAGGGAGAAAGATTGATGCTGTTTTCCTACCAGCTCTTATACTCTACTGTACCCAAGGTATTCGTCTTTGTCCTGCTTCCACATGGTATTTGGGCATCTGCTGAACCACAAACTCATGTCCAAGCACCCTGTCAATTGCCAGCCTGTTATTCCCTTTGCAGCCTTAATCTCTTGCTACAGAGCAGCTACAGTACCAGTGTCTGTTGTGGTGTCCACTCTAGCTATGCCATATAATTTGATGATAGTTTGATCTCTCGCTCTTTGGCATCTGTAGGAACACCTCCATCGGATCCATGCATCAAGTGAAGCCCTTTGGCTGGTCTCATTCCCATTCGCCTATCTCCCTTTCCCTTCCCAGGGAAGTGCCAGGGCAGGACAGCTGCACCATGTCCCCAGGGCCATCAGGGAACAGCATTTGATGCCATGGCACTGTTTGATGTAGGTGGGTGCTGTCAGCCCTTGCCATGTTGGGGTGGGAGCTGTGCCCTCCTCCTGAGCCCACCACACTCCACCTGCCAGAGAAGGCGGGTGAGCCATGGGTTGGGTCTCTCCTGGATTTACTGGTTGCCAGGGAGGCTGGTTTGCTGCAAGTTTCCCCCACCCTACTCGAGGCAGCAGTGCCTGGGGGGACACAGGGGTTCAGGCTCTGCTTGGGAGTTCAGGTGCCTTCTCTTGTAGCAGGAATTGGAGTCTTCAATGGGCACAAGCGAAAGCTGCAAAGGCCAAAACTTTCAGGTGTGTCCATCACCTCTGGGTACCGCTGGTGCCAGAGATGGGTTTGGATGCTGGGAGGAGTGCAAGTGCTTGTCTAGCTGTAACCCCAAAATCCAGCCTTTCCCCTAGGGTGCCCTAAGAAGGTTCTCACACCTCTGAGCCATCAGCAGGACACAGGCAGAGTGCTACCACCCTGCTCCTACCACCAGTCAGAGGCACACAGCCCCTCCACACAGCCCATGGGATCCAATACATGATACGGACGGAGTGTAAACACCTCACATCTTCCAGACCAACTCAGTAAGATCTCAGTCCCTCCACAAACCCACTCCACACAGTCCCAACCACTCAGTCCCAGGCCCAGCACGCCGGCAGAGAAATCACACCCTGAACGCCGTGGGATGTTGTAAATCCACCCTGTAAATGACTTTCACTTCGTTTTGTTTGGTCTTTCCGATGTATCTCTTTTGGCAGATGGTACTTTCTGGTGTAACAATTCTCTGCAGTTCTGGTATGAAACTGGTGTATTTGTTTGTTTGGGGTTTGTTTGTCTTTTTGGTTTTTTTAAAGAAAAAGGTTGTTCTGTTGATTTAGTTTGGTTTTTGTGGTTCCCAAAAGCCCATTGGTGCATTGTACAATGGGATCTTGTAGTGTGTCATGAGAAACAACCCATGCAGATGTGTTATGGAGTGGTTTTAATTTTCCAATGATTGTGTTGTTGACAACTATACATATGAGATATATATAAATATATATATACTCAAGATACTGAGAAAAAAAAGTCTAAATTTACCAAAATCTGTATATTTTAATAAATGCATCAAGCTTTCTTGTGTGCCTTTACGTTTCAAAATCAAACAGGAGCGAAGGGATTCTTCAAGACAGCCAGAGAGAAATGTATCTTAGGATCAGTTTCCATAGCAATGTAAATCTTTTAAATGAAGAACCAAACCAAAAAAAAAAAGAAAATAGAAACTATTTCCCATCTAAATTTTGGCAAGCCAGTCAGTCCCTGAAGGTCTGATATCTTTTATTCAGTGCTAAATTGCAGCTAGAGGGGCACCAATCATGCCTTGAATGCTCCAAAGATTCCTTTGTGGATGATCTGTTTGGTATTTGTTTGCACTGTGATGAAAAAATGGTTATCAAGTTTACGCAGTAAAAAAAAGGAATAAAGGTAAATCCAATGCCCCTGTTTGGAGGCTTCAGGTCAGCAAATGAGCACCAACAGTGCTGCGGCCAACCCAGCCTGGGAGAACCCCGCAGGGGAGTGGGGTGTTTTAGGAGGGTAAAGCAGGTATTTCAGCTTTGATCTTTTAAACTAGAGAAGTTTAACGTTCTTTGTGCTTCCTCCAAACACTTCTCCTCTGCAGTGCCAGCACTAATATCCTNAACACCTCACATCTTCCAGACCAACTCAGTAAGATCTCAGTCCCTCCACAAACCCACTCCACACAGTCCCAACCACTCAGTCCCAGGCCCAGCACGCCGGCAGAGAAATCACACCCTGAACGCCGTGGGATGTTGTAAATCCACCCTGTAAATGACTTTCACTTCGTTTTGTTTGGTCTTTCCGATGTATCTCTTTTGGCAGATGGTACTTTCTGGTGTAACAATTCTCTGCAGTTCTGGTATGAAACTGGTGTATTTGTTTGTTTGGGGTTTGTTTGTCTTTTTGGTTTTTTTAAAGAAAAAGGTTGTTCTGTTGATTTAGTTTGGTTTTTGTGGTTCCCAAAAGCCCATTGGTGCATTGTACAATGGGATCTTGTAGTGTGTCATGAGAAACAACCCATGCAGATGTGTTATGGAGTGGTTTTAATTTTCCAATGATTGTGTTGTTGACAACTATACATATGAGATATATATAAATATATATATACTCAAGATACTGAGAAAAAAAAGTCTAAATTTACCAAAATCTGTATATTTTAATAAATGCATCAAGCTTTCTTGTGTGCCTTTACGTTTCAAAATCAAACAGGAGCGAAGGGATTCTTCAAGACAGCCAGAGAGAAATGTATCTTAGGATCAGTTTCCATAGCAATGTAAATCTTTTAAATGAAGAACCAAACCAAAAAAAAAAAGAAAATAGAAACTATTTCCCATCTAAATTTTGGCAAGCCAGTCAGTCCCTGAAGGTCTGATATCTTTTATTCAGTGCTAAATTGCAGCTAGAGGGGCACCAATCATGCCTTGAATGCTCCAAAGATTCCTTTGTGGATGATCTGTTTGGTATTTGTTTGCACTGTGATGAAAAAATGGTTATCAAGTTTACCCAGTAAAAAAAAGGAATAAAGGTAAATCCAATGCCCCTGTTTGGAGGCTTCAGGTCAGCAAATGAGCACCAACAGTGCTGCGGCCAACCCAGCCTGGGAGAACCCCGCAGGGGAGTGGGGTGTTTTAGGAGGGTAAAGCAGGTATTTCAGCTTTGATCTTTTAAACTAGAGAAGTTTAACGTTCTTTGTGCTTCCTCCAAACACTTCTCCTCTGCAGTGCCAGCACTAATATCCTGTCCCATTCTTGGCCCCATCTCCTCACACCCCGTGGTTGCAGATGTCTGTTTCTCACCATGGCTGCTCCAGGGTTGTTTTGCTTTGGTTTTGGTGGGATTTCTTCTTCTCTTTCCTCAAATAAAAACTTCATCCTTCCTCCGAGCAACTTGCCCAGAAATTTGTAAAGTTGGATTTAGGACAGGCCACTGGTAACCCTTGACTGTAGGTAAGGAGAACAGAGCCCCAGTGTCAGCCCCTGCCCAGGGTCCCCAGCCCCACGTGCCTGAAGATGTCAAGTTGCAGCCCAACGACGTGGGCAACAAAAAAAACCCATAAATGCTGCCTGGCAGTGCTCATTCCTTGTTGGGTCACAAACTGCTGCCCAAGCCCCTCCAGCAACACCAACAACTTGCCAAAACACACCCCTAGGCAGCCCAGGCAGGTTTCTCTGTGCTTTTCCCTCCTGGTTTGCTGCAGGGCTGCATGCAGGGCAGGATTCCAGCAGCTTTCTGTTCTCAGGCCTCCTACACTGCTGTCAGCCTCGGGGTTAACCGGCAGAGTAGGGCACAATCCACAATCCCCGGGGCAGCCTGCACAAGCTGGCACGTCTGTGCGCCGCCTCCTCGCCCGTGGCACCCCCACATCAATGGCAGCACTTACAGCCTCTCCCCAGCCTGTACAACAACTGCCTGTGCCCTGCCCGTGATGTAATGGGCACAAGTGTCCCGCCGCGGGGGCATTGTGGAGGACGGCAGCGACATGGAGTTCACACAACAGAGACGCCTTCAAGGCTGCTGAGGATTAAAGGCAGATGTAAGGGCTGCTGCTCACCTCCCGTCCGTGCAGGCAAAGGGTGGTCGCAGGGCACAGCCATTCTCTTCTCGACTCCTTCTAAATCCTCTGGTCTCAGCTTCCCACACAGAGGAGGCGAGGTATGGAAAGCTGCAGCATCCTTGCCCAGTTTGGATTATTCAGCTGAAGGAGGTGAAGATGAAAGGACAGCCCCTAATTCATCGAGCTCTGAGGAACAGCCTTGCTTTCAAATTCTTCTCCACTATGGCAAACAATTTGGCTGGTCCTCTCCTCTGCTTGCTCCATCGCCTCTCCTCCTGCACGCAGCACCTCGGCTCTGCCCCTTGTCCACACACAAACAGCAGCTATTCCCTCTTTCCCTGTTCCCAAAGCCCGGCTTTACACAAATTATTTGAACTGAATTAACATCTCCAAGAACAGATGGGATTTTATATCAATGTAGTTAAACTGCAACAGCCTCTGGTAAGGACAGAGTTAGATCTTGATCTTACAGGGTTTTAACCAGAGCGATGATCCCAGATCAGACTCTTGTTTTAGCTGAGAGCACTTCCAGCAACACAACTTCCCAGCTCCAGCATGCCAAGTAGTGCTGAGGTACATCTCCACTGCCTCAGTGGGTTTCTAAGCCTCCTGACATGAAGAGTAACAGGAGTCAGTACCACTGGTGCAAAGCTACTGTCGGGAACATTGAAAGAATGAATGGATAAGACAGTAGTCAGCATTCTGCAGGAAGATTACTCATCCTTTAAATACATAAGAAAACCCCCAACCCAGAAGGCCCATTTAATACCACAGCAGAGCAGAATCTCTCATCCTGAACTGCTATTAATAAACCCCCACAAAGTCATTGGGAAATCCCTCTCGTGGAAAAGCTAGCCATGGAAACACAAAGGAGGAAGGGAGGAGAAAAAGGAGCCAGGGGTTGCACATACTCTGTTATTTATTGTACACTATTCCACTGAAAGTACAAAGGCATCATCAGTATTCACCAGAATCATAACAGGTACATTATACTCTGTGTTAAAGTGTGCTGCTGTAATGGTGCAAGGCACAACTCAAATTTAGAAGAAGAAAGCAAGGAGTTTAAAAAAAAAGGGAAATGTAAAAATACATTTTTAGTAACTGACCTGTACAAAGGAAAGAAAAGAAACCAAACCAGTGGTCGGGGATTAGAGGCCCCAAGGTCATTTAAAACTATATAGAAAGGCTCTGTTATCTACCGTGTGATTAGGACCTTCGGGTTCTGTTTCCTTCATACTGATGACTGTGGGGCTGAGGGAAAGAGTATTACCAAAATGATCAAACTCATACAAAAGTATTTACAGAGAAAGGCAGAAAAAAATTCCCCTACTCTTGTTCCCAAAGAGAAACATTTGCTCAGTTGGAGAGTACAGCCTTACTCCCTACCCCCTCACCCACACCGTGCTGAGGCAGTGACCTTGAAACGAGGGAAAGCGAATGGTGACGGGCTGGAAGAAGCTGCCAGAGTCCTTCTAACAATGGGAAAGTGTCTCTCTCATTTCTCTTTCATTGCTTTAAACTCTCCTATAATCAGGAGAGCTAGAAAATAAAATAAACACCCTAAAACCCCACAATGACAACCCCGAACCATCTGAGTCATCCTGGCTGCAAGAAGATGGTGCGGGTGGTCAGGACAAAACGGGGAGGACCAAGAGGTAGGGCTGGCTGGAGCTTTCTCTCTAGAGAAGAGGGAAGGGGGGGAACAGATGGGGAGAATAACGCTTCGAACTACCAAACATTTGTGCTGCTTTTCTAAATCTTCCCCTGGGAGCCTGACAGCAGTTGTGTGTCGGTAGGAGCAGACCCAGGGCACACCAAGCCACCAGCCAAAGCGTGCGACGGCAGGCGGGGGACATCGGCGGGACGCTTACACGTGAGCGCTCTTTGCGTGGGTGGGGGAGCTGGATCCCGAGGCGTAGTAGAAACGGTTCTCCCCGAACGTCTGGGCATCTCCCGAGCAGCACACGATGACGCAGCCGCCGAACAGGCAGAGGGCAGAGCCGATCCAGCCCGTGTACAGCGAGTAGCCGAAGCTCATGATGGTGGTCTCGCGGTGGGCGCACACGGGAAACCAGATGGTCGCAACGACTCCGCACATGGCTGGGGAGGGAGGGAAAGGAAAGGTAACTCTGGGGTGGAACCCCGCTGCAGGGACATGGAGCACCTCAAAGGGGAGGGAAGGCTCTGCAGGACAGGGCAGGGAGAGGAAGCTCAGCCCTCCTCTCTTAGAGCCCCACGGTGGGACCTGGGAGCATCAGCATCAGGGTTTGGCCCAAGAGATCTCTGAGGAAGCAGCATGGGAGCCTCATGGGGAGAGAGATCAAGGGAGAATAGCCATCCTTCTCAAGCACCAACAAACATGAAGGAAAAACAACCGCTGCTTGACACAACCTGATATGTTTATTACAAGAGAAACAGATTTGTTCCTTATCTTTAAGGAGGAGGAATCCATCACCCTTTGCTGTGAGGCTGAGGGAGCCCTGGCCCAGGCTGCCCAAGGAGGGTGTGGAGGCTCCTTCTCAGGAGGTTTCCAAACCCACCTGGACACATTCCTGTGCCCCTTGATTGAGGGGAACCTGCTTTAGCTCTAGATGAGCTCTGGATGAGCTCAGGAGGTCCCTTCCAGCCCCTACCATTCTGTGATTCTGTGTTTCCATGAATGAAAGTACATCCCTGAAATCGACGCTTCAGACTGCTGCAGAATTAGCAATAGATGAGATGTGAATCAAGACCATGAAGGCCACATGCATCACTGAGACTGCAAAAATCAATGTCCCAAGAGTCAACTGGTTGAATCACTGCTTCTGCGTGAACTCACATGCTACATCCTCAGCCCGTGTCAATCAGCATCACTGCAGCTGCTCTGCTGGACGGTCACATCAATTTTAACAAAATATCCCAGCGCTTAGCTAGACAAAGTACAGTTTATACAATACAAGCAGAAAATGGGCAGGGACAGAAGCAGCAGCAGTACAGCACTGGTAGGGTTTTTTATGGAGAAGGAAGCATCTCTCAACTCTGGAAAGCAGATTCCACTTCCCTATGGAAAATTCCTCTCTCTTAAGTGATGGGGAGAAACCCAAGCAAAGCTGTCCAGAAACCTATTCAATCGAAATAAAATCAGACCTCATCTGAAGAGGAAACAGTATTTTATCCAGAGTCTACAGCAGGTCAGAAAATGACTGAGGACTTCAAGATTTTGCTTGCAATTACATAGTTTCTTTCCACAGAGAGCAGGAAAGCTGCTGTGGTGGTGCCCTGAGGACTGTTGGGCAGCCGACTTGTGAAGGAGATACTCTCAGGGCAGCAAAGTTTTGCAGGCAGCCAAGCTAGGAACCACAGTGGTTTTGGCATCCAGCACACATGCATGGTTTGCTCCAAGCAGGGAGAAAACCTGTGCCCTGCATTTTGTCTTCAGAGCCTTCTCCTCATGCTACACAAGGTCACGCTCACTCCCCCTCACTAAAGGGTCCTACCTCCAGCCTGCAAAGTCCCCACATGCACCCAGGGCAACAGGAGTTGATGGTGTTAATCACCTCACAGGAGCAGGTCCTAAAACAATACTGCTTTATGGCCTGTACATCTGAGAAGAATTAATCTGTCAATATTTACTCGCCTCTGGGACAAGCTGTGCAGGACTCCATCCTTGTGGCTATCAGAGAATCAGAGCAAAACAATAACAGGACCGTGGCAGCGTGACAGATTTCCACCGACTGCGTTAAAAGGTATCTGGAGGCAGTGTCAAAAAGTTAAGGTTGCAAGAGGATAGAAAAGAAAAAAAGGGGGTGAGATTTAAAAATAAAGTTGTTTAGTTAAAGCAAAGAACAAACCATAGCTCCTGGCTGGTACAGCAGAAAACCCATCCCCGATAGCTGCAGTTATTGTGAGAGAAAATATTTGCTTATGGAAAAGGGAAGAACATTTGAAGGATGCTAATAAAGCCAGCAATAATTCCAGGCCTCCTCAAAGCAAAGGACCTGTGGCTTTGGGAGGAGACGTTGGAGAAGGCAGGGAGGGGAGAGCAGTGTTTCTCCTGTGTGTGGGTCTGTCCTGCAAACAGCTCATGAGCCTCTGATGCTTTAAAACAAAAATGTATCAGTTGGGAATCTGTTAAGCATTCTAATGGGCCCCAGGGAAAAAAGCTTCTTTGTTGTCCAAAGAGACACAATCATCTTTTCTTTTTCTGTCAGCAGTAAATATATATATATATATTTATGTCCATAGACTATAAGAGCTTTATCTATCCAGACCCTCCCCCATAACCACAGAAAACACTTGCACTGGGGTGAGAAGAGCTCTCAGGGACCCTAACACAATGGCATCTCTTGTGCAATGTGGCTCAACTACATGTGAAACCACCTTATTTTAATGCTGACAATACCAGAAAGCTGTGAAACACAAGCCAAGGACTTTGCAAGGGTTAGTTTGCCCTCTCTGTCTTCAGAGCCACCAGCTGCCATCAGCCACCAGTGACCCCATTGCTGAGCAAGAGGAACGTCCTGAAACAGGACTGGATTTCATCGCTCTGCAGAGATTAGATGGGGCTGTAAATCCTCCAACAAGATGTGAAAAGGACAGTCTGCAACATTTCTTTGTGAACTGCAGCTTGAGCCTGGCTGCATCACAGAGAAAGGCTGGGGGAAAACAAAGATGATTTTACCAAGAAACCCAAAGGGGTTGAAAAAAGGAGTTTTAGGGCAAGTTGCAAGTACTAAACTAGCTGCCTGTATGGAAAAGGTGTTTGAATTGAAACTATTCCCCTTTGCCTTTCGTGCTGATGTCAAGAGACAGCCTCTCCCTGTACGTGAATGTCTTCAGATAGTAGACCTGCTGCAGTCAATACAGTCTAGCAGAAAAGTGTGCAAACAGGAGGAATGTTTTCTATCAGACCCACTATGTTAGCTGGAAAAAAAAAAAACCAGACACGTTTGGGCACAGGCACATACTGGAAAGCTTGTTGCTTTTTACAGATAGAGTAGGCAGCCCTGCAAAAGTCATCTCAGCAGTACCCAGGAGGGTTGTCCTTGCTCTGCCAGATTGCTGTGAAGCCACAGGGACACATCTCAGGCTCTCAGCATTTCTAAGTCCTTTCTGACCATGGGCTGGTGGCAGTAGCTGAATCCTAATGAGCTGAAACTCATTGCAAGCATAATTTAATTCTGCATTATTCTTTGTATTCTGCATTGCAGGCAGAGTTCAATCAGATGGAAGCACTCGTGGAGAAGCAGCACGGGTGGTGCTTGGGGAAGGTGGGGGGAGACAGAGCAGGATCACCCTAACTCAAGGCACAGAGAGTCCCTGCCAAATTCCTTGACAGTAAGCTAAAAGCCTTCTGCAGAAAAAAGAATACTTTTCTTTCACAGCTACATTTAATTATTCTGAGTTGCTGACTCAAAGTCACACACATTTCTCTTTCAAAGCACTTGGCTGAAATAATAGATATCCATTTTTTCTCTGCTCAAGCAACCTCTTAATCTATGTTTTTACAAGGAAATCTCATGCACTGACCTGAAAAAAAGTCTTTAATATTCTTTATTTAGTATACAACAGCTAATAAGGTCATTTTGCAGTATGAATTCCCAATAGCTAACATATTTTTTTGCCTTATGTTTTCCAGCGTCTCGAGTCTCTCACCTCCATTAGGAAAAAGCCTGCTTGCTTACCAGCACGAGGTCCCCCAAATTAGCATCAACAACAGAGGCTGGGCCAGGGTTTTTCCATCAGCGCTCACGTATGAATTGTTTTCATCCTGGCCCAGAGCAAACCTCTGCTGACGGTTGTTTTGGGCAATAAATCAATCCCCTGGCACAGATAGGATCAAGCAGAGACATAAACACATCAGCAGGCAGGATAGGAGGGTGTGCACACAGGTTGCACTATTATCAGTGGACAGAAAAATCAGTGGAATATCTGAGCCCATTGTTTTCCTGGCAAGTTTTCAGCTTTTCCCTTCTTTCCTTTTCCAGTCCCTGTTTTCCTTTGTCATGACAAATGGGCCATCCCTTCCTCGAGCAACATGTGAAGTTTGCCATGGGGCCATCTCCCCTGATTGCATCTCCACTCTCTGCTCCATTGGTGAGCATTTGGAGCTTTCTTTCCTTTTAACCAGAGCTCTGGGATTTGGTCTGTACTGAGAGGAAAAGGCTGGAGCCTATGTGGTTGGAGAAAAACCACAAATGAGAGTTCAGCGGCCAGAAGGTAAATGAGAACAGTCCAGGGCACATCACTTCAAGAACAGAATGGATTTTAAGTCAGTATTATGACTTTTAAGGGCTGATTTGTGCTTATTAAATGCCCTGGGATGGTAACACCTCGTTTTGCAAATAACAGATCGTTAATAATGGCAAAGTCCTAAGCTCTGTGCATTATTCTCCTTCAAAAGGGACTGTCTGGCTGATCAGCCTGGAAAAATTGGGAGTCTGTAAAAATAAACGTGGGTTGGTTTGGGATTTCTTTTTAAAAGAAGCAACTTAAGAGCAAAAGGAGCTTGTTTGTTCATCACTTGTGATCTGGCAAAATATAAAAGCAGCATTCTTGTAATTGTGACCAAAACATTGTGACCAGGCTGCTGTTCCCAGCCCAGATCACACAGGACATCAGCAAATCACTTCATCTGTAGATGCTTCAAAACTCACAGGGGTAAAAAACAGCAAAACGTCCAAACCTGACTCAAAGAGCACCCATCTGCCAATGTCTCTGTAAATACACATTTCCTTTCCTCACAGGATCCATGTTCTGAGGCAGAGAGGGGCCTGGCTGATGAAGCACCACAACTCCTCTCTTCCATCTGTTTTCCTCCCTGGTGTCACGTCACAGCAAGACCAGGATGGGAGATGGGCACACTAAACCCCAAACCCCTGTGCAACGCTGCAAGATACGGGATTTCACTTATTCTAATGCAACTTTACTCAATACTCTCACTGCAATTTGTTTGCCAGTGTGTGCTGGTCCTGTCATCATGTTGCTCTTTGGGATTATAGGGGCAGCAGTCTCATTTCCATGGCTATGGCTGTGCAAATGGGGCCAACCTGCAGCGTGCTTCTTGGCTGGACCCCAAAACTCACATTTCTTTGTGACAAAGTGCAGCTCTGCTGGGCCTCCCTCATCCTGGGCAGGGGAAATCCGGCAGGGCAGACTCCTCCAGCACTAGCATGTCATTCACAGGCAGAAACAGCCACTTTTTCTTTCACTTTGCCAAGCCCAAACAAGTGACTCGAGGTTTCAGGACAGGGATGAAGGCCACGTTCCAATAGCTCTCTAATGTAGCTGTTCATGATCAGGATGTACTAAACAGATCCCACAAAGCTGATATGGGGACTTTTAGCTGGGGGAGTATGCCCTTAAACCCTACAGGCATTGAAAGGGCCTCTTGGTCTCAGCTTAACTTGTGCTATCTGCTGCTCACCAAGGCACCAGTGGTGTGACTTGCAAAGAAGGAGCATCCAGAGGACAGCCCTTCTGGGTGTGCAGCTAAAGCCAGTGCCCACTTGAAAAAAAAGATAAGTAGAAGAAGAAGATGATGGGCATGATGTCACCACTGGCCTCCAGCGACCAGCAAAGCCACACAAAGAGGCCAGTTTCCCTCACCCCTCCTCCTCTGCCACACAGACGGGTGAAAACAAGGCACCGCAGCCTGTTGCTGAGATGACGAGGCCTCAAGAACATGCAGGTGTTGCATTGGGGACAATGAGCCTCACAGTCTGCGCTGCTGAAAACAATCTCCTCTGCAGGCACTGAGGACGGGAAGAAATTCCCAGGGGGACTTGGAGGCCGAAGGCAAGGCTGGCTAGAGGGGGCTGGGAGGCACAGGGGATGTGCCAGCCCTCTTCCCACATCCATGCCGCCTCCTCACTCCCTCCCCACAGCACCAGCACCCCCCCAACCACGGGCTTCACTTCCCACATGCCTCAGCTTACTTCAGCCCAGCTGCATCTGTGAGTCTCAGGCAGAATTCAGAGGTTATCCATTCCCTGTAAGCAGCTTGCAATTTTAGACCCTTTTCCAAAAACAGCATCACTTCCAGAGCAAACCAGTAAAACCAGTGCCCACAGGCAGCTGCCTGCGTGCAACAGCTACCACAGACACAGACAGTGGCCGTGGCCAGGGGCTCCATCAGACAAGGCACAGTAGAGTGTCACAGCCCTCCTCTCTCTGCGCTGCTCCTCTCCCTGCCTCTTGTCTTTGTCCTCCCACTCCAGTTACTGCCTTTTGCTCGCCCCACAGACCACAAGGATGCTGCAGAGCTTCAGGGTCAGCCCAGCATGAACAATCCTGCTTTCAGGAGAAGGTGCTCAGCCAGTTCGCATCACGCCAGCCCAAGTCAGAGGTGGCCCTCCCCACGCAGCAGGAGCCTTACCCAGGAGGATGATGAGGATCCCTCCCAGCTGGGACCGCCGGTACTTGGCAGCCCCGGGCTCGTGGCCCATCCGGATGCAGGGCAGGACTGTGATCAGCAGGAAGATGGCGGGAAGGCCCAGGACGGAGGCGGCGATCATCAGGGCTCGACACGCTTGGACATACCCTGTTGGCAAGGGAAGGAGAGAAGAGTTTGGTTATTCAAGAGGAGGAGACCTTTGGAGGAAGGCACTTGTTTGATTATCTCCCAGTGTTTGTGTGGAGTATGGGAGACAGTCTGAGTCCCTCGTGTAAACACTGAAGACAGTGAGATTTCAGTACAGTGATCAGTGCACAGATGTGGGGTGTGAGGGCTCAACATTTTCCAACGAGCACACAGCACTTGCTGGAACAGGGGCTCTTCCCAGCAAGGCACAGAGCTGGGAAATACGGGAAGGGAAAGTAGGAGAAAAGGTTTTTTCATAGAGAGGGCTTTGATTAAATAACGAGACATTAAAGTCTTAAAGAGCAGCCTGCTGTGAGCAGAGGAGGTCCACAGTCATCCAGAGGGCTGAATAGCTGAAGGCCTGTTACTGAAACATACAGGTCCCTGAGACACTACCATGAGCTGTGAATCCGGGAGGAGGAGGGAAGCTCAGCAATCCCAGCCACATCCCATTGCTGGCCCTCAGGAGTCCAGCCTGGCAGCGGGGTTCCAGAGGAGACTGCTGGCACAGCTCTCCCTCAGGGAGAAGAAGGGATCTCCTGGCATTACATCAGTTCCCACCCCTCTCCTACCTGTCCCTGTGCTGCAGCAGCTTGCCTGACACGAGGCAGTGAGGAACAACAGGGGATGGAGGCTGCGGGCATGCTGGGCAGGGCTGTGACACTTCTACTACCCTGTCAGGGTTTGTGTGTAATAATGTGTCAAATTCTTAATATTTTTATATAATTAATATAATTGTGTTACATGTAAATATTATATATGTGACATAAAACGTGGATGGAAATCAATCCAAACATGTCCTTACTTGCATGCAAAAGAACATGTCAGATTTGCTCTAGTGCCTGATGAGCCTCCCCCAGCTCCCAGGACAGCCTCAGCAGAGCGAGTTTGCTGTCTCTCTTTCCCATCCAACTAACAAAACGAATCCTCAAATAAGACAAGCAGGGGCCACAAGCAAGCCCTGCTGGCACAGAGGTAAGACACCAGGAACGAGGATGCTGCTGTTGCTGGAAGGGCAGACTCTGTGTATTCAATATTTGCTCGATTTTTTTCAAGAGGAAACTTAACCAAAAAAAAAAGTTACCTGAGGAGTTTAGAGCAAAAAAAATGAGACTCTAAACAAAGGAGATGGAAGTGGCCAGTGTGGTTTCTGTGCAATCAACCCCAATTAAATGACAACACAAGCACATTCATTTTCAAGACTTGTCTCCGGCAATGAATGACTTTAAACACATTTCAGCTGTGGGGCACAGCAGGATAAATTTCCCTCTCACAGAAAGCTGTGGTTACCAAACAGGATACAAGCAGAATCGTCTTGTTTTGTGATTTGTTTCTGCTGGAAAGACCTGTTTACCTATTTATTAAATTTCATGCAATACTGTTTCTTCAGGGCAAACCTTTTCTCTGTCTTTTGTGCTGGAGCATATTGAACAGCAGGAGCAATAAGGAAGGTAAACTTACTGAAATAAAAGTATACACACACAGAGAAAAGGAGACGAGGAGCTGGCCTGAGAGATTCAGTATTGCTAAGCACCATGTGACACAGACTGGACTCTGTAACAGACAGAAGTTTGTGAATAACGTTTCTAAGCTCTTGTGACATTATTTTCACAACAGTTTAAAGAAATAAAGCAGGAGGCATGAAAGGAAACTGTAAGGAGTGGTTGTTTCTCCCCTGACAGCTTTGGAAGAGGCATCTCTAACTTGCTAGATGAGGTGCAATCTAAACCAGCAGAATGAAGAAGTGTGGAAGAGTTGACAGTGATTGAAACAGAAAAGATCACTAACCAAACTTACAGGGACAAGCCATACAAGGCACTGACAGGTTTCATTAGCTCAGGAGATGTATCAATACTGCTTAAACAACTCACTTAATTTTTGTTTTGCAGCAAACTGGATGAAAACTACCATATGATTAGGAAATGTGAAGACAGGTTAAACAATTCCATCTGTTTGTGGTGTAAGGTCCTGTCTTGCTGTGGGAAGCACAGGATCACCAAGACTTGTGATCATCTTCCAAAAGATTAAAAGCTACGGCAGCATTAATAATGGATGCTGAAAGATTCCTCATACTCCAAACCATCTTAAGGAACAGAAGCGTAACACTTGTAATAGTTCATCATTCCCTCAAAGCACAACTGGAAATACTCCATTAGGCTTCGATGGATGTGTGAGTTCTGCGACACGAGATACGACAGGAACAGCGAGCACTTGAGAGCCGTGATGAAACGTTAACTGGACTCTACTAGCCACAGATAACACCTGACACCTGGGGACGATTAAAACCAGGTATAATGTAATGAGGATTGCCTTAAGAGCCCCCATTCACATTCTTTAGTGCACCCAATGGACTGTCTCCTGCACTGATGAAGTTGAGGAGCTTCGCCATCAGCTCCTCCGGCAGCAGGACCTGCGCTGCTGGGAGCACGGCTCTGCTCCTCACCTGCTGTGGGAAGAGGGAGGATGGGGCACACGTACCTGGCAGAATGAGGATGTCCACAAGGGGCTTGCAGTGATAGAGACCCGTCGCCATGACGCAGTCTGCCCACAGCCCTTTAGATCCCAGCTCATCCATTTTCCTGCAGGTGGTGATGGTATAGCCGCAAGTCACCACCCAGTCATTGGTGGCCGTTGCCACAACCACCCCGATCCACCCGATAAAACTGCAGACAAATCCAGCCAGGTGCAGGCAGGTGGCCACCATGCCGGTCCCTTGGTGAGGCGAACGGGACAGGAGAGGGTCTGCGGGGGCTGAGTGGAGGTGGCCGGTGAGCTCCCCGGCTGCTGGGACCGGCTGCGAGCTGCGAGCAGCAGGGACAGGGGATTGGGAGGAAGAGGTCCCAGATCAGGCTCTGGCTGCAGACACTCTGACTCTGCCCAGCTCCCTCCCTGGGAGGGGACAGAGCTGCCTCCAGCCCCATAACGCATGGGAGGAGCAAGCGGGGAGCCCCAACTTCTGCCAGTTCATCAAAAGTGTCAGAGGGGAAGGAGGGTGGGGAGAGGAGGACATGCAGGATTACACCCACTTGTGCTTGAAAAGCAAACCAGACGGCTTTATTCAAACGCAAACAGCCTGACTACTCAAAATTAAGGTAGTGTTTTCCACCAGAAGACAAACGATCACACTGGTAGCTCTTTGTGGAAAGACAGGGCAAGAAACATGGTCAGAGTTACTCCAGAGAGGGAGCTGATCATCTCATCAGTTAAAGGACACAATCAGCCCGGGGTCTTTCCTGCTGTTTCCAGTAACTGCAAAAACACGAGAGACGGATCGCTGTGCTCTCTGCTCATGCAGCTTCACAGCCCGGCTTTCCTTTGTATTTCCACGGACACACGCCTGCGTTATCGGCTGCCAACGCATCCCTAATGAGACCCGGCGGTGGTGTGTGTACCAGTGTCAGGGAGAGCTGTGTCTGTGCAGAGAGATGTGCGTGTACCAGTGCCGGGGAGAGCTGTGTCTGTGCAGAGAGATGTGCGTGTACCAGTGCCGGGGAGAGCTGTGTCTGTGCAGAGATGTGCTTGTACCAGTGCCGGGGAGAGCTGTGTCTGTGCAGAGAGATGTGCGTGTACCAGTGCCGGGGAGAGCTGTGTCTGTGCAGAGATGTGCGTGTACCAGTGCCGGGGAGAGCTGTGTCTGTGCAGAGAGATGTGCGTGTACCAGTGCCGGGGAGCGGTGTCTCTGTGCAGAGATGTGCGTGTACCAGTGCCGGGGAGAGCTGTGTCTGTGCAGAGAGATGGGCCTGCAGGGACCACTAGCGGGCAGTGGTCCGCCTTGCAGCGCACGGCAAGCGCGCAGCACAGCGCGGGATGAGGAACCGCGCTCCTGCCCGCAGCTGTGCGTGAGAAGGACTCATCGGAAGCTACATTCCAGGATTAAAATGCTGGGAATTCAAGATATCCTGCTCCAGTTTTGGCTACAATAGGGATAAGAGAGGGAGCTGCTGGAGAGAGTTCAGTGCAGGGCGACAAAGATGATGGAGGGAGTGGAGCATCGCCCTTATGATGAAATACTGAGGGAGCTGGGGCTCTTCAGCTTGGAGGAGACTGAGGAGCCTTTCCCATCAAGCACTACCTGTCTCTGGTGATCTCCTCTCCTAAAGTAATACACTGTGTTGAGTGCATCATGCAAACCCCTTATGGTAAGGATCAGGCCCTTCCCCAAAATGATTACCAGTATGAGATAGTTTTCTCTGCCACACAACCCAACAGGCTTCTGTACAAGGAAAGAAGAGATTCTCTTGCCAATGGGAACTGCAACCACATCCTCCATTGAGGGGGGATTTCAAGCACCAGGCCACACAGTTTTGAAGCACAAAAAGCTCTTACCTAGTACCCATGGTAGAGAGAAGGGTCAGCCAGCACACAGAAAGGAGTCAAGCATGTGCCTCAGGTGCTGCCTGGCTGTAGGCTGGGATGAGAGGCTGTGGCTGCAGCTGGTCATGAGCTGTCTGGGTGGGACTTGAGAGATGAGAGCCCTTTTTCTAAGGAAACTTTGTTTATGGAGCTGCAGAGCATCTCCCTTATGATGAAAGGCTGAGGGATCTGGGGCTCTTCAGCTTGGAGGAGACGCAGGGGTGACCACGTTCATTTTTACAAATACATAAAGGATGGGTGTCAGGAGAATGGAGCCAGGCTGTTCTCAGTGATGGACAATGATATAAGCTGGAACAGAAGAGGTTCCAAAGAAACACAAGGAATAATTTCTTCCCTGTTGAGGTGAGGGAGCACTTGCAGGGGCTGCCCAGATGGGCTGTGGAGTCTCCTTTGGAGACATTCCAAACCCAGCTGGACGAGTTCCTGTGTGACATACCCTAGGTGGTCCTGCTCTGGCAGAGGGGTTGGACTGGATGATCTCTTGAGGTCTCTTCCAGCCCTTAAGATTCTGTGAAGATTGACCTCAGCTCCATTTGTTACCCATCACAGAGACTGAAAATTCAAGGACACAAGGCCAGGTTTTTGCTTTGTCAAAGCTTCATCTGAGCACTGGAGTTACTGCAGAAACAGTTGAAATTATCTCTGAAGAGGAGCTTTTCTAATAAGTGGAAATTAAATAGTTCATTTACCATTTGCTTTCTATTGCTGATTATTCCTTGTGGGTTTTTTAAACCTGGTTTCTGGTATGTCTGTGAAGCCATGCTGCCAGCTGGCCCTCCATTGACTTTCCCAGAGTGATTCTACCTTTCTGTCTAGCTTATTCTTCCACTTAGGTGGAGCATGCTGTTCCCTATATCCAACTACCATTTTCATGTTGCCTAGTATTCAGTTCTAGGTGGATTTAACCCTTCCCCCAAAAATACTCCTGCTCATTTATCATTCAGGAGATAAACCAGTATTGTTGCCCTTCCTGGAGCACGCAATTGCATTGGACAGGTCACACATCACCTCCTGAATTTGGAAGCTCAGCTGACAAACAAACACTTTCCTGTCTCTCCCCTTCATGCCTCAGTCTGTATTTTTCCAGTGAGCATCTCCTCCACCTAACTCTACAGCATTTTGTAAATTAAACATCTGATCTGTTTGCATAAATGCACCCAGCTTAATACTGCTTTTTTATTAATACCAGGCACAAGGATACTTAATCACTTTGGGATGACTGATCCTAACCTCTGTCATCTAACAGTACTGTCACCACGCAAGCCTTTGGAGTTCAAAAACCACGCATGTGCCCTAAATCATGCTCATGTTTAAGATTCCCTTCAAAGTATTTTGGTTTTCTACAACATTTTGTAACATCACGATGCTCCATTTCATTCCAAGGCTGAGATGAGAAGCACTTCACACAGTGGAAGTGCTGGAGCATCCTAAGGCACAAACCCAGACCTTTCAAAATGCTGCAGGATACGAACTGTTGTGCAACCTCATGGAGGGGAACCTGCTTTAGCAAGGAGTTGGACTGGATGAGCTCTAGAGGTCCCTCTCAACCCCTACCATTCTGGGATTCTGGAATTCACAGGCCATGGACTCATACTCCTGTAACTGTCACCTACAGACACGGGTTTTAACCACAAAACCTTCTTACACTGCCACATCTTCCTTCACAAATGGAAGCAGCAGCTCAACAGGCAAGAAGTTTTACACATCAGTAACTCAAACTGTTCAGCAGCACTGGATCTGGTGCCCACAGGGCACAGCTGGAATTACTAATGTCAAGAGAGAGGAAGCATTTACTATACTGACAGTGTTATAAATAGACACCACAGACACTCAAGTGAATACAAGTTAATACACTGCAAGTGAACACAAGATCAATAAATTAAGAAGCAAAGACTCCCCAGATACATCTAAACTGATACACTTAGGGCAATATTCTTCAAATGCAAGGTTTTAAGGCAAGTATCAACCTCAGCATCGTTTTCTCTGACAAATGGTGTGTGTTGCCATTAGCCATACTTACATCTGGTATGTGACTTGCATGACTCACCTTGAACTTTCTCCTTGCAGGGTTTTCAGCCCAATAGCTTCTCCCTCATTTGGAAGTGCAGCAGTATGGAAATGCAACACGGGATGCAGAAATAACCAGTGTTTACGTGGTACGGTTACTTGTTCATTTTCTTCCACATTAAAGGCTGGGATCACCAAGATTACCAGTTCCATCCCGATCCTGGGTCATGCTGCTCATTTCTCTCTACAGCTGTCAAATACAGGCAAGAACATGGTAACACTAAGGGTTTGCAATAAACTGAAACATAATCAGGATTTCCTATGTGCAAGAGCAACACCTCCAAACAAGGACAAAGCATTTCTGCTCTGATTTGAGGGCAAGGAAATCTCAGTGTGTCAATGTGACAGCGCTGGCTTATCTGTCACAACCCCCCAAACCCTCAGTATGGATAAAACCATCGAGAAAAAGAAAATCCCAAACCCATTATTTATAGTACAAGTTGCATTACTTTTTACTGCAATCTAAAGTTTTTTAAGTGACCAACAGCACGTAGCCTATTGCTGTAAATGGAGGAAGCTCAACAAAAACAAAGACCTGTTCATAACACGGCTTACAGGAACAGCTCCCTCTTGTCTCCTTCCTCTCTTCTACTCTGAAGTTTCTGCTATTGGAGCTCCCTGATGGCAGACAAAAATGTAAAGCAATGTGCTCACTGATTTACAAAAACCAAGAACCCCCAAGAGTCACTGCAGGGAGTGTTCTCCATCAGTAAATAAAGTACACTTCTCATTTCTGATTTGAACCTTTCATAAAGCTCAGCACTTTACTCATCGATGTGTGGCTTTTATCTCATTAATTACTAAGCTCTTGAAGGAGAGGTGTGAACAACTCAAAGGCAGACATGCCAGTCAAATACTCAAGAGGTTGTATTTACACATAGAAACATGGTCAGGACACATGGAAATCTTAAGTGTTGACACCTTCATGGGAGCCGTAAGAGCTTTAGATAACGGTCTCGAGGCGAGGGAGAGCTGTAGATTGTGCTAAAACAGACAAGTAGGGACCTGCTGCAGGTAGTGGGAGTAGTGCTAACAAGTTCCAGCGTAATTAGGTTTAAATTTACTGTATTGAAGCAACGCAGACCCTGACCTCCTCAGAAACACCCTGTGCTCACAGACCTTCCAAACAGCCACGTTTAGAGGTCAGTGTTCAAACACATGACAAAGAGAAGCCTTCTGACGTTACAGCTCTTTATTCGTTTCCGAACCCACAATCTATACAGGTATTTACAAGGCATGAAAACAGACAACAGCACAAAACACAATTGAGGTATAAGCTAAGAGCACAGTATGTCATGTTTCAATAAATAGAATTCAAAATTTTGTAAACTAAGTGACCAGATAGATGCATCTTGTTTCCCAAAACCATATAAAATATCTGTTACATCTCACGTGAGGTAGAGGACAGTTTTGTGTGTCATGTAATGCAACCACAGCAACTCTTTTAACAAGAAGACTGTACATCATTGGCAAAAGTATTGACAGTTGTTGAATGCACTGGTCGTTTCTCACAGGCCTTGAATAGTCATTCAACCGGTCGCCTTGAGCCGACATAGACGACGCTGTCGGTTTGCAGCCACGGTCTGCAATCTGAGATCATTGTAACCGGCATCTCAGCAGCACAGAAATGCTTTCCAGAGCGAGCAGGAGAATGCAAAAAGAAAACCCACCCCAGATTCTTGTCGACCACAGAAAGCAACGTGACGGCCACCAAAGGTTTTAGCCCGGCTTGTTTATTATTTCCTAGGAGTTTAAATACAGTACAGCTGTGCTTTCCTTCAAGTGAGGTATCTATATTCGAAGAGGAAAAAAACCAAGCAATCGATATTGTTAGGATTTAATCACTTTTCAAACAGGAAAAAAATCTCACTCTGTTTGTTTGCTGTGCTTGATGAAGTGCTTAAAACTCGTGGTTTCATTTCTTTTTTTTTCAAACATTTCCCAACTGAACCACTAACCCTGAAAAAAGAAGGATGTTCTAAACGATGGAGACACACCACACAATCGTCACGCACGCTGTGAGCAGCAACTGCCTTTGCAATAGCTGACACACGGGTGTCTTCGGGGAAGAAAAACAAAAAGAGACACATGCAAGAAGCGGAAAACTCGACAAGCTTTTGGTAATGAAAAAGAAACCCCACTACAAAGGGAACGAGCAAAAAAGCAAAGTGGAAACGCGCAGCTTCCCGCTGCCTGCTGCTGACAGATTAAATGACACGACTGAACTATTGCAAACACAGACCCACAGGTATAATCGAGTCTTCTGACGGCTTCACCACGTTGCAGAAAACTCTGTTGTGTGGATTTAATCACACGAATTAAGTGCAGAAGAAAAATACAAAGTTGTTATCTTTACTGACAATCAAAATAGATGCTCTACAAACAAGTGAATTCTAGGAAGCTGACCACGATGGCATTTCAAGGTCAGTTTCATGACTAACGCTACCAAAGCTTTCCAAAAATCCCATAACACATTCTAGCTACCCCTCCCCCCCTCCCCCAGTATAAACCAAGAAACGTATGAATAAAGCATCGTGACTTCTAAAATATGGGCCAAGTCTTCTCTTTTACAGGCCACCAGCAGCTTTATGCTCTCGCTCAACTTGTTCCTACACTTCACTAATTGCATTATACCTTTACTATATACAAATGATTTAACACCTAAGCTACCAATATATTAAATATCGAATAAAATTAGCTTCAGGATGCGAAACATTAACTACCTTCAATCTAACCACCCAAACTAAATGAGATGCCTTACAAAAAACTGAAGCACAGACTTCAGAGTTTGGAGATTTCAGCTTAAAATCTCTTTTTTTGTCTAGGGATCCATGATGAACCAGGGTGCTTTCACACTGCCAGAATCACCAGAGTTTTACTCTCTAAGCTCTTAGATTTTTCTTGTTGATCAAAGCACACAGATCACGTGAAAGTTCTCTTTTTAGAAAGCAGAGGAACAAGGTAGATAATTCACCTTGAACCCCACTTACTTTGTTCCAAAAGGTGCACTAGGCAACTTTGATCTTGTTCAAGGTGTTTAACAATTGCAACTTTCCAAATTATGGATCATTTCAGGACTCTTTTTTTTCCTACAGGCTTCGTGTCACAGCTATTTGGGACAATGACCTCCTGCCTGAAAGGTGAGCAAGCAATAAGCAAAGGAAAAATCAAACCATTAAAAGGAGCATGCTGACTAAAAACAAGGATCTAATGACAGAATCCATTTCTACCATGAAGTCTGCACTTAAGTGAGGGCCCTCACGTGTGCATTCCAAGACCCTCTATCAGGCTGTAAAAGAAACCATTCCATATAACCAGCATAAGGTAGTGAAAAAAGGGGCAACATACATTTGTTCTAGAACTTGTGCAGAGTTATTTACAATTTCCTAAAAAACTATCTTCCCAAGACTGTGAACACACAAAATCTATGGCACATTCATGTGTACATTATTACTTCAAATCAGTATAAAATTAAGTCTACACATATGAAAATTATTTATGTCATGTAAAGAGCCTGGAAGTAAGATTTAAGAGGATTACAATAATTTAAAATGCATTCTAACTTTAGATTAACTACAGGGAGTATTTACAGAGCTACCTCTGAAGTCATTTTAACCAATGTTCCATGAGCTTTTTTCAAGACAGATGTTTGAAAGCCATCAGGAGGCCTTACAGGCAGCTGGAGTTGCTAAAGCTTCACCTAGCTGCTCGAGTCCTTCCAACAGCAAAAAAACCTCAGTGCAAACTGTGGCCACCAGGCCAGCATCTCCACAGTCTACAGCCTAGGCTGGTTACCAGCTGGCTGGGAGGCACAGGAGCAGAGCTCTGCCAGCGCTGCAACGCAACCCCCACTGCTGGAGATCAACCAGTGGCAAAAGGTGTGATTCCAGCAGAAGTCACAGACTGTGGACACGACCCAAATGGAAAGAGAACACACAGCATTCGAGGGTCAGCAGCCCGTGAGGGCTCCCATACATTCGACAGCTAAGCTATAAATACTGTGGTAAATCAGCTACTGCAGCTGTATGAAAAGTCTGAGTCTGCACACCCTTTATCTACACTGACAATCAAGAGAGGCTCGTTCAAAACACTGAGACTGAAAAGCAACAGATCTGTTGATCCTTTAAATACATCCGGATGAAACTTCTCCCCCTTCCCTTGCTGTTTTATTTTCAACACAGGTTCTGGCCATGGAGTTGGATTACTTCAAGCTCGTTGCCCTAACACTCATATTTTTAATCAACATTCTCACCTGTTCTCCCTCCAGCCATGGTTTTGGTGGTTGTTACAATGAAACATTCAGTTGTTTTTAGAATAAGTGGTGCATACACAACCAGCCCTGTTCCTTCCAAACCACACTGCAAAGGCAGACTTCTTCCTTTTTGGGGTGTTTTTTTTGGTTGGAGATGGAGTTAAAGGGGAAGATGTAACCTGAGTTTTCTTTTCTGGTCAACATTGACAAAGAAAATTGGTATTTTTTCACCTAACTTGCTTTAATTGTCAGTGTAAATGTGACACAGCTCATGAATGAAATTGTACACAGCTGTAAAAGAATCATCTTTTGACTCAACACCACGTAATTTACCATCTCATTTCCAACTCAGTGGAAAGATAGGTGCAGTTTTTATTTTCTCTGTGATATTCAGTCTCGTTACACCACTGAAAGAGAAACAAAAAAGAACCCCAAAGTTTTAAGTTTTACTAGTTCAGGGGAAGGAAAAAAAAAGCAAGATGGAAAAAAAAAAAAATCACCAATGCAGGCTTTGACTAGTTGTTCCAACCCAAACTCACTGGCTGTTAATAGTTAACCCAAGTGTCTTAAAGCTAGAAGCTAATGCACAGGTTGAACTGTGCAGTGAAATACTAGAACTACTAAAATATTCTTAGTCACTGACATCTGTCAGCCCTACCAAACTTTTTGGAGAGAAGTGCAAAAACAGTATTTCTTCATCCAACTCTGTAGTCATGCGTTTAACCCACCAGGAGCCAGACTTCTGAAGTACTCCAACGTTATATATACATAAAACAGTCATTCTGTACAATTACACATCTCCCAACGTTGCAGCTTAAGGAACGTGCTGTATTTCTTAATTCATGGTACCATTACCATGCCATTCAAATACACAGACTTATCAAAAGGATTTTCAAAGTGCCATTTCTCAGAATTGTATTGTTTAAGCTATTATAGCCACGTCAGTTAAGGCCTGTTCTATGTAATGAAAGACAAAAACCCACAAGCTGTCAAGAAGCTCAAAGCATGGAGGCTTAGGGTATTAAAGAAACTAATACTTTGCTTTCTTAATAAATAGTTTTTCTTGAAAGTATCTGAAGTCAAGGTTTCTCAGTTTCTAAAAGGAAAAGCCCCACCTTGAAGCCCTTGATCAATGTTTCTTTCATACCTACTACACAGAAGAAAGCAAAAGAAAATACACGAGTTTTTAATGTCCACAGATTCCATCCCAAATGGAAATTTCTTTTCATTTACCAAAAGAAAAAAAAAAAGCCCTAACATTTCCTTCTTGCAGCCCAGCAAGCGAATGCTGGCTCTAAATCTCTTTAGCCTGATAATGACTTGTTCATTAGAAAATACCGACACATTATCTTGACTTCACACAAGGAAATTATGGGAAAATCTCCCTTCTGATGATCAGTCGTCTGTCATTGTGGCAGTTTCGAGTACTGCCTGACTGCCTTCACTTTCCCCAGTCTGAGAAAACATAATTCTCCCTGAAACCCCAACTATTTTTCCATCTTGAAGAATCCAGAATGTTTTTAATGTACTTTTACAACTGGATGTGCAACTGATAGCAAAATACAGATCAACATATATATATTAACAGACAATGTTAAAAGGGACATAGTCCTTAAGACTGCATTAGCAATAGACAGAAACTGGTCACTCTGTATCTAGAGTGTCGTATTTTTCATTGTTCAAGAAAAACACCAGTACAAATAAATCAGACTTTCATTGATTAGGAAAATCTAAAAATGTACACCTAACTATCTCTATTTATTTATATCTATGTATAGCTTCATCTGGACTCGTCTGGGAAATAGGAATCTGTAGAGAATACCTGTTCTCACCACACAGAAACTGCTCACAATTCACTCAAAACCAGAACACCCTGTTTGAAGGACACAGTCACATTTCCCCTTTCAATTTCTATTTTCCTTTCCCACTTTTGGAAGATTTCAGGATTTGTAGCTTCAGTTCCTTTATCATCATCTCTAACTTTTCCCTTGCCTCTCGTTCTTGTCTCAGTTCATCCTGAAGCTCTTGTCGATCTGCCTCTGCATGATCCAATCTCTGCCTCAATTCTGCCAGCTGTAAGAGAGGAGAAACAGAGAAGCTGAGCACATTTTAGCAGACTGATTTGTAAAAGATCAGCTATTCACTTCAAGATGCCACTGATGCTCACCCTACGCATTAAACTATTTCAGATCCAGTTCGTCTTACACTATTATAGTTACGTACTACACCATTAGCAGGTGACATCAATATGCAAAGACGCATAAACATCATACTGTAATTAAAAAAAACAACAGGAAAGTGTAACTTTTAAGTACATATCAATTGCAATTATATGAACTGTCACACCAGACCGTGTCAGTAACACATATGATCTGTCAGGAGGATGATGTCAGCATCAGATGTCTCACTAAGCCCAGAATAAATAGCACTTCTTCATTTCCCAGGTTCATTTCTCTTACCTGACAAAATATTCTTGATTTCAAAGTCTGAATGCATTTCTAGAACAAACAAAACCACCAACACTGTTTTCTGATACCCTTTGGTGTAAATGAAACAGAATTGTGAGAAATGACAGTCAGAAGACCTTGAACACAACCACCTGTGCATGCATTTATGCGTGGTTTCAAACAGAAACTTGAGTCCACCCAAACTGTTGTGTGAAATATTTTCTGTTTAAACACAGAAATTAAATGACGTTTTCATCTCTGCAGCAGAGTTACACTCAGACTTGCTAGAGTGTCACCAAGACTTATTTACAGTGAGATCTGGAAACATCTGATGGTTTTCTCAAGTGTGGGGAAAGTTACTGTCACGTTACTTACCACACCAGCAGTTAAAACAGAGAGGGGACAGAAACCACTTGTCTGCTCTACCATTGATTTAAATCATTATTTCTTAGAAAAAGATCTCACTGCAGGTAAAGAAAAAGCCTCATCCACCTGCCTTTATGATAGGTATCTATTCGATCCAAGCTCAGAGCTCACTGAAAATGAGGAAGGCAGCTCATACAGTGAAAGAAGCAGGAGCACAGAGGGTCACTGGTGCTCATGTATTGGTATAAAACATGCCGGGCAAAGGAACTGCTGTGCTGATTTGAGAGAAACACCACGTTCAGTGGCCTTCCATCTCCACTTGTACAACATTTAAACAGTTTTTTGTCTCATCAGAAATGTTTAAGCAGTTCTTAGACAGCCACAGGCTGTTAATTCAAGCCTTCTGACTCCTTTGATTCAGTTTGCTGCTGTAGTATGATGATGCCCACTGCCTGCATGTTGCAGCATGTACTACAGAAGCACATCTCTGGTGGAGTTTCGACTTCCAGCTCTAAGGAAAGGTTCCAGTACCGGTTACGCTGCCCTATTGTGACTGACAGGGTGAAGCAACAATTAAACTAGACAACTCAATTAAAAAGTCAGACAGGGGCAGAAGACACTTAGTGCATTTTCAGACAGGCCTAGAAAGGACTCACATTCAAGCAAGTTCCAAATGCCCAATTATTCCTTTTGCTTCATGTACAAAAAAGGTTCCTTCCAGTTCCGAGAGGAAGGGCAGCCTGGGCAACTGCTTCAAGAAGACATCGGGTGAAGGAGTTTTAAATGCTGTATACACAGCTTGGAGAAGTTACCTGTTGCCAGACCTCTGTTTAACCTGGGTACTTCTGACAACTCTTGGAATCTAGGGTCCAATATCTATTGTAAGATGTGATAAATGGAGAAAAAGGCTCAAATTATATGTTGCGAAGGAGTTTTACCGCACAGGTAATAACAGAGTAAACTTTCGTGCAAGGAACATGCTTAGTTTTCAAAGTTTCACTTCAAAAGAAACAGTGAACCAATCTCCTTGGGGAACAACCTATGTTTCTCACTCTCTAAGGCAAGTAAGCTGCACAAGCCCTATAAAACACACTACACATGATTATCTTCATGAACTGGAACACGTTGTTACTTGCAGTAACAGGGCTTGTACCAGATGTTTAGCAAATCAGGCCTTAGTCAGAGAGGATTATTTCTGGCAGCAACAGCTAGAAATCTGGAGTGGGAATGTCATGAAATTAAAGTCATGAGAAGGATTTACAATGCCAGTCTCGGCCCTACTCCCCAAAAATACCCAAAACCTGTCTCTCAAGTACTGCCTGTTTCTTAGCTTGAGACACCAAGAACAGGAAATATGCACAGCTATTATCAAATGATCACAAAGCTTCACTGGGCTTAAGGCTTAGGTTTTGTTTACTTCACAAAAAAAAACTGTGAAGACTAGTTTTCTGTGACACAGTACAAAAACCATGACTTTACATTGAATCAGAACTGCTACTGATCTTGAAAGAGGGCACTGCAAGGCTCCCTTTGGCACTAACTACATTCTTCCCACTGGAATGGCATGAATAACCTCCAACACAAAGAAGTAAAAGTGAAAGAAAAAAAATAGTCTCCATAGGTTTTGACATATGAACCAGGAATGAAGAGACATTTCCAAGTGAACTCTTGACCACTTAGATAAAGCACAGAAAGAGGCTCATCAGATAGTGCAGAAGAGTCTACCACCAAGGAACAGAAGGAGCAGCAAGCTGTGCTACTAACCTGACAAAAGGTGGTTGAGAGGGTTAGATTTTTTTTTTAACATAAAAGCACAAAAAAAGAAGAACAGTTTATTTCTGTAACTGAAATGAGAATGTTTCATTCTATACCTTGGGCAAACCTATGTACATTACAAATATGATTTGTTTTAACAGAGGATGTAACGGACTTCATGTTTAAGATCAGTATTTCATAGACAAAGTCATTTGTTTCTGCCAGTTGCATTCTACCTCAGCTTCAGTCAAGGAACAAGGAAATGAATATTGCTGTTACTGTGACCTCTGTCAGTATCTGTCTATGCTATCAGAACACGCGGAGGAGATGAAAACTTTAAAGTGGCTGAGCAATAGCTTCACAATTTCCTGATACGCTAAATACTGCTTGGTCTGAAAGTGACTTCCCCTTCTCACCTGTGCTGCATATTCAGCTTCTTTGTCTTTTTCTAAATTGGAGTCACAGCTACACTTTTGCTTCATTACTTGGTCCAGTTTCTTCTCCAAGTCTCTCTGCTCAAAATAAAACTCTTCCATTCTTTGAGCATGCTCTGTTTGCAAACATTCAAGTTCTTTTTGTAGATTCTGCTGCTCTTCAGTTAGTTCCTTCATAGCTTTAGAGTTGCTTAACATTTCCACTTCCTGTCAAGAAAAACCAGGATCACATACACCTCGGTTCAAAGACCAGAAAAGTAAAAACCATGCATTGGAATGGAAACAATGAGACCAAGAAGAGCACATTTACCTAGTGAGAAGAACAGTCTGATAATTGCATTTATCTGCTCATCAATAACAGCCTGGAATTCTCTAGCAAACATTTTAGACATTATTTGTACTTCCAAGCACATGGAGCTTCCAGAAGCAGACTCACAACTTCCAGCAGTGAACCTCAGAAAGCAGCAACAACGATTGGCATCATCAGAAAACAGAAGAAGTGTGCTTGATTTTTTTTTCCACAACCAGTTTGATACTTTTAAAGTCTTTTTATTTTATTTTTAAGTTATTTATCTACAAGCTTTACCTCCGGGAGCAGAATAACTTCAAAGCATCGGCTCTAGGGCCCTATCTGAGCTTTCAGATTCTGGGCTTAACATTAAACAAGCTATTAGGCCTGGTCTATGAATACGAGAAGCAACAACAGTATTTACCCTCAAGTCAGAGAACAGAAATGAGGTAAAAAATCACAAGTGAACACCAGCTGTCATTCATTATAAAAAAAAAAAAAGACTACAAAATTCCCCTGAAAACAACAGCTTAACAGATAGAAATTGGAAGGAGGGATTCTTTTTCTATACAGGGCAGTGTCAGGTATATTTATATTTACACAGGTCATTCCTAGAATACTGATGTCTGCATCTTTAAAATCCTGAAAACTGAGACATTTTAGAGGACTTCAACTACACTTGTCAAAACACTTAAATGTCTGGAAAATATTTTCAGTTGAAATAAGTCATTTCCATTTGGGTAAAATAGAAGGAGCTGCTTAAACACAGTAGTGGCAAACTGAAAACTGGGGCTGTTTAGTCTAGAGAAGAGAAGACTGAGGGGAAATATTATTAACATTTACAGATATTTAAAGGGTGTGTGTCAGGAGGTTGAAGCATCTCTTTTTTCTATGGTAGCCAGCAACAGGACAAGGGGCAATGCGATGAAGCTGGAATACAAAAAGTTCAATTTAAATGTAAGAAAAAGCTATTTCACTGTGAGGGTGAGGGAGCAGTGGCACAGGCTACTCAGAGGGGGTGTGGAGTATCCTTCCTTGGAGGTCTTCAAAACCCACCTGGACACGTTCCTACGTGACCTGATCTAGGGGGGACCTGCTTCTGCAGGGGGGTTGGACTAGATGATCTCTAAAGGTCCCTTCCAACCCCACCGTTCTGTGGTTCTATGAAGACACTGATTATTAGTGCACCCAAGCCTGATGAGCATTAGGAACATTAAAGATTCAGCATTTGGATTGAGGCTGGGGGCACATGATCTGTGTGTTTTGGTGTTTCTGAATGGATGCAACCTGCAGAACCAACAAGCTAACACCAGCTCTCTGACGTCAAACGCGAAACGCTCTCAGATTGGCACCGTACCACTTGAAGCTGCTGTTTCCTCCGCAAAATAGTATTCAGCTTCTCTTGCTGTCTGATGTAGGTTTTCATTACTTCTTCCATGATCCTTCCCTTGTCATCTTCACAGCTGATGTCCTTCATGAGAGCAGGGTACAAGGTTCGCACGTCGTTACCCGCTTCCAACCGGCTACAGTCCCTGGTGATTTTGGCAGAAACACGTTCAGATTTTCCACCTCTTGCAGAACGAGTTGACACAGGTGGATCTATAGAGAAAAGAAGAACAGAGCATAATAACCACAGAAAATGAAACTTCTAGAATGAAAAAAAAATGCAAAGAACGCTGAAGATGATGGGAAAGGTGTGGTGGTTCCAGCCCAGCTGTCAATGAGGCCCCACGCAGCCACTCGCTCACTCCCCCTCCCCACACCTTCCAGAGGATGGGGAGGGGAAGCAGAAAACACAAGCAAACCTCATGGGGTAAGATAAGAAGCAAAATAACTAAATTAAGTAAAATACAGCATCGGTAATAGGAACAAAGTACAGTAATATTAATTAAAAGAAACAAAACCCAAGCAAAAGGCAAGTGATGCCCAATGCAGCTGCTCAGCAGCCACTGACTGATGCCCCAGCAGCCATCTGCCCCTCCCAGCCACCCTCCCCAGTTCATACACTGAGCATGGAGTAGCCCTCTGGCTAGTTCAGGTCACCTGTCCCGCCCATGCTCCCTCCCAGCTTCTTGTGCACACACCAGTCTCCCCCAACCCCCAGCACACTGGAAAGACACAGTGAGAAGCAGAAACAGCCTGGATGCTGTGCAAGCACTGCTCAGCAATCACCCAAACATCCCTGTGTTATCAACATTCTCTCTTGACCACAAACCCAAGATACAGCCCTGTAACAGCTACCAGGAAGAAAAATTCACCCTACCCCAACTGAAACCAGGACAAATAGTCAACAGAATTTCTGGAACTCTGAAGGGGCATCACAAAATACTAGTTAAGTGTTGAGCTTTCCAAAATTGAAGAGACTTCAATGTAATTGTCACTACTCACCAAAATGTTTATGTTGCTCCACACCAGTTTTCAAGTCAATTTTCTCCTGTTCTTCAAGAGAAACCTCTGGATAAGAGGCAGCTTTTTTGTGCTTTCCACTACTGAGCTTCTTCTCTGACTGCCCAGGTGAAGATTTAATTGCTTCTGAAGCTTTGACTGCTGTTTTTGCAACATCCTTATATTGTGATGCAAGAGAGACATTTGGGGCAACCACTTTATCACACATATAAAGGTAGTAACTGAAACAGCAGAACAGCAAAACGAAGAATGAAAGGTAAGGCATAATACATGCTGACTGAGAGAGCAGTAAGTTTAATGTGGTTTCAAACTGTAAAAGCTTCAATGAAAAATATGCACATCCTTTTTCCCTATGTAAAAAGGGAATCTTAGCAATCCACTTTATTGAGTAGATTATCTAGATAAGGTTTTGAGGCTATCAAACAAGAGGATTTTCCAAACATGGCTGATTAAAAAGATCATACGGAAAAATCATATGAAGTCTTCACTTAAATGCAAAGAGGGAAATTAGAATGCCACTGAATCCAGGCTCTCTAGCATTTCCATAATCCTTATATTAGCAACGGAGGGTGGGGGAAGTGATCAGTGTAGTGGAAATGCGCCTATCGCTCTTTAAATAGCAAAGCTGTGTGCCGAGATCAACACTGGGCTGACTTTCCCACATCTATTGAGCAATCCATCTGGATTTTCACAGCTCCTGGAGTCCTGGGAGCATCCCTCTGTACTGCCCTAACCAGGCCACTCAGCTTCTGTCTAGCACAGAGGGAAGAGAGTGACGAATGTGTGAAGGCCAGTGCCAAGATCATCAGTGCTACAACACTGGAGCTAACACTGCTATTTTCAACACTTTCCTTTCTTCTAGCTCAGAAAGAAGGTACCAAGAGAAACGGTAAACTGAGGGACCATGATGGAAGTCCCCCCATTCGTGTGTCTGCGTGGGAACTAGTGTGATGCATGTGTGTTGCTTTGAGGCGTGCTGCTGGCTAAAAAGGTCTGACCTCACCCCTCCCTGTACGGTAAACGCATAACCACACGGGGAGGGACGGTGAGAAAAACTGCTTCCCTCCTTGACACAGATGACAAACCGTGTACTGTGCTAAGGAAATGCACTTGGTTCCTGCAACCAAAAAACTGATCAACACACAGTTCAGCCATAGCCATTGTTCCAGTGTGGTAGAAAGCCTTTGAACACCTTTTACAAGTGTTTTTGAAAGGAAACGGAGTCGTGCTCATGGTAAACTGCTTTCCACATGCATTGGGTCATAGTACGAAACATTAAAAACATTTCTACTCTGAAAAGGGAAATTCTAAGTACAGTGCAATTGTATTGCCTACTGAAGAACACTCCACAGATAGAGTCATGTACCAAAAAACACTCATAAGCAGCTCATTAATAGTTACACTAAGAAATGCATAAAAGGTCAGGGTTCAGTTATTCCTGAGAGTCTTCCCCATCAGCTCAGGTTGCAAGTACTTTCCTTTTCAGTTTGACTTATCTTTACATAGGTGAAAGTACTTAAATACTTTGTACTCATAGTGCTTATGCACAGTAAGCTGAGTTACCTGGGATGGAAAAGAGAGGGTGGCTGAGGATCAGCTTCTGCTTCTTGCTTTATAACGGGATACCACTGTGGTAATTCCAGGCTCTGCTGTGATTCTGCCTAAAGGAAAGAAAAGAAATTGGTAACTGGAAGATAGGTACATGTTATTTACATGTGTATAAACACTCCTCAGATCCATGGCATTTACCCCGTTAATACGCACACGCACCAGAGAAACTGGGGGACTGGAAAACGGGGTGTCTGTTGCAGAGATGGAAGCTATAAAAGTTGCTTCAGTCTCCAATTTCCCATTATGGGCAAAGTTGCAATGAAATTAAAAGAAAAAAATCTGTTTACAAACCTACACAAAAGCTTTGCTGAGTTCCCAGAACTCTGCCAGGAGCATGCTAAGAATGGCTGGGAGAAACAGAGAGCAGAAGCTGGGATACCCAAAGGGTTGTAGGAGTCTTTGGCAATAAAATATCCACATCACAGTAAGCACCTGGCAGAAACTTCATTACAAAATAAAACCTGAGAGCTCTACCGGTGTTCCAGAGACGGAGTTTTCTTTGGCTGACACCAGTTTGTACTGCAGAAGCAGACAAAGCTGCTGCAGTAACATGACAACTCTGTTCTCTTTGTAGCAACAAATCAAACCAATTCAGGCGCATCATCAGAATATATCACCTTAAAAAACTCGTGTGCATTTTGCATTTGGATGGCAATTCTTGTGCTGTTTGTCTCAAAAAATGGTTTAGTAATTGCTCTTCAAAGTTACAGGTGACACTTAGTGCTCCACTGCAAAGCTACTATTAACTTCAAGTGAAAGGTGTCTTGTCATGTAGTTAAACACAATTCACAGGTAAGAAATTGGTTCTTAATTTGACTGTATTAAAATAGCTTTGGCAAGCAGGTTTTTGGGCAAGGTGTGGTTGGCTGACCCCAGCCAGCAGCCAAGCACCCCCACGGCTGCTCCCTAACCACTACCCCAAACAGAAGGGTACAAAATGGGGGAGACAGAAGAAATAAAGCTCCTGGGTGAAGATAAGTGTGGTTTAATAGGTGAAGGAAAAAACCCACAAAGCAAAGGACATCACTCACCACCTCCCTCAGGCACAGTGATGCCCAGCCATTCTCCCAGCAACATCCACCTCAAGTGTCCAAATCCCCTTTCTTCTCCTTCTGTCCCAGTTTTTGTTGCTGAGCATGACATTACCAAGGACAGAGAATCTCTTTTGCCCCTGCCAGTCTCTTGCTCACCCCCAGCCTATCTGCTGCAGGGGCCAAGCAGCAGCCAGGACACGGGTGTGTTACCAACGCTGCTCTAACCACAAACCCCAAGCGCAGCACCATAGAGGCTGCAATGAAGAAACTTAACATCTCTCCGGCCAGAGCTGGTGCCTCTGGAAACTTCATCAATGTAATAAGAAAAAACCCCAATAAAAATCCTACTGTACCAAAAAGCTTCATCCAGCATTCTAAAATCTTCGCAATTTCATGAGCACAAGATACATTATCAGACTTGTTTCTATTTTACACACTCTGGAATAAACTGTCACACAACTTGATCTCTGGCAATCAAGAGAGCACCCAATTACATTTATGTGCCTTGTACCAAGGTCTGCAGTATCAAGTGCTGCTTGATCATGAGACACACCAAATCCCATCTCACTATTCTGGCTGAAACTTCCAGCCCACTAAATTCAGCTCTCACAATGAAACTGAAATTCAGCTCTGCCCCTGCAGTTCCTCAAAACAGCTCCAATGCAGACAGAAAGGAGGGAGGGTGCAAGGAAACTAAACTCCAAAATAGAAGTCATAATCAAGCCTTTAAATAAGAAACATTTGAAATACAGCAAATAATATCTAGAAAGAAAAAAACAGCCTCATCCTGATAACTGTCAGGTTTTTTCTACTTATTCAGATCATTCTAATAATGTAAATGACGTACATCTACTCTGCTTAAATTACAGCCAGTGCTCAGTAAGCAGCTTTGAACCAACTGCACTGTCTACCCATTAGTGTGCATTTTCCAAACCAATTACATAACTTTTAATTTACATCATTTCTCCTTAGGAAAGAAAAGGAAAGGCTACTGTAAACAAACACAGAGCCCTCTTTTAACACAGTTCCTTCCTCATCATCCACGTTCATGAAGTGGAGATAACGCATTTACTTCAATGCGTACACGTGCACTTCATCACCTAACAATCTGTTCAGTTTAGGTGCCCTTAAATGATTTCTATAAACACAAAATCCAAGTGAACTTAAACATGAATTACTTCTACTTGACCTGTTTGAAATGGCTACAATATACACACACACACAAGTAGTGGTGAAGCCAGCTGTCTTAGCAAGGATGGGATTTATAGAAGTAAGAAGAAGAAACTCCCCCCAGTGCAAGTCCTTCCTCATGTGTGGGATGAACTGGAGGAATTGGTTTGAGAAGGAAGACAAAAGTTTTAGTGCAGAGTAATTAAGAGAAACTGTCGCAAAGTCAAAGGGAATGATGCTGTGGTGGTGCAGAGGATCAGCAGAGCCTCAGTGACAGCTGTGCCCATGAAGAGCAGGTGGATGTTACACTGCAGAGAATAGAACTCCACAGAAAATGAGAAACTCGGTGACAATCAAATACACGGCTTACAGCTCTCTTATCAGCACAAAGAACAGAAAGGGATTAACCTTGTGAGTACAGCAGGCCAGGGCCTACATTGTCTGCTCTTAAAATAGTGAAAGCAAAAGCACACTTGCACTGCAAGGTGAGTAAACCCAGAGTAAAATGCTAAATGCAGAGGCAAGGCAAGGATCTAGGATGCTTAAAAGAGTATGGGATTTAATTAATCGTTTATTATTACTGGAAGAACAAGGGCTTAGCCAAGGGCAACTGTTCTTCCTGGGCCCTCCCAGATAACCTCAAAGATGCGCCAGCGCTTCTGAGGACTGATCTAGCAAACGTGGCAAGAAGGGACAGAACAGCAAATGGAACATCCTCCAAATAAATTCTGCAAGGGCTGTAAGAAAAGGTAAGGTTTGTATGTCATACCTAATACCTCTTTCACACCACAGAAACAAGGGAAAGAAAAGACAAACGAAGCAGCGCAAGTCTTTCCCGGGACAAAGAAACAGAGGCTGTGTTCCAGCATTCCCCTATTAAACACTTCTGATCTTCTGTACTTTCCAGATGAATATCCATGAGACAGAAAGAAAAACAACTCCCTCTCCCAGCATTTTATCTTTGTTCCGGTTTCTCTCTCATTCCCGTTTCATATGCTGCTTTGTAAGAAAGAACTACACTGGTCTGCGATGGAAGACTCCAGATGAAGTTTTTGCATTTCACTTGCAGCTGTCCAATCCAAATTTACTGTTACTGCTCATTTCAGCTGTTATTTTCATCTGTACACATGAAACTCAAAGGAGCCCTGGCCTAGGCTGCCCAGGGAGGGTGTGGAGGCTCCTTCTCTGGAGCTCTTCAAGACCCGCCTGGACATGTTCCTGTGTGACCTGATCTAGGTTGACCTGCTTCTGCAGGGGGGTTGGTCTGGATGATCTCTAAAGGTCCCCTCCAACCCCCCCACCATTCTGTGATTCTATGATTACAGGTATGAACACGGAACACTATTTCCACTGATGAATCCACCATACTACAGCTCATTACCTACGCTGGCATTGCAAGCGTAAAGGCTGCCATGTGTTTATCAGATGAAAAGCCAAGTCTCCCTCCTGTGAGCTTACCTGCACCATCAACTAATTAGGCACATGGAAGCATCATGCCATTACTGCAGACTCTCATGGGAATTTTCTGCTGAAACTCCTTAGTGCAGGCTGGCACAACTGCAGAAGTACCTGTTCCTGCAGGAAGCCCTTCTGCAACACTAACTCTGCAGAGCTTCTGCTGAAAGGTGTCAGCTTCAAGCACACCTTTTGGGCCTCGGCCATCCAGACAGCTCTTGCCGCTACTTTGAAATCCACCACACAACATCCAACAGGCAAAATAATCAAACCAGTAGCCACTGAACAGACATATACAAGTGTCAAATACATTGAAAAGAAACATAAGGGCAGGAACCATTAAAAAACCTCTTCAGTTTAAATGATACCCCCAAAATTTTACCTTCTATGAATGGAAACATCTGTGATGTTCAATATTTAGCTGGTGCTTGTCTTATTATTTAAAGCAGAAGCTCTCTGGGGGAAAAAAAAAATCAAATATTTTTGAAGCACAGCACAGACTTGCAGCAGTATTTTAGGAAAAAAATACAACATCTATTATTAACCATTGTCAAGATACCGGCCTACAGCTCGTTACTGGGGCTGCTTCAAACCCCCTCTTTTTGGCATATTTCTCTATACAACTGCTTTAAGCAGAAAGCAACTGCCGAGCAAGCAGACTTTGGGCTTCTCAATAGCAACTTATCAATGCACCGTTGCCCTACGCTCAAAGTGAGTGGTTATGGAGCCAGGTCACCATACATGTGTGTCACCAATCACAACTGCTGGAGTGAAAATAACAAACGAAGAATCTCCAACACTTGACTTTCAAGCTCCTTTCTGCTTTCCTCAGCTGCTGCAATACACGCTGCGTAAAAAACATACTCGAAGGTCAACCGGGAGAATGAAAATTCCCACAACAGCTCTGAATTTTCCAGAGGCTGCGTACCTTTGAACAGAACAAGAACTGACAAAGCCAAAGCAGCTCCAACGAAGCTGCTTACAGCATCAAAGAGGAAAGACATTACCGCACCTTTTAATGAGAAATGCATTTCCATGGTGAAGCTCTCTCACAGATTTAGCCTAGGCTTGATTTGACAAGCACTCCCCTTTACAAGAGGCAAGTGACACGTTTCCAAAGCAAGCATTTATGTGTGAGCAGAAAGAGGTTTGGGAGTTTTACAGAAGCAGGTGAACTTACTTTGGACCGAGTTCGTTTCTGATTTTTCTCGCTGAATTTCTCCTTCATTTCCTCCAAGAGATGCTTCACCTCCCGCTCCTCCGATGTTCCCAGGTATTTTTGGTTAACATGCAGGTAGCAGTGCCACTTGGCCGATTCAAAGCCCCAATGGCATGTCCTCTTGTCTGGGGATCTGTGTGAATGCATCACGAACGTCTGCGGAGAGAACATCCCGTAGCACTCCAAACACTGGATGCAGGGGTCATCAGGCGCAAGGTAGAACTGAGGTGCAAACAGCCCCTGGCACTTGCCCAGGCATTCATGCTCGACTTCGAAGGCACTGCCAGTCTCTTTCAGTTGGTCCAAGGTGTTCTTACCAGGGAGAAAACTGCCATTTTGTGGGAAAGTGCGAGGTCGCAGTAAAGCGTTGCATAGCCTCTGAGCATCGGTCAGCGTGATGAGCCCACAGGAGGGAGCGTTGAATGGAAGAATTCCCAAAACCTTCAGAATATGCAGCTGGTCAGAAGTGCACCTCGAGCAGTAGATGTACAGTTCGTCACAAACCGTATTGATCTGCTGCAACGAGAAGTCTCGGAGAACCGAATTCAACACCTGAGGCAGGCAGAGTCTTTTCTCTCCTCCCACTTTAAAGCAGGAGATAGATTCCCCCTCCAGTATGGTCTGGGTGAGTTCCGTGGAGCTGTCTGGAGGGATGAGTAACGGACCCGAAAGTATTTGTGGTGACGGAAGAGGCAAGAAGACAGTGGGAGACATACTCTCCTGGGAATAGCGAGCTGAGAAAGCTGCCGGTCCACCCAGTGAACTCTGGCTGCTCAAGTGGAACTGTGCCAACGTGTGCTTCAGACCTGGATTCAAATTCAAAGACTCAGATAGGGAAGTGCCGTTTGGCTTGGTGGTTTCTCCACCAGCCTCCATGGGAGTTTCATCATATTCATCCAAGTTTTCCTTCTTTATTGTCGGCAATTTATTCATTACAGCTCGTGCTTTGCTATTTACATGCATTTCGGTCATTGCTTTTTTTAGCGGAGGGCTCCCATCCTCTTGGATCCCGCTCCTTTTTTGGTCTGAAACTAGACCTAGGGGGAAGTTTATTTGTGGGCTTTCCATTGCTGAACACCAGGACTCTAATTAAATAAGCCTTGAACGGGCATTTTCCTGCTTGTTCATACTCAAAGCAATTTTTGAGCGGTTCTGCGCTCCTTTCAGTTAAAATGTCACTTCTTCAGTCTCCAACAGTAAAGACTGTAACCCATTGCACATGTAATACTGTAACATTAACAATGGAGGAGTTGCACAAATGTTTCTCCTATAGTTATTTGTTCAGTTTTCTAACATAGAACCACCTCTGCAGCGTGTACACAAAAGGCTTCTCTTCATACCTTGCCCGCTACTCGACACAGTAGCCTTGTACAGCAGCTTAATAAAAAACGATGCGCTGATGCAAAAGTGTCCATTCTTGTTCAGTTTTCCTCCCTTCAAAAAACCCCACAGTCTTTTCAAATAATTAAATATTCTATTTAATTCTATTCTATTTCAAATACTAAAATAGAAAAACGTTTGAAGAACGTCGATCCAAAACGGAGTTTAAGTTGTGTATAAAAATTTCACCCAGCACTTTCAGTCCTTGGGAGATCAAACACAATCTTTTTTTTCCAGGGCTTGCTTTTTCTGTGCTGTCAGCTTTACGACTTCACAGCCGCCACGAGAGTTACTATGGCAGTTCACAAATGAATCTCCAAATTAAAGGCTGATCCAGACCGCCGGCAAAACCCAAACGTCCCTACAGAGTCACCTTTCGCCCAGATGTCACTGCTGCGCGTCAGAATTTTCCCACCCCGACTTATTAGTAACAGAGGTAGGATCCAGGCCATCGGCCAAATGCATGCCTTGGGCTAACACAGCGTCCAGGACAGGCTTTCCCGATTAACCTGTGAAAAGAGAGGGAGGTCAGCCCTCAGCAACCCCAAGAGACGAGTTTGCTCTGCGCAAGGAGGGGTACGTTCCCCAATTAATAAGGAAACCTGGGCGCGCAGCGAGCTCTCCTGCGGAGCGCTGGCGGACGGCTGGCGGTGACACCAGCAGACAACTCCCGGAGCGGCACCGGGTGGGGAGCGGGGAACGGGACACCGGGGCACCGGGAGGGGAGAGCGGGACACCGGGAGGGGAGAGTGGGACACCGGGACACCGGGAGGGGAGAGCGGGGCACCGGGAGGGGAGAGCGGGGCACCGGGACACCGGGAGGGGAGAGCGGGGCACCGGGAGGGGAGA
>WBNH01010440.1:675934-713160 GCA_013401255.1 Urocolius indicus | reverse complement strand
CCGCTCCCCCCACCCCTCCGCTCCCCTCCCCCCGCCGCCGGCAGGGAAACGAGGCGGGGGGGGGGAGTAAAAACCCACAGGGTTAAAACACCCCCGCCGGGTTATTTCTGCTTGTCCTGCCGCCACCTGCCCTCAGCCAGCCCGGCTCAGCCCAGCCCAGCCCAGCCCAGCCCAGCCCCGCCGGTCGGGGCGGCATCTAGGGCGGGGGGCGAGAGCTGCCGTGGCAGAAAGAGAAGGAGCCGGGCGGGAGAGCGGGCAGCGGCCCCGCTGTGACGGGGAGCAGCGCCCAGTGCGAGTGACTCCCTCCCTCTCTCAGTGACTGTCCCTCAGCAAGCCTCCCTGCCTCCCAGTAAAGGTTCATCAACGACCCTCCCCCAGTGAGGGTCCCCACACTGAGGGCTCTTGACACCCCACTAACTGAGGCGCTGGGAGACGTGGGGATGGTGTGGGGAGTGTGATGGTGTCTATCCCACAGTTACAGACCTCTCCTTCCAGTCATGGGTTCACCGCGCGGCACGGGTGGAGCTGATGCTGAAGAGCAGGACAAAGTGTCGAGGACAGTCGTGGAGGCTGTCTGGGAAGCGACGCCATCAACTGCAGAGAGGCATTTATGTGAGGGGCTTCTCCTGCTTCAGGCTTGTTGCTAGAAAGGGAGAGAAATCTTCAGGGATTGCTTAGTGTTTATACAACTAGTTTATGTATTACAAGTTTCTTCTGTTTGCAAGAAGACTAAAGGTTTTTGGTTTACATCTGTGCACAGACAACGCTCCAGCTGAGATGAAGGCGCTGTCTAATTTGCTGTTGCCTTTCATCCCGTGCGTGCTGGTGCAACAGAGTATAAAAGCACAGCGCACAAAAATGGGGCAGCGGGTGCCACCAGGCACCGCTTAACACCAGTTGGCTCTGCCCATGGTAAGCGGGCTCCCTGCCATGTCATCTCCTAATGCCACGCCAGAAGGATTAGCAGAGAGCAAACAAAACCTGCCTCGCCGCAGAGCAGCCGATCAACAGAGGGGCTTGATATACTTTAATCCCCAACTTGGCACCTCCGATACACTCAGATTTCCTGTGGGCTGGCAGGGCTTCCTGATGGAAGGGCCCTTGAGAACGGCTGCAAAGCTGCTGTGTGAGTCACCCCTTAACTTTAAAGCACCACATCAGCTGCCATATCCGCAACACTGCTTACCTTTCCTTCAGATGAGGGCTGGGCAAGGAGGGATCTGGCATTATTGATGTTGATTTGTGTGCAGGTTTTGCCTTTGTTGCTCACCTGGGTGGTCACAGCTGGAGGTAGGAGCTATCCTACCCTATGTTTACACAGCACCTAGTGCAACCCTTGAGGCCCGTGGTGCTTTACATTGCAAAAATAATACATTGTGAGAGTTTGAGTAGAAGAATAAGGCTTAGAATAACTATATAAGTAGTGTTGCCTGGGCTTTTAATACTAACTCTGTGATGACAAGAGACAACAATGTTGTCCTATTTTTAAAACCTACAGAAGATCACTTGACCTTTCCCTTGTTAAAGAATTCAAATACAGATGAAGACATTGTAAAACTGAAATCAAGCATGGCCTCAATTTTTGTGGTCAGTGGAAAAATGTCATAACAAGGATCATTGTTCTACTGTTGCCATCCTGCAGCACCCTGAGGCAGAAGGCTTTTGCTGCAAATAAAGGGGTACCAGTTTTGTCAAGGGATGTAAACCTCCACATAACTCCTCCATAGCAGCAGAAGCACAGCTGAAACATTCAGGTATAAAATCATCAGGCTCCAGGCATTACTTGGTTTTAATGAGCTGAAGGATGACCAAGACCAACACCCTCTGTACCCTTGAGACTCACCACAAATAGGATTTGTGTATGTAAGGAAATGTCACGGATGTTGGATCATAAACTTACCCTTGGCTCATCTTTGCACCCAACAGCAGTTGGTTGGATTGAGCAGCGCACAGTTGTTAATACCGGTGATTCTGCCTCAATATGCAGTTTTATTTCCAGGCTGGCTGACTGGCTGTGCTTTGCAAAGCAGGGAAGTGTCCTCAGCACATTTAAATGGATCTCAGCATTGTGCAGCAGTACGCTGGTGCTTTTCAGAAATGCTATTCTGTACCCTGCAGCAACACCATTACACAGTGCAAGCTTTGTCTCGCTCCGGCTGCTCCATCCACTGCTGCTGCAGCAGTTGCAGCCTTAGACAGAAAGAGGAGTGCAGCATGTAATGATTCTGCAGACACATTTTACAAACGTTGGTATTTTTCCTCCATTTGGTTAAGCAAACAGCACCAGGCAAAGCAGTTGCCAATCACGAGCCTTATGCAAAAGCGTGAACTGCTTTTGTGCACAGTGACGGGGAAAGGGCTGGAGAGCATGCAAAACTGCGTTTTGTGTTTAAATTCCTTAATTACCTCATTTTTCTGCAATAAAAAGCATGAGGGTAGGGCAGCAAATAGGCTTTATGTAAGTGTAAACATGTTTGTGAAGAATAACAACACCCTGCACTCATTTCAGCAGATAAAAGGTTTGTTTAAAGCCACCACTGTATAGTAAAGTAAAAAAAGATCTCTGAACGTAGCAGCTTTTGGAGCTGACTCTGAAAGTCATGAACCTGCAATAGGGTTGTGTAGATGCTGTGGACAGTCCTGACTTCTCCACCCTTTACAAGTTCAAGATCTGGTAAAAAAAAAAAAACAACTCTTCAAACACTAATCAGTATAAACACAGTGTGTCACATTCCCATTGCAAATTTGCTGAAGAGAACACAAGATCTTGCAAGGTTTCTACTGGCAGAGCTGGAGTGATCTACAGCTGTAAGGAAAGCAATGCACGTGGGCAGATATTCCATCTTTTATTAGACAGGCTGATGTCACGGATGCTTAGGAATGAGGTGGCATTGTTTAATTTGGGTTTTTCAAGTTCTGCTGCACATTTTCCACTTCAGGTTGGAAATTCTGGTAGCTATTGTGCTGTAATGATAGTGTTGCTATAGAGCTACAACAATCAGGCCATGTACGACAAAGTTTGTAGGTAGAGGACTGTCTAAAAAAAGATGTTAACTCTGCCTACAACTTCTGCTGCAGACCGTGAAAAGCAGCTCTAAAGACACTGTGCAACTGAAAGCCAAGTTACAGATCTTTGCAAGTGGTCATAAATTGAGTAGACAGAGCACAGGAGGAATCTGCCTTCTATTAACACCCCTCAATTTTCAAGGAGTGCTGAAGCTCTTGGGAAGCTTACAAAATGAACTTTATTTAAGGCTGTCTTTAAAAGCAAGTCACAAGGAGCACTTTTCCGCTTTGGTTTCAACACCTTAGGCTGAACACTGCGGCTGAAGTGTATTTCCTAGCTTTCTAAAATACCAAGCAGGGGAAACTCAAAACCAGACCTACAAAAACATCACACAGCAAAACAAAACCAGAGCCAGACCCATCCTCCCCACACACGTGCCTCTTGAAATTCCCTGCAGGCCGCCTCTGACAGACCCTGGAGTTGATGCCTCTTCTGCTCACACACAAAAGGGACAAACTGATCTGCATTTCTAAATGCAATAAAAATAAATCCTTTCAGCTACTGCATCTGAAGTGCCAAATACCATATTAAGACAAAAATCTTTCAGTTGAGCCGGCTAACAAAGTTGTTCATCAAGCTGCCATACATGTGAGGAACTTTGTCAGCTTTACAAGAAAGGGTCAAGTTGCATATTTATGACCAAAGGTTTCCTACAGAAAGCAGCCTTTTTTCTACAACCTGTTTCCATGTACAATGTCTGAAGATGCTGAAGAGCACAACTGAAAACTGACTGAAGAACAAACACCGGGCATTCTCTTCTCTGAAGATACTAGCTTGTGCTTTTTAAAGAAAAAAATGAATCACTTTAGTAGCAATTTGTAATGGTAACAGCACTGCTGTGAAACCTGCTCTGCCAGATGAAGCAACACAGACGAGACTCAGCTGGAGACATTTTAAGAGCCGTAATCAGGTACAGCACAGAAAGCTGATGGACTTCAGCACACGCTGCATCTCACAGGCAAGTTACTTTGGAAACAGTTCTGTGGAAAACTTGACAGCTAATGAAGATTCTGAGTTTCAGTTACACGGTGTCTTTAGAACTGACTTGGCTTGTACAGCTAAAGTCATGGGCAAAATTCAGCAGTTGAGCTCCATGCTACAGCACCCAGCACAACAGGGGTATAAACCCAGATGCCTTGTTCAAGCTTCAAAGTCAAATGTGGACACAACAGATTTCTGCTTCTATTTCTGCCTGAGAAAGCCCACCTCCCCCAAGAGCCAAACAGATCCAGGAGGTACATGCTTCTCTGCCTTTAATCATTGGTGATTAAATGGTAAGATCACACATTTCAAGCAAGCAGTTCAGATCCCTTTACCATAAGCAGGAAAAAGTCTTAAAATAAACCCTAACAGAACTGTTCTCAAAAATGCAAGATATAGTAGAATTCCCTCTCTCTGAAAGGGGCTCCAACCCCCTACTCCCTCCTCCCAGGAAAACACCATTAATCTGCAGGCAATTTCAGATACCTTTCTTGCTTATACTCCTGATGCCATCCATCATGAGGCGAGGATGCATGCTTAGCAGCTAAGACATCGAGTATATATATAGATTATACAAGCTATTAATTTCTTTTATAGAGTATCTTAACATAAACAATTGCTCAGACTGAGGCGAGAGCAGTTGGCCACCAAACTGAACAGAAACAAGAAGCATGCGTGGGGGGAGGTTAAGCATTTAAGATATGCAACCATCTGCAGCATTTGCCTAGGACTGCTGATATGCACTCTTAATAACAAGCCAGATCTTAAGAGGAAATCTCTTTTAAAACAGGAACAGAGAGATACTGAAATACAGGTATTTTAAAATGCTGCCTCTGTAGTAGAGTATAAGGTAAGCAACCTTGCCCTCTGTGTCAGAAATCTAAGGGAATGCAGAGGAGGAGTTACAGAAACAAAGAAAGAAACCATGCAGAAGTAAGCACAGCAGATGAGAGCGTTTGCCAAACTCCAGGCCCGCAGGCTCCAGCAGTTGAGCTGACATCTTAGAAATCCCTCTGAAAGAGGTCCTTGGACAAGCAACCTAGAATTGCATTTTATGTTTTACTTGAAGCTTGCTGTGCTCCCACAGCTGACTGAAGCCTTACTCCTTACTTCTACTGGTGCTGGAATGAAAGTCAGAACATGCAAGGATGCTTTTTGTCCACACGGCATGATAAACATAAAAAGCCAGTGAGGCACATGAGAGGGATCTCTGTTTTAAGCCATGCTGAAGGAACATAGGCAGAGGGAGGTGGTGCTTGGGGTGCTGTGGCCTATCCCAGCACTGTCTTCTAGAAGAAATTACAAGGTTAGAACAACCCTGTGATATTTGGAGAATGAAGGGTGAGGTGACAACCCCACACAAAGCCCAGCACTTTGCAGTATTTTAGATGTTATCACACAGAGGCCTAATACAAATGTTTTATTTAAAGTAAAAAGTGTGCACAAATAAAGGGAATGATTATACAACAACATTCAAGACCATATTCCATATGAAACAGGAAAACGGTAGTGACACTATTAACTAGCAGAGCACCCATGAGAATCCAACTTGCGTACAAAAAGGAGGTCACTCCACATAAATACGTCATGCTTTTGATGCAGACACTTTCTCCAAAAGACAAAGCCTACTGCAGGGGACTGTTTACACCCTCCCCCCCCCCCAATCCCTTCTGAATGTTTATGACAATTGCTACATGCTTAAAAACAAAAAAAGGAACTGTTGCTATCATGGCACTTTGGGAAAAAATGAAAGTTTTCAAATGGATTTGCAGTCATTTAAGGTGTTTGTCACTTAGCAACATTCTTAATGTTAGACACATAAATAGAAAAGGTATCTTTTCGGTGACATTATTAAAAAAAGGTAACTTTTGCTTTAAGCACAAAAGACAAGTGTTTCACTCCACTACTCCTCTGTAATGAACCACAGAAACACCCTTCCTTATAAAAGAAGAAAGAGCCATTTCACTTAATACTCCAGATGAAATTAACCCACTGTAGAGACAAGGCTTTTCTTGTTTGCTTTAACTAATTAACATTACATTTGGAGGTTGAGTCCTGATGCCTAAACTACTCATGTGGGTGTACAAGTCAGAAGCTAAACAGTCACAACAACTGCATACAGCTCATCTGACATGGACTAAACGTGAAGTTATTAGCTGCTCTTAAAAAGAAGGCTTGCTCTGATATAAAACACACAACTTGAGTTTAAGGGAACCTGATTTTTAACAGTGTGGAGGTTCAATGCCTCCCTGAGACTGAGGCCTCTCCAATCACCTCCCAGTTCTGAAAACTCAGCTCAGTATTTAAGAGTTTCCTATTTATGTTGCAAAGAAAAATAGGAACTCAACACCGTGTCATGACACTACTGTGTATTTGTGCAATCTTTCTCCTTGAGACTAGCATGTAAGTGAAGAAACATACACCATAAGATTTGTGCTATGAATTTAGTGTTGCCAGACAAGGATTTTCAAGGAGACACTGACCAAGCAGAAGTCTTAATAAAAGCTTTAGGTAAGGTTTGCTTACTTGTGCTTACAGATACATCTACTTTCAGCAATGCTTAGCTTGCCTTACAGCTCTTAACTCACGTAACACAGATTTTCTTCCATGTCTCTTAATCCCTTTTCCCCAAAATAATTAAAAACCAGAAGTGGTACATTTGGCATTTCTTCAGCCTAAGACATTCAAAACTATTCCTTAAACATGAAAAATAAGAGTTGTGCTGCATAACACACCGTTTACGAACATGAAATGTAATAATTACACCTCCCAAAAGTCTAGTTTGAATTGGTCTTTCAGTTTACTCCAATTGCTTTTCTATTAACTTTACTACCAACATTTAAGGTTTAATTGTGATTACAAACCACATCTAAGAGGAAAAGTTAAGAGAGTCTTTTTGGACAACACATCTTTTTCTTTGATGTGCTTTTTCCACTGACAAAGTCAAATACATTTACAACAGTATGGCAGTAAGATTAAAAAAAAGAAAGGAAACAAATGCCCTTACCGAGGCCACGGCTGTAACATGTGCAGTTCTGACAGAGTTAAGACAACAAGTGTAGAAGCAATAAATAATAGGATGAGGTTCTACATCCATCAATATTAGCTGCCCGTTATTGCTGAGTTACACTATTGATTTTAATTTTTAAAGTAGAATTCTATTTCTGTAACCTGCCTCTCTGTACCAGGTACAACACTCACTGAAAGAGGCTCAGAAAGGCACTCTGAGGATCAGCGTCCGATTCCTGGCATAGCATTTCAGAGCAAAGACTTTCACATTAAGTTAATAATCTCCTCTTGGACAGGACCACCACACCCCATGAAAGCAGCTATTCCTGACCTATTCTGTTTATAAACCTGCTCCCTTTGCTGTCATTCCAATCGCAAGGGCAATAACTTCTAAGTCCAGGAGAACAGGGAAATGAGATGTTTAGAGAGAAGAGAACTACAGAAGTCCTACAGTCTTACCTGTCTTGCTGAAAAAATGGAATTCCTTTAATGACATTTTATTACATCTCCTAATGCAATTTATATTCTTAAAGCTGTCAGAAAACGGTCCTTTATCAGAATGCTGTATTGGCAGGTGATATAGCCAGGCTCCCCTGTTTAGTCAGGAGCCCTAGAGATCAATTTCTACGTTGAAATTCAAGTTTGGCAAGCCTGTGGAACGTTTAGGTATTTTCAGTCTGGCAGCCCAAGGTTCCAAGTTTAAAAAACTGTCCTGGGTGACAACTAATACAAAAAGAAAATTAGTAATTCGCACTAGGTGGCAAGGATATGGTGGTGTTCAGTTACTCATTTTATGCAAGTGCATCCAAATGAAGAGATCTTTATCCATGCAGAAACAGAGCAACAATTGGCACAGTTCAGAAATGGAGAATTCAGACACATTCCTCAGCTGACATCAAAAGAGGATTTATATATTCAAAGCCTTCAAATTCAGACTGGTCAATCTTCTTCACAATATCACTGTTAAGATTAAAAACACGGTCATTAGTTCAGCAAAATTAAAACGTGTCAATATAAACTGACAGTGTGTCTTAAAATGTAGACCTGTACCCTGGATGGCAATTGAGAACATTTCCCTTCTCTCTTCTGTCCCTTCTCTATCCTTGCAGTTACCACTGGGGGATATTTACACCCCTATAATGGCAACAAAACGCAAAACCACCCAGTGGCTGGGCTGCTCCCATGGACATATTCTTCCCACAGAGGAATCTGCAAGGCCTGCAGTTTTTAATGTTTCTCAAAACATCCCCTATTGTAAAAAAATGAAAGCATTAAGATGCAATAGATACTGCACCTGCATGAACAGCTTTTCTAAACTGTACTTGTACGTTATGTGTTTACAAAGGGATAGAGAAGGAACTTCAGACTCAGACCTAACTAAAGTGCATCAGTAACACTCAATATTCACCCTCTGTGTTTATACACTTCATGAACATCATACAAAACCCTAGAAAAATCCTAAAATGCAAACAGCAGTGGCTCAGTCCAACTAGAAAGGCCCTTTTCCCCCTCATCCCAAATTAGGGCCCCTCAGGAGTAAGGAAGCACAAACCAGCTACCAAAAATCAAATGCCTTTTCATGCCTTTTATCAAGGCTTTTCAGACAGGGTAGTACCACTCAACTACTAACAATTTTAAGTACCTAAACAAGCCAAACAAACAGTTCTTGTTCAGAACACTCATGAGGAATTCAATCTAACCCCAACATTCTAGAAATGTCATGGGTTAAAATAATACAAAAATAAACTACTTGATGAAACAGGTCTTTTCCCTCCTTCACATGTTCATTTCTTCCAGGTGATACCACTAAAACCTGTAAAATAACACTAAGATTCTTCACAGCAACTTTCTCCACTGTTAGTCCATTTTTACACCATGCCAGAATACAATACTTAATCCTGACACATTAACTCTACACCAGGAGGACATCAGAGAATTTTCAGATCTCCTTCACTGAATTAACACAACTTCTTAAATTCTCCATTACTTACTCATCATCTGGAGTGAGCTGCACAGGTTCATTGGTGAACTGGGAATCAAAATTATCCAGACCAAATTCTCCAGATATATTTGGTTTGAATGGAGGCACCACTTGTTTTTGCTCCATCTAAAAATAAATGCACTTAATGATACCAAAAATGAGTTACGGCCTATTAAACTACTTTTAAACAAGGCAGGAAATTACTATTACATTACTTTTGTAGACATTCTACAGTCATTCTGTTAATCTGCTGTACTTACAGTGTGTAAAAAGTTTAAAAGATTCTGTATTGTCATTATTGTAGACCATAAGATAAAAGCTTAAGGTTTTTTTGAAGTTTCTGTATCATCTGTCATGCTCAAAGCCAAAGCCATCACTGCATAACAAAGAAAATAAGCCAAGGCAGTAGCAATCCACGTACCAGATCCCAATCAACATTGCGAAAGAAGGGATGTCCCTGGATGTCTGCAAATCCTGTTTGAGGATGGCAGCCTAAACGTTCCTTTGGATCCTGTGCAAAGAAGGAAATATTTTAAGGAGGTGCCACTCCCTACACACGAGTAAAAAAACTACAAATGTCATGAGAAACAAACCAAGAGTTACAAGGGACATTAAAGAAGTTATTTATTTGGGAAACTTCCAAATCTCTGTGTGAAACAGGCAAGAATATATCAGAGAATCACAGTATTCAGACCTGTTTACACGTATCATATGTTTCAGAGCAAACTTGGTTAGATTGTCAGTGAATTTGATAGCAGACTATGCCAGGTGATCACATTGGTGTAGCTGCAGGTTATCGATAAATATGGTGGAAAGAATGTGATTTGAACAAGACAGTCCCATCTCCATGTATGTGTGCGCACACAGGCACAGGCTCCCCAGAAGTTGTAACAGAAGCAGTGTTCTTTAACAGTGTTACTTGCTTTGAATAATTTAACTAAATCTGCTTTCTCCTCCACCATTTTCTCCCTTCGTTTAACTAAATGAAGGCCAGCACATGGCTCAGACTAGTCTGCTATCACAGGTGTACCTTTTGTCTCTCGGGCAACTCAGCTACCAGCAAACAGTGAGCATACTCTGCCTCTGTGTGCCTCATCAGCAGCTAGCTGAGTGCTCTGCTAAGCTTCTTTTTAAGAACCAAAACAAATATAGTAAGTTTATCCAATTCCCCAGGTTAAAGAAATCACTCTGAGCATTTCTAAGCCTTTCAATTTGAAATTTACCCATGATCCCAGCCTGAGAATCCAGAGCTTCAGATTTTAAGACAAGTATCTAGAATGAGTCTCACAGGCCCAGAGAAATTCCTGCTTCTGTATATGGCAGATGAAGTATGTCTGCTATACAACCATTTGTCAAACAGATTAAAAAAACCCCAATGCAATACAGCTGCTCTTGAGGAGTCCCCTTTATTAAATTGTCCCCTTTATCTCTTACCTTATTAAGGAAACTCTTCAGAACACCTGCTGCTTTAACAGAGAGGGATCGGGGAATCCGGATCTGTTTTTCCAAAATTACTACAAGAAAACAAGGTTCATATCAGCCTTTGCATCTTTACAGTTAAAGGTGAGTAGAAACAGAGCACTAAGGTGTAGGAAGGCCTGTGGTACTTACCTTGGAAAAGGTAATCTTCTGTGTTCTGATCTGGATTGTCAGAACTCCCAACAATATCAAATGGTGAGCGGCCTGCCATCATCTCAAACATGAGTACCCCCAGTGCCCACCAGTCTACACTGAAGCCTGGAATCAAAAAGAGAAAACATCACTGAAGATATTTAGGAGCAAAAATACCAACATGCTTTTGGGGCCATAGACAGCCATGAGAAGAAAAAATGAGTTCAAAGGTTTAAGTAATGCCATTCTTTCTGGTTATGTGAACAAAGGAGAGGCAATAACTGTACTAGATATCACTTGGTTCATGATGTGCTCAACAGGAAGGGATGCTGTACAAAGAAAAGGAAACATAACAAGTTTAAAGGTGGTTGTTAAGACCCTGGCAAAGGTTTTGATAATATTTAAGTCTAGTCATTACTAACCAATAGCATGTTATTCATGGCAGGGGATAAGGACAAAGGGGAAGTATAGGATTCTTAATAACAGCAAGACAGTCATTTATGCAGCTAAGCATATTGATTCTACTGATCACTGCTACAAAAACAGAATTCCAGTAGCTAGGCTGGGACTGGTCAGAGTCTTTAATAATAGGAACTAATTGTCAGACTTGTTAAAATCTTAAGGGAAGAAAACAGACCAAAGATCTGTTTGGCACAGTACTGGAAGCTTAGTAAGAAAGGGTAAGTAATAAGAAACACACACAGCAAGGTTTTTGTATTCTCTTCTGTCTCTTGCTTCAGGAATCTTGTGAGCTTCCTGAACAAGCAATTGCATGAACAATTTCCTTTTAACATTGAGATTCATGAAAGGGATGTCTGCTATCCAGGCTCTTTGCAATGCATTCATCTACTACTACAATTGCTAACAAATATCAAACTCCAAAACAGAATACAATTCAAAACAGCAGCAGTAGTATTTAAAACAGGTACAAAAAAAAAAATACATTTTGAAGACTCAAGCTATTCTTCAAGCCTGACTAAAAGAATTCAAGGTGTGGAAGGCAGGGTATCTCATTTGCTTGGTAAGATGTTTTCTGCTCTTCCTTTGAAGGGTTTATTTACTTTTTCAAACAGGATGCTGAGTTAAGACTGATCACATGTGTAACAGATTTATACTTTCTACTGCTGAACAACTCAACTAAAAGACCAGGTGAAAGTTCTACAACAGCAGGGAAAAATTCAATTTACCGTAGTCCTCTCCCCGGAGAATTTCAGGTGCAATATAGTTTGGAGTCCCACAGAATGTGCTGGTTGTGTCACCAGGCCTCAGACCCTCCTAAAGGGAAAAGGAAAAAACAAAAACCATTTGGTCAAAGATCTCACTTCCCAATCCCCCTCTAAGAAGTTCAGTTTTGAATTGAATGTCCCGAATCAACTGCTTCTGGTTTAGTAAAACTATGCTTAATCTGTATGTAAATCAATATAAAACACTACTTATTTCAGAAGAAACACAAGTAGGTCTCATCTAGAGTCTCCAGAGGATGGCACATACCGAGTGATGACTAGCTAGAACGTTAAAACCTTGTAACCTTAAGCTTACAACCTTAGTTGTAAGCTAAACTTTATCCTTGGAAGTTTTCAAGACCAAACTGAATAAAGCCCTTAGCAACACGGCTTGATCTGATAGCTTACCCTGCTTTGAGCAGGAGGGTGGATTAGACTTCCCAAAGCTCTTTCCAACCCACATTAATTTATGCTTTTCAGTTGCTTCATGACAATTAGAGCATTTAAAATGGTCTGATAGATCAGCATAATGGCAACTCCATGGCAAAGTCAAACCTGTGCTCCAGTGTCTTTCTAGTAGCAAAATTTTTCTACAGAAAATGGGAAGTGTCACAGAATGCAAACAGAACCAAGAGTGACCGATATACTTCAGCCTCTTGCTCTTTTGGAAATCAAGCTGTCTGGACTATTTCAACCTATCCTTCCCAGTCAAGTTGATATAGCAGCTCTATAAAAATAGACTCTGTGTGTGTATATATGTAGGCTGTACCCTTTGGCATTTTCTTTGCTCCATTTGCAGAAGTGAGTATACAGCCTATCTGCACTGTGTATAAGTGAATGCTTTGAAATTCCAAACTTAAAAGTCTCTGCATCTGTTTACTATAACAAATCTTTAGTTGTTGCTTTCACTGCTTAGCAAGGAACTAGAGCTTACCTTGCACATGCCGTAATCTGTGAGTTTAATGTGCCCTTCAGAATCTAGTAGCACGTTATCTAGTTTTAAATCTCTGTAGATTATCCCTCGTTCATGCAAATAGTTCAATGCTAGACTGATTTCAGCAGAATAAAACCTGGTGTAGAAAGATATATTGATTACTCAAGTAATCAAAACCCAAATCACCACAATACAGTCTTGCTAGTATGATGTTTTTCTAAATATAATCCCATGTTTTCTGTTATTTTTCCTCAGAGAGGTGGATATGTCGTTTATAACCATGAAAACATTTCTATCCAGTCACTTCAAAATATTTTTAATTAGTATTAATGTCTACTGAAATCATCCCTTTCATCTCACCATCTGAGATGAAGCATATGCACCAAGAAATCAGCATTTGCCTCGACAGCTGGTAGTTGTTTTAAGAGAAACACATTAATATCATTATGATATCAGACTCCAGAGATTACTTATTTACAGACCCCTCCTCAGATTTCTACCTCTCTTCTTTTGTAGGCCCAAATCCCTATTCTCATTTAGTGTGTCATACATGTATGATTTGGGCTTTGAGTTGCGTGATGTATAGTTAGGGAACTGCATGCAAAGGGTTAAAAGTACTTAAAAGTGCCAATGTCACTTATCTGAGGGAAGGAGCCTTGAGGCAGCAAGACAGTTATGTTTTGGCTATAGACCTCAAGAGTGAGTAGACAAACAACTTCCAAACAGTTTCAGCAAGGCCACAGTGCCCAAAAGGGGATAATTGCTTCATTAATCTTGAAATTAATACTACAGTGAACACCCCTTTGATACCTCTAAATATGATAATGAGCTAAAAGGAGTAAACATACATGACACTGTTCCTCAACTCTCCACCCAAAACACGTTGAATAGCACCATGTATTGCATGTAACAGGTAGGCAGGTAGTTAATTTTTCAGTTCCTTGAAACAAAAAGATGGCAGCATGCAGCATTTAAGTGAGAACACAGTTTCACATTTCTTCCATCCTTAACATCTGGAGAGGATTTTCTAGCTCACCATCATAATCTCTGCACTACAGCACTGCCAAAAAACCAACTCCTTTCATGCAAGAAATCTGAAGTTACACATACCTGGCATGCTCCTCTGGCAGCTTCCTCTGCCTCTGCATGTGAAACATTAGATCTCCTCCATTTACATACTCTATAACAAAGAATAACCTGAAACACACAGGAGTCTGGTAAAAAATTATTGTATACTCTTATTTTTTTTTCTGCTTGCTGTACTTCTCTTCCTGTCCAGAATCCTTCCCATCATACCTACCAGTATCTTACATTCTTTTGCATCTTCCTAATCTGAAAAGTTCAAGATGATGAACATGGCCATTTCACTCATAAAATGCTACAGTGACTTTCACTACCTACCTAACACTTTATGCTTTCAACAGGCCTTTGAAGTGCCTAACAGTGTGAAACGCATTTGAATATGACTACCAACTTATCTTATGACCTTTACCTGCTTTCTGTCTGGAAGCAAGAGTGTAATCCAACAAGAAAGGGATGATTTGAAGCCTGTTCAAAGACATGTTTCTCTGTCTGAACCCAATCAATATCCTGTTGAAAGAAAGCCACATTCAGAAAAGGACTGCTGTGGAGTATTATTAACAACTAGCAGAAACATGTTCAAGTGTTCAGTCATCCTCATTTTACTTGCAAGAAATTAAATACTGTGTGAATATGAAATATTTAATTCCAATCTGAAGACAGACAATTCCACCTTGAGTGTCCCATAGTTTACTTTTAGCCTCATTGTGTAACTGCACGTGGGAATGTGGAAATGCTAATTTATAAACTGGTACAGACAAATGTAAAGTAGCATCAAAAATGCAGAAGGAACCAACAGTAGACTGAGAAACAAATGTAAAAGCTCTTGGAGAGCAAATGACAGTCACTCAAGTCTTTTCAGAGCAGCCTGAAGAAACACAAGGGAAATCTTCAGCAACCAGGGACATTTAGCAGTTTAAAACCGAAATTTCTGAAGAGTCTCCATTTGCCTTCACTGTATACAAGCTACAAAATTAGTTAAGATGGAGGACAATTTCAAGAGCAGCTGAAATAACATTGTGAAGTCTCCTCGTGACACCCCTCACCCAACGTGAGCCTATGAAAACCAAACTCCCCCCATATCTTTTTCAGCCCAGCAAGCAAATGTAATAGGAGAGAGATGGAATACTGCTCCAAAACAGTGAAGCAAGCCAGGCTTAACAGCTTGAATTCTGCAACAGCACTGTTGCAGACAGTGCTGACTACAACAGGAGGTACTGAAAACAGAGGCAATGGGGCTGTTGACAGAAACCACTGACACAGGAGGGCAGCTGTGAGTACAAGTCTGTCAATGCTGATCCTCTAAGTCAGCGATCTGTCTTGTGAACCTTCTGTACTGCAGTGTGTACAAGAAACCACACGTATAATTTCCAGTTAGTACTGCAGACCCAGAAGCCTGGCTCCCCCTTCGTGGGTAAATGCTGAAGCTCTCTGAAAGAGTTGCCAGAGTAGCTGATAAAGAGCTTGCCTACCTCATCATCATTGACAAGCTCTTTCTTCACCACTTTCATGGCATAAATGCGTTCAGTTTTCTTCAATCGAACGAGCAGCACTTTGGCATAACTGCCTCTTCCTATAACTCGGAGCAAATCAAAATCCTGAAGGCCCAGACTGGAGGAACCTTTGCCACTTTCTCTAATGCTCATAGCCTATTGATAAAAGATACTTGGAAATCAGTAAGCAGGCTTGTCAATTTTAACAACTGCAAAAGTCAGCATTTCAAGTAGAACAGCAGAATTGATAGAAACAACAGACTCAATATTTGTTATTCTTAAAACTGCATTGTCTTGGAAAAGAATGTGAGAGTTCTCCTCCCTCCCTCAGAGGAGAACTGACAGATCAGAAACAAATTAGAATAGTTTCTAAGTCTAGAGGTCAGCACAACTCGAGGTTCAAAATCAAGCTTGCAAGCCATACGCTGTACAGGCCTGGGTGAGGAACCCTGGTGTGCCTTAGGGACTAGTTTTCAGATTGTTACAAACAGAATTACTGAAATCTTGAGAGGGAAAAAAAACAAGGCTGCAAGATCTCTGAATACAGTTAGCATGGGTAAAACACTTTACCTCTTTTTCTTCACCAACGTGGTCCAAGCTCTCATGACTTGAGGGATTGTATGGAATCACTAGAGGTGCAAGAAAAACTATTTAGACCCACATGACAACAGTATTTTGACACAAGAGCTCACCCCGAGACACACACAATTTAAATGCACCTATTCAAAACTGTTGGGTCCGACTGCTTTTGTTGCTTTAGGTTTTTTTTAAACAAGAATAGTTCTTTTGCCAGTCTGCATTAATAATTGATTATGGCTAACATAAAACCCTGTAATTACACTTGGAGATCTCTTCAGACCCCACATACAGAGAATCTTGTGCAGAACCGTGGTTTGATTTTTTTAAACTGACCCTCACGTATGTCATCACAGAATCATCATAGAATGTCCAAATTCAAACATTAGGACCATCACTGACTGCTACAAGAATGAACTTGTTTGTCACAGATCCAGTAGAAACCCTGCTAATTCTGTAAAGGGTTTTTGTTTGATCTGAGCATTTGAAGTACACATCTTACTGATGGAAAAAATGTAACTGACAGCCTAAATTCTTCCTTTTTAATCAAGTTTCTTAAACTTGTAAGATATAAAAATGCCTCATTTTTCCATATTTATATCCCCCTCAGCATTAAGAAGCTGTCTTATTTTCCTTTTATTATTAAAAAAGTAGTATCTGAAATGCCTTTAAGTTATTCTGTTTCATTTTAAAGCCTAAAGTTCATATTTCAGGAACTCAGAGTAATTTAAAGAAAAAAAAAAATCCCTCAATCTTACCTGATTCTATATTATCTGGATGCACTGATGATGGATCCATAGGCATTATTGGTTCCTGCAAATATGCACAGGATTTTTTGTAGCAGATTATCCAAGTGTGGGGGACAATTTATTTCATTTATTGCCTCTAAAATAATCTTCAAGAAATATAATCTAGATACTTTTTAACTTGCTTAGTCACCATAGTTACTGCTTTATCTAATCCATACACAGTTCTACTCTAATCCATAAACAATAAACCACTATCGTCCTTACTCTACCTATTTTCCAGAAGCTATGACACATTTTCAGATGCTGTTGAAGTGACAACCTAATACATCAGAGAAAAGTAGTATAGGAGATGAGAAATAAGACAGAGAAGCTCAAGTACTTCAGCAGTACATATATTAAATTCACAAAATGTAGACTTGTAGCTGTCTGGTTTTAAGATTAAACCAGGAGCAGTAATCATGTACATTTTTCTAGGGACTTAAGAATTAAAGGTGATTGAATTTATTGGGAGAAAAGTCAAAGCTTCTGCACTTCATCTTCCTTTTCTACAAAATGGGAAAGAAACCAATAATCTAAGAGCTATTTAGAGAATTTTCTTTATCCGTACTTCACTTTGAACATGTAAAACAGTGAGTGCATATACATATATATATATATATATTTCTGCACTATGTAACAAAACGATATAAATATCACATACATGATTCCATCTGACACAGGAAAAAAATATCTGATGTGACCATTAGACTCCTGTCTTGCCAATGAACTGCTGTTCTGCTAAGTGAGCCCCAAATCTTCTTGCAAAGTCTCACAGTAACATAAAGAATGTTTCACCTACTGCAATTATTTGCAGACTGTAGTTCGAAAACCATTAGTATGTAGGTTTTACTTACTGGTTGTAGCGTATGACGGCCACATTCGCTACTGACAAGTTTGTGACACTTCTTGTGAACAAGGAGTTTGCAGTTGATGCATTTATATCCCTGGCGACCTAGGCCCCATATTCGGTCAGTGCAGATGGCACAGTGAGCTCTCTAGAATGACAAAAATCAACAAAATCAATTAGAGAGCAAAACTACACAACACTGAAAATGTGACTGAATAGTTTTAACAAAAAACAGGGGAAGAAATTAGAGTTCCAGACTGAACCTGCCACTATACCATGAGTTTTTATCTGAAAACTTTAACAATGAGCAGGTAGATAAAATACAGAGAATCTCAAAAACTACAACTGAACAATAAGCAGCAACTGCTGTACAGAAAATGTGCATTTACACAGCGAGGTGCAGGCACAGCCAGCACACAACTCAGAGAGGCACAAGCCTGCTCCAGGTCAAAAGCACTGCAGCTGAATCAGCAGGCTGCTGTGACCAAGCTAATTTGCCATGTATCTCATCACCTCTCCCTTTAGATGAGTCCTCACATTTGTACAGAAGAATGTAGGAGAGCAAAAGCTTCAACAGATTAAACTATCAGATAACAGGAAATAGGGAGATCACCACTCACTGAAGAACATTCACAAAACAACTCAAGAGATCCATGAAAATAGGATGCCTATGAAAGCAAGAGAGATAGTGACTGAGCCATGGTGCCTTGACAGCCTTTGGCCAGGAAGACGTACAAAAAATCTCCAAAAAAAGCACAGAAGTTAGATATGAAAGATGCTCAAGATGAAGTTTAGTGGAGACAAATCTCAAGCATTAAGCACATAATACACTAAGCTTAGAAAAGAAAGATTTTTGAAGCCATCAAGGAACCTGGCTTCTTCCAACATCTTGGGTTTGTTTTTTGCTCTTGCTTTCTCTAAATACAGCAGCCTTCTTGGTCCTTAGCTAATTATATTTGAACATTACTTCTTCAAAATATATGGCAAGTGGTTTGTAGCTTCCAGTTGGTTGCATGAACTCATAGGTGGGCTTTTGTTTAAAAAGTCATGAAAGAAAAGTCCGTGCACCATAAGCCACTTCAGACCTTTTTACTCCCAGAAATTGAAATGTACTTTCAGCTCACAGTCATCTGATGACAGTGTTCAAGTTTACCCTCTGGGAAGACTTTAAGGACACAATCATATAATCGATCAGATTCATGCTTTCAGAGAACACAGAAAGGGAACTGCAACCAATTGTTTTGTTTTTCTATTTGAAGTCTCTGGTAATTGAATAATGGTTACATCTCCTGAAAGGACAGGATTACCAAAAGTCTACATGCTATAGACAAACAACAAAAGTGAGATCAGAACTACCTTATGACTTTTCAAGGCAGTGACATTGTAATTATGGAAATAAGACATCCCTGTACCATGGCTTTAAGTACCCAACAAGAGTCTCACCCTGTTAAATCGTTTGGCTTGGAAAGTGTGACCATTTGCACAATAGAGCTTTCGCCACCGGCGGGCGCCTCGGCGATAAATGGATTCTAAGAGGAAAAACACATCATTATAGCCGTAAAAACATAAACACAGAACTACAACATCTTCTCACGGATCTTTCTGTGAAGAGTGATTTGCAGAGTAAAGTTTCACTCCCGCACACTACAGAAACACAGAGCAATGTTCTAAGTATCTATTGCATTATTGCAGCTTTGGAGAAAATCAGAAGTAGAATATCTCCATCAACTCAAAGTGAATTCTGCTTCTCCAAAGTTAAATTTAAGGAACGGCGAGTCAACAGAAGGAAAACTGCCAAAACAATACAAACACTTGTGTGCGAAGTATACATCTGCCTTACCTAAACTTGAGGAGGAGCTGTGGGGAAAGGGAAGGAGGAAAGAAAGTGAATTTCAGGGGCATGTCCTGATTTACAGGATTGCTTGAACAAATCTTCCAGTGTTTTAGATCCACAGCTGCCACTGGTTTGGGGGTTTTTCTTTTATATTTTTTTTATGATTAGAGGCTTGTCAAGAATCAATAGTGAGTATCAGAACACACAAAACTACATCAAGTTGCAAATCTATTTCTGATTTAGTCCACAGCCTCATTTTTTACTAAAAAGCAGCATTATCCATACTGCCAAAGCTCACTTGTAAAAATGCACATTTACATTTGTCAGAGACTTGGATGGTGAGCTGACAGATGTGTGTGTGCATAACATACACAAGCTCTTTATAAGGTTTTAAGGCAGAAGGAAAATTACCTCTTTAATGTCTAATACATTAGCTAACATAACTTGGAGGCTTTCAAATACTCCTGATGGTACCTAAACATCAATTTAAAACGAATTAACTACAGATCCCTAAATGACGATACGATAAGTCATTACCATTGGTTACCACTGGTTACAAACCTTTGTTCACGTTTGTCAGCCAGAAATCTGGCAGCTACCAAAAAGACAGGAATAGGATAAAAAACTGTCACAATAGAAGAGCCAAAAGCAAGGAAAGCAGAGTGACATGGATAGTTAACAGGAATGTGAAATGCTTATTAAACAGTGATTCAGAAGTGACAAACATTTAAATTTAGCAAGAATTTCTATTCCTTTTAAATATTTAATTTGTAGGGATTTGCATTATTAATACTCATAAGTGCAGGATGCCAAACCACAGAATAACCCAACCTTCTAAAACAGGAAATCTCAATTACTAATTTTCTGTACTTCTCAACTGAAATGCCTACTTACTGTCTTCTCCTGGACAAGGCATGCCAGGTCGTTCTGGTACACAAGGAAATACTGCAAGAAAGATACGAACTTCTCATTATTTTTTATTTCAGACAGAAAGCAAATCTTTGGGTTAAATAACAACACTTCTGAAATAAATTCAACCGTTTAGGAAGACAGCACAGACTTGTGTAAAGCCTTGTGTAAAAGTAGCGAGCTGAAAAGCTCCTTTTGCTGGACATAACAGTGATAGACATGAGAAATGTAAGTTCAATACACAATAATCTATTTCCTAAAGAAAATAGCTGAAGAAAATATTCTGGTGTCTCACATGACTGACCAATAATCACTGTCAATATATGTTACAGTGTCTTAATAGCTACGTATGATCTTGTCTATCTTAGCCCATTTTTGCAGTTTATTCAGCTTCAGTAACTGTCAGTGAAAAGCCCAGGTGCTGGTTTAATCACAAGCTTATAAACCACAAAAATAAATGAAGAAAGGGCATATCAAAAAGCATATTGAATAATATATGCAGAAACAGTCAAGTATATAAACAGAGTTTATTCTTCTTCCACTTTTAAAAAGTCTTCATAGGAAGCTGAAAATGTCTCTTCCCAATGAACTGATGCTGAACTAGATTTATTGCACCCTCTTAGAGAAGGGCCATGTTAAGAAGTTGTAGTCTAACAGTCTTTAGAGTGATCCTCTGCTTTTCTCTTGCAACCTCTATTAAATTGAAATATATCTTTTTACTTGTAAAAATAATTATTACAAGCTTCCTACAGAAGCTACCAAAATAGGCATATAACCCTGAAAAAAAATGACTAATACACATCAAACTGGGGTTCAAAACTGCTCTAATGACTAGTGAGTTGACTAATCTGGCATCACAAATGGAACTCATCACTTTTACCCCTAATATAGGTGCTGCTCTACAGCACTTCTCAGTAACAGAGCATAGGACACCCTACTATTTATCTTCTACCATTCACTGCCAGCAAGCATACAAAGGCACTTGGGATGAATGAGACAGGGACTGTCTTTGATTAATAAATTAACAGCATTTTCTCCTCCCTTCACTTAAAGGACATAGACAAAGTGCTTGACAGCTAAAGCATGGTGTGTGGTCTTCAGTATCCTCTTGACAAAAAGTCACCAAGAGGCTTTGAGGAAGCTGTGCAAAAGCCACAGGCAATACTAGCTAAAAATTCCACTTATTCTCAGGTACAAATGTGAGAAGAAATACAGTAAACTTCACCATACCATGAATTAGAAGCTCTGAATCCTTGTTTAGTTCGTACAACCGAAAGGCCTCTTCTAACTCCAGCTGAGAAGAAACTGTACATGGGTCTCCTGTAGAAAGAAGAGAGCAATACAAAACTCAACCCAATTGTTGAATGGTACAGAACCAGTTCTCTCACAGTCAGTTCCAAGATAATTACTGTGGCTGAACAGAACGATACTTTCAAGTATTTACTTTTAACACTGTTCAGAGAACACATCTGAAAATACAGTTGTATTGGAGGCTTTCAGGGAAAAAAAACCACAAGGTTTTTTCAAGAGTCACATAAAACAATATTTGTCTGGTCTCCTACAAGCATGGTTACTCATCGTTTCAGTACAGCAGGTGCAGGTTATCTTCCTGCACTCGAAGTTCTTCCAGGATTCTCTTTTATTTTGTGTGGTTTTCATTAGAACTGAGTCAATTGTATCTTCACAGCTGCTTCAGCATTGCCAAGACTTTAACCAGGAGGTGTAAAAGGAGTTAGGCCTCTAGTCTTTCTTCAAACCTCAACTGAGTTATTGGACAAATGTTGTAATCCAAGTGAAAACACCCCTTTTTTCTCATTTTTAGCTAATATTTAACAGGAACATTTGAAGTAAAATCCCTTATCAAAGTGTTAGTTTGGGGGTTTTTTTTCCCCTTTTTATAAAACAGTTGCAGCTTTTGTTGACTATTTGATCTAGAGCAGATTATCATACAAGCATTTGGTACTAATTTTCTCTGATGACTGCATGGGTTGCTTTAACAAATCTGTTTCAGAAATACTCACAGTAGACAGACTCAGGCCTCTTTGTAGATATCTACTTCATGTTTCTAACAAAAAAAACACATGTCTCCACAAAGGTATTTCAGAATCTTCAAACAACACTTTAATTACATCAGGGCAATTTTGGCATATAGGTAGGTTTAAAACATAGGGACAGAGGTGGAGTGAAGAACAAAGGAGATCAAGCCAGAGATCTGCTGTCTTCCCTGTACCTGATCCTGAATACCTTGAATTCTAGCCTTGTTTCATGCTCCTTCAGATGCATAGCCTGTACTTCACCCGTTTCTCAAGATTCATCTAAAGATTTCATCTGATATTTTAATTGACCTTCTGTGCCTGTCAGAGCTTGGAAACTGCTATAAAGACTGAAAGACTTTATAGTAATAAACTGCTTTAAAGAACAGTCATGCTACAAGACATTTTCTTCAGTGTCTGGGGCAGATTAGTAACATTACAATAAAATACATGCTTGAAAGAAGAAACCTTGTTCCAAATAATACCTTAATTGAAACATTTCTAAAGCAATGTTGAATCTGAGTCACAACAGCCCCAAAGAAAAAATATCAAACTAATAACCAGAATTAGTTTTTCTCCTTCCACCTACAGCAGATGTTCCGTGTGAGAAAATGGGATCTGTCTCCACCTGCTCATACTCCAGCACATGAGCAGAACAAGCTTCTTCCCAGCCAAAACCCCCTGAAGCAAGTCTATTGCCATAGAACATGACCAATTTTTAATAGAAATACTACTTTCCCCACCCCTAAGTTGTAAACTGGTTGTGAGTAGCTTAACTGAAGGCAGAACAATTCTCAACTCAGCTGAACAGTTTGGCCTTCGGTGAAGGCCGTGATTTGAAAGCTGACTAGCAACAGTCTATTAACTGTTTGGGTTTTGGTTTGTACTGTATCAAAATGAAGGCAGGCATTGCTAAGGCTTTTCAGTAGAGTCATGCCTCTGGCAGGCACGGGACATTGAAAACTCACCCTACAAAAATTCTTCCATTTAATTTGCTTTGTTTCTAATGTACCCATTTCTTTTCTATTGCCATAGAATTAGTAACAAACGGAAACTGTCCATTTGCAGCATTCCGTCTTCACTCTTTTCTGCACACCATAAGCCTCAAAACTATTCTTTGAAGCCAGCTGTAGGGTTTTTTTCACCATGCTACCCTTTCCCTACAGTCAGCCTACCTGGACATCAAACTGCCTGCACCCTGCACAGACTCACAGAGTGCAGAGCACCAGGAGGAAAGGAACAACTGTATTTATTCAGACTCACTATGTGAATCAACAAACCAGTTTTTCTTCATTTTTTTGATACCTACCTGAAACAGTTTTGTGTTTCCTTCTAACAGAAGCTCAGGACACACACTGGGCTTCAAATTAGGAAGGTTTCTAGACGTTTACAGGGAGTTTCAAATTAAACCTGACTCATATTTTTTTATTGGTGATCACAACTTAGTTGACAGTGGCAACAGCAGACAACTGATCCTCTGCAACACTGCTCTCAGACTCACCATTTCAATTTAAAATCTAAAAAGGGATAATAGAAGTCTTAAGCTACCAAGTGCTTTCAGTGGTGACTAGATATATAAAAGAGGTGAGCTACAAATATTCTTCCAACAAGATGAGAGAACTGAGAATTTTGTAGCCATGTAAAGAAAGTTGAGAGAATGTGTGAGGAAACTGTTTACTTTCGAATTATATAGCAAGAAATAGCAGACTGAACACAAATACAAGGCTAGTTTCCTCCTATAATACATTTCACAAGACAGAGAGGTAACATGGACTGACCTTATATAGATAAAATAAGGATTTCTCTAAAATCAGTTCAAGTTAATTCTATTTTCCAGTTGAATTAAACTCTTTTTTTTTAAAGGGAGGTTTAAGCACACCCTACGTCACCAGATTAACTTATTCTCTACTGACAAGAAAGTGGAATTGCTTGGGAAAAATCCTGGGTGAGTATATGAGAAAAAATTTAGTCAAACTGCAGAATTCCTTTTTCTCAAAAAAAAAATGTCTCTAAAGAGCAGAAATTGAGACAGAACTATTCCTTCAAGGAAATCACTGAATCTACACAAAGTTTTCTACACATGTTTAATTAAAAAGATATGTACTTGTTACTGTGACTGACTCTCCCTCTTCAGTGAAAAGTGTTATCCTCCAAAGATCAAACAAAACAGCAAGCTCACTAGGAAAGAAATATTCAGCTCAGCACAGAAGTTTGATCATAAACATTGTTCATTTACTGCATCTGCCTGGTGTAAATAACTTGGGAATGATGAGGGGAAGAAAAGTGTTGAGAAAGGAAAGCAAGTCTGCTCAGACTCCCAAGACCACATAATCTTCAACACATCTGCCCAAATAGCACTTCCAAATATAAGCTTTGGTCCATGTTTAGCTTTGAGCTGTGAATAAACTGGCACTTGCCCAATTTTGAATGGGAAAGCTGTGAGAAGGGGAAGAAACCATTCTGTATGCACTATTTATGCTAATAACCACATACAAATACTAATCACAGCCGACAAATCACCACACATTACAGCCTTTTATGTACTGCATCAAGTACTTGGCATGCTAAAATACCTCAACAGCTATTTCGTAATTCAGACATCTCTTTGGAGTCACTCAAAACCTACGTGTAGAACACACCAATTCCACAAAGGAAACAGGAACTACAAATAACCTTTTAAAAAAATTACTAGTGTGTACACCCAGCTCAGAACTGGACTACAGCTGTTAAGGGAAAGGGAGAACAAACTCTGAACTTGTTTTCATCCAAAGTAAATTTTAATATAAGCAACTAGAGATGGCAAGAGTTCCCAGCTAAGGCTGTTGCTGCTGCACTTTACTGATAATCTACTTGGACAAGTAACTTATCTTTTAATAGAGTTTTGCTAATAGTGATGTGTTAATGGAGTTTAGGTTGCTGAAGTAACAGCTGATACAAACACCCAAATTATAATGGTTTTGCATACAACTCATCTATAAAGCTGTATCAATATGGTAGATAAATATTGTAATTTGTATCCTCTAAAGGTAGTTTAACTGTCAAAGATTAAGACTTTAAGGAAACCACACACTTCTTCACTACCATAAGGGAATACTTGCTATTCCATTTGTAATAAATGCAAAGACTGAATTAGTATCTTGGTAATCACAGTTTCAGTATACTTATTCTGTTAAAAAAAGGAGCTCTCCACACTAACTTGTTTAAAACAGTGATCTCCCCATTTAGATATACTTACAAAGGCACTGGATAACTAGTTAGATTGACTGCTTCTAAAAACATACCTATGAAGTATGTTTTATAAACTTACGAAGGCAGAGGGAAAGGAAAAGGTGAAAGAGGAGAGAGAGACCGACTGAACACACTGATCAAATATTTGTTGTAAGGCTGTGAACCAAGCATCTATTTACCTTCCTCATCAATCCATTTCATGGTGAAAAGCTGTTCGTTGTCAAAGGAGCACATGTCTCGAACTTCATTGCACAGTCCCTCGAATGAGATGGAAGGTTCAAAGTATGTTATCATGATGTCCCTGACCAAGAGAAAAAGAAACTTCAGAAGTTATACTGCAGTATGTAGTATTTGATCATCACCTCTAATACCAAATACACATCACTAAAATAAAGCCCATCCCTGCTGCAGCCCCCTAAAAAATATTGAAGTAATATTAGCAAACCATTAGCATGTTATGTTCCCTTCCTATAGCAAAGTCAGGCTCTAAGAGCTTTTTATTATCAACTACTTGACATTTAATCTTCAAAAATTCAGATTCAAATGCCCAAATAATCATGAAGTCAGTTGTAGCAGATATTAAACACACAGAGAAATGTGATACATTACACCAGTGGAAGCCAAAGAATGAGATATTGTAAAAATATTGAATAATATCTAGCTGCTTTTGCTTGCACTTTAATAACTATTTTGTTATTAGCAGTAAATTTTCATTCGAAATATATCCTCTCTGTCTTCCTTCCCTGTCATTGTGGTGAAGCATCACAGGTCTCTTTTTGAAGGTACTTTCAATATTTGGAACATTCCCCCTAATCCACTAGGAAAATTGCAGAAAGTGTTTCATTAAAGTTTCAAAACACCTACATAACCCAAATCTTAAAAACATGTATCTGTCCTCACAACACTTTGACTGCACAGAACTAAAATTTACTGCTTTACTGTTGGGCAGAATGGGTGTTTCTTGTTATAATCAATATTTAACCTAGTGTTTTAAATCCTTTAATCTAAAACCCTGACCCTATTGTCTTGGTATTTGCTGAACCTTAAAGGGGAACAGGTGACTCAGGGTTTCAGTCCTTTAAACAAAGGATTTCAGAGATGTAGCTCAGAGGGAGGGGAAAAGCACTTTACAACACGATTCTTCAAAATGTTTGAGCCATGAGACTAATCTTCCCATAAAAAACCTCAGTCAGATGGGATTTGTTTCAGTTAGTGCTAGCCACCAGCACTATTGGGGGGTCAGGGGGGAAATAACTGCAACAAAGTTTTTACCTGATCAAAATTCCCATCAGCATACCTACCAGACTGAGGTGTACACACGCAGCAGGTTAAACGCCTTTAATCCACCCTGTGCACGGGCAGGGTGTTATCAAGAAGGTGACTTGGTCACTTGAACCTGAACCACTTTCAGGAGTGGCAGAGAACACTGTGATAAATATGCTTGCCTGAGGCGGTTTTAAGTTCAGCAGCAAGGATACAATAAACTCGCCATTTCCAAGTACCCCAGGAGAACAGGGAGCCTACTGTTGGACTGATGAGCATGACTAGAGTTAGTTTAGTTAGAAGAAAGACCCCAGTAAATGCTTAGGATTGTGAAATGATGCTTCTCCAGTAATCTGGATAAAGCAGAGAAAAACCTACTACACTATATGGTTGAGGAATTCATGAGACAAAATGCAAAACAATACCTATACCCCAGTATTTAGACACAGTTCAGTACTTTGGGGCAAACAGGGCTTCATTTTAAACACCCAACTGCAGTTATCCCACAAGGCAAACAGTGTTCTCTCCAATGCAAAGGCCTCCCCTTTTGCATCCTCTCAAAACACACAACCTACAAAACCAGCGCTGGTGTTTGCCTCGACAAAGTGAGGCAGATTTCGCTGTGTTCCTGTTTCAGACAGGCAGGCATCACACAAACAGCAACCCATGAGGCTGCCTTGGAAGGCAACGTCTCAACCTGTATTTCCTGTTTTTCAGGGAAGGAAGAGCAAGGCACTGCTCATGATTCTGTGCTTAAGTTTACTATCCCTTCCTTTATTCACATTTTAGTGCAGGTATATTCACTTTGGAACCTTTTTTTTAACACAATATTGAGCTCTGAAGGGTACTGAGAAGCCAGAGTTAAGTATTTCAACTATTACAGTTTATTTTGTGATTGGTACTAGGCAGTACCAGCAGACAGTACATTAAAAGGAATGGTGACTACATGATTATTACTATTGGACAAGCAAAGAGAGTGAGGTGACAGACCATCACCTCAAGCAACTGTGATCACTGATGCTCCAGTAAAAACCCAGTATTAAAAAGAAGTGTAAACTTGTTGAACAGATTTTGCTAACTTTGATGATTCGAGTCCACTCTAAACAGATTTATCAGTACTACAGTGAACAGAAAAGGTCACAATGTTATGACACACTGAAGAGCCCAGGAATCCCTCTGTTTCTGTAAAGTAAAAGCTGGTACTCACTGAAAAGGGAAAAAAACCTCTTCCTACTTGTTGCCATCTTTAACAAAATAGCTGTGCTTCAAATAAAAGGAGAGTTTATCCTACAACTTAAGCCAGTTCTGTAAATTACTAGTCTAATGTCTCCAACAGGACACGTATCAGACAGATTTAGAAGATCTTTAACACTGATCAGTCTTTGGGAGAACCCTTGCTAACAGCAGTATTTAAAGGTGTGTAACTGTGAACAGGGTTCTGCAAGTCACACCTCGCACACTTTCCCCAGAGATGTGAAGCCAGCTTCACATAACACAAAAATGGAAAGACCACAAAGTGATCTTCTTACCAGCTTTGTTTTGTCACTCAAACTCTACTGAAGTCACCAGCATTTTCTAGCAAGACAGGTCTTGTTTTCAGAGTAGCTCTATTATCACACCTTTGCATTACATAGTGTCTTCTACACTTGCACCTGACACCGTATTGATGATGTCTTCATTAGGAAGAAGCTGTATTCACTCAGGCTAAGACAAAGTTAAACCCTACTGGGAAGAAATGTGCTATTTTAAACAAAATTAGTGGGCAAAGTTCAAGAAGAAAGGAAAGTTAACGTGGACCACAGCCTGCTGCCATGTACGAAAAAATACAAAATGCTTGCTGTCACTAATATGTGGCAAAGTCTCCTGACAATAGCCCTTGGCTTCTGATGAAGATAAGCTTATGCACTGCTTTCAATGAGCATGTTTGTTATAAAGCTATTTTGAAGCATAGTATCTTTGTCTCCTCACAATACACAAGGAATTAGAAGAAAATCTGACTCAAGCACACTCTTTGTATGTGTCAGTTAACTCTTGTGGAAGCACCAGGTTTTTTCAGATTTGGTTTAGTAGTACAGGTCTTAATCAGTCTTAATCATGCAAAGAAACAAGACAGGGCTTGTCCCAAATTACTTTCAGTTAAAATATTTTCATTTGTAACTTACATAAATATTAATAAGGGATCATTTTGTTCACACTAATAAAAGGCCTGCCTGAATCAATACCATGCAGATGTAAGGATCAGTAAAAAATAAACAATAGGAAGACTGGGAGAACACCAGTGGTAAATCTAAGCACAAACAGATTTTAAATACCTCTAGAAGGCCATGAACCTCATCACTATCCCTCCCTACTTTTGCTGAGACCAAACAGTTTTTTTCTTGCCTTTTACAGATCATCCAAGACCCAACCAGCCAAACCAAACAATGCCAATGCCAATTAAAAGCAATTTAATATTGGTATCTCGTTTTTCACTTCTGAGTTTAAATTCCTGTGAGACAACAACTCACTGTAAGAGCAGAAACTACTGATTTAGATTTTTCCACCTGCAGCCTTATAATACAGTTACCACATATTATGTATGTGGAAGCACATAGATACATAATCACATTATCTACACATCCACACACTCACACACAGGTCATTCATTAAGGTTTTTAATAATGTCCAATTACAGCTTACTGAAACTGAACCATACAAGACACCTGGCAAACTGTGCTGTTTCAGTATCAATTCTGCTGTTCAGAATGATTTAAAGCAGCTCTTTTCCCAGGTCTGACATCTTAACCTGCCTGGTCCCACAGTCTGTTTTTCTGGGGAAAAAATTATATCACCAGGAAATGAAATCAATGGTCAAACAGCAAGAAGGGACAAAAATGTGTTCATAAGCTTAGATGAAAGCTTGCTTAAACTGAACACTCTCCTGTGTTCCTTGATCCTCAACAGACAACATGAAACACTGAGCTGAAGAACTGATCAGAAAGTGTTCAAGACCAAGAATAATAGAAAGGATGTGAGAAGTCAATTCTTCAGTAATTAATTTCCTGGAAATATATATGGAGGTATGTTTTGATTTACAGTTGGAATTTAACATGTTTTTCCTCCACTTTTCCCACTCAAGGAAAATTAGAAATGAGCTTAACACGTAGCATAAGAGGACTGTCAGGAGAAGTATTCTTCATCTGAATCAAACCAAACTGAAAGTGAGCAAAGCACTGGTAACCCATGCCTTAAACTATATTAGAAGTCTAAGCTACATTACGGCCTACACAGTTAAAGCAGTGCACAACCTATGTTTAGGCACTGCAAGGAAGCAGGCTAAACATTGTAATCATGGCAGGAAAAAAAATAAACAAGAAACTTGAAGAATCATTTAAGTCAACAACATGAATTCCACAGGATTCCTAGAGCACAAGTACTGTACTACTCCTACCTGGTCTCTATTGCTACAACGCAATCCTCCCCATAGGTATTAATGATACAACAGCTTCTTGTACTGAACTGACAAGAAGTGGCTACAACAAAGGAGATAAGACAAAAGGTGACGTTTACATAAAATTGGAAAGCTGAAATGGTTGCAGTTACAGATGCTGTTGAGCGCTGTACATTTGAAGTTGGTACATTTTGTTACTGTATTAACAAAGTAGTAAATAAACATTTGGTATAACAGTGTACATTCCTAAGAACTCAGGAACTTCTATTACATACACTGCACACATTACAGTAACTCTTTAAAACAGATAAGACTATTTTCAGCATTTCAAACAACCAGCCCTGTGAGAAAGATAAGCATGGCTTACCAGACAGAGGGAAATACCTGGACAAACTCAACATAATGCCCTGACTCCCAAGTCTGAGAATTCGTGTCCTCTCATTCTCATGATCTCTGTTGATTTTAGGAAAATTTTCATGAATTTAAGGTAAAGAATTACCACTGCTGGGTTCAATGAATCAAAGATCTTCCAAGAAGTTCTTCATGAAAGTTGTTGCCTTGGCTGAGGAAAAATAACTAGGCTGTGGGCCAAGCTACACCAAATTTAAGAGATTCAGATCTGTAAGCGCAGCGTCTCCAGTCCCAGACCAGTGTCCTGGCTTTCAGACTCCCAGCTGCTCAAAGTATAAATCTGTGCTTCCGAGTTACTAGGTCGTTGGTTTTCTTCGTTTTTTTTTCTTTAGCCATAACCTTCTTCTAGAGGTTGAAAATGCCCTCCTAGCAAGAGTTTCACAGTAACTTCTACAACCTACTTAAACGCTTCTATTAAAGCAAAATTAAGTGAGATGAACATTTCCTGATTAACAATTTCCCATTAAATCCTCTATCCAGCTCTAATATTGAGACAGGTTATTCAACAAAAGAGGAAAATGGTATCAGCAGACCTTAGTCCCCAAATTGTTGCAGTGTAAGGGTGGGTAAAGTGTTTTGCTGTTTCTTAACAGTGCTAGTCTGAGAAGTAGGCAGAAGACCTTCTGTTGCAAAAAAGTGGAGAGAATTTGTTTAGATCTCGAATCAAATAATAACTAAGGCATTCAGCTTGTTAGTTTGTTGGTATTCACAATGGTTAACCAACACCCTATATGACTCAGTGTCGTTACTAAAACTGCTAATTGCATTAACAGGTAAAAAGTCTATAGGGGAGACTAAGAAGAAACATTCCAGTGTCTATGAAACTCCTACCTAATAAAAAGTATCATGAGCCAGCATTCCTGCCCAGTGTAGCATTTTCTTCCTCACTCCCACAGCCCTGAGCTGCCTTCTCTCTGTTCTTGCACCATAGCCTCCTGTGCTAAAGCGAGATCTGATGTGATTGCATGTGGAAACGATCAAGACTAAAACTAACCCAGCAGAAGAAAAATAAACGGTTTTAACCCAGAACAGTTCTCACCCCTTCAGTTCAGTTCTTGACCAAGTGAGCACTACCACCAGCTGATAGCCAGGAGCAGCTCCACATCCTTAAGAAATAGTGGATTAAAAGGACTGTAAAACAGAGAGCTCAGAATTTCATGTACTATTATTACTTTCACAGCATTTCAAAGCCACTGATTGTGCTCGTCGCTACAGTACTTCTACAGACCTTTGTCAAGAAAAGCCCCATAGCAGACAAACCAGAAGTCAAACACTGCAGCAAACACAAAATGCTCAGCGTGGCTCCCACACCACTCCTTAAAATGATAAAAGCTAGAGATACCAGATAGCAAAAAGTGCAATGTAATAACCTTTTCTGGTATTCTGGTACTTAATACTGATAACTAGAAGGAAGCTGCCGAGAGTATCATGTGTTCACTCTTAATCCAAAAATGCAACCTACATTTTTTTCTGCTTAGATCACCTCCTCTCAAACGTAATGGCCCAATGAACCATTTCCAACCCTTGCACTCAAACTTTTCAAATTAGCTCCTGTAACTGTTACTATTTAATAGGCGGTTGCTAACCCAAAGCAGAACACTTCTTCTGCCCTATGGGTCACTGTCTGAGCGCCACTGAATTAGATCAGCAGCGCTCAAGAGTTTCCTAACGCAGGCTTCTAGCATTTGGTTCTGGTTTTTAACAGTACAAGCGTAATTCACAGTAGATATGTCATCTGACTCTCTTAGAAGCCACTCAGTCCCTCAGAAACAGCCTAAAAATCGGTTTTGATCCAAACACCTGTCTCCTTTGGACACGAAATCACCCAACGTGTACAAACCAGGACCAAAGCCGGACCCTGAACGTTTTTCCTTTTGGCACGCATCCTACAATAAAGTGTTATGCAGAAATATCACTGAGAGCAGGTCAAAAAGCAGGACCTCGGGGTGCATGGGAATGGGGTGAGCAGGGTAGAGCAGGTCCTTCAGCAACACCCCCGTTTACCAGCCAGGCCACTGCGCTGGGACGGCAACCCGGCAGCCTCAGTCCTGAGGCCGGTTCCCCGCCCCAGCCCCACCGGCTCCCCGCCGAAACCCAGCAACTGGAGGAGAGGCTCTTCTCCACCCTCCACCCCCCGGTGCACAGCAGCACCTGAAAACCACAAACGCGGCTGTTTACTCAGGGGGATTTTTTTCTTCCCTCCCTTCTTTTACCTTTAAGAAGTGATACCGCACGACGGGAGGTGTGAAGGTTTTAGGGAACGCACCAAAACCCTGGCGTTTAAACACATCCCATTCTATGAAGCCCTGACCCCAAGCTGCGGGCAGCGCGCCCTGCCTTGCCCTGCCCTGCCCTGCGGAGCTGGGCACACGGCCGACGATCCTCGGGGGCCACCGCAGCCCGGCAGCGGCGGACAGCCGGCGCCCCGCGCCAGAGCCCTCCTCGAGGAGCCGGCCCCGCGGGCGCTGACGGCAGCGTGTCCCTCACGCCGCCTCCCCAGGCCCCGCTCCCGCAGCCTCACTCACCCCTTGTAGTAGGCTTTCACCCGGACCTGGTGCGCGCTGTCCCCGCCGACACCGCCCCCTCCGCCGCCCGGAGCCGACATGGTGCTGTTGCCGCTGCTGTCCCGCTGCGTCGGCATCCCCCCCCCACCGCGGCGGGCGGCGCGGCCCGTGGCNAATTAGTGAGGAAAGGGCAGGGGGAGAAGGCGGGGCCGTGCTCCCCGCCTACACCGTCCGCACCGCCCCGTCCTCGCAGGAAGGAGCCGCCGCTCCGGACCGGCCGGGGAGCAGCTCCGCCGCCTGGGGAAGGCGGGCGCCGCGCCTCGCGGGTCACGTCCCCCCCTGCTCCTCGCGCTACGTGAGCTCTTCCCCGCGGGACTCCGGCGCACACCTGCGGCGTGGAATAGTCCACGCCGAAGAGAAAGGGAGGAGAGGCGGCAGCGGCGGCGCCACAGAGCCAGGCGGGATCGGGTAGCCCCGACGCCACCCTCACGGCTTCTGTCCTCCCATTCTGCGCCGCTTGGTACGGCCCGGCGCGAGGCACGCTGGGAGCGGCGGGCGGCAGCGCGGCTCGGCTCGGCTCTTCTGCCCCGGAGCAAAGCGCTGCGCCGAGCTGGAACGTGCCGGGGTGGGCGAACAGGAGGCGTTTCATTAACGCCTTCGTTATCGCGGCACGCGGCGTTTCCCGCCAGCTTTGCCGATTCAGCAGCGCCCCCGCAGTGTGTTCGATCGCACGTGTAGCCCGGAGCTGCCCGGACGCGGGGGTGCTGCGGGGCAGCCCCAACAGACCGCAGAGCTTCTGTCTTCTGCTGCTAAATACAGGGTTCGTCCCCGTTCCAGTGGACGTTCAGCTGCTGCACTTTCCCATCAACACACCGTGCTCGTTCTGTCAGTGATACAACAGCTCAGCCCTGACCTGCTGTTTCCCGTAGCTGTGGTTACAAAGGACGGCGTTTCCCCTGCCACCTCACCTTCCTGCAGAGGTGGTTTTCTTTTTCATCAGAATAAGGTCGTTTATTCCACGCAGCTTCTCCAGACATCAGGAAGTGCCTGGCTTTACCTGAACTCACCTGTATCCTTGCACCAGAACTTCCAACAGGTTCTCCGTTTCCTACTGTATCTCCATGAGTATTTTAGCTTGAGTCTTCACGTTCCTCCTTTTCTAACCTAAAAAAAAAAAGCAATAATCCTGTTTTCTCCTACTGAATCACTGCCTGATCTTTCACAGAAGCCAACGTCCCCATCAGGCTTGGCCCATTCTCACTACTTGCCTGTGGTCAGGGTGACTGCTTCACCCTTCAGCAGTTTAAACTCATCTATAATCCATCTATCTCAACTACCTGCTAGGCATCTGGCAATTTTTCTTCCCCTTTCATATTGAATTACCAAGCTGTGAAATATAAGAAAACAGCAACCTAGTGGTAGAAATAACTATGGCTCAGCTACCTTCTACTACTTGTTCCTATTGCCCTTTGATTGAGTTTTTAACCATTTTTGTTTCAATCACGCAACTGCTTTTCCAACAAATATTTAAAGTGCCATGAACCAGCACTCTTCCAACACAGCAGACCTCCTGCTTCTCACTGCATTAAGATGTTATCATTGGAAAGACCAGCAACTTGGAAAATACCAGTATACCTGGATGGTATGTAATCACGTTACGTAACTCTTAAGATACAGAAGGTATTTCTTCATCACAGGAAGACATTTCATGGAGGGCAAGGTGCAGAGTTTGTCAAGATGTCGCACGTAAGGTCTGAGTTTAGGCCCAGGTGGTAGAGTGCCAACCTGCCTTTATAGAGGCTCTGTTTTGCTCATCTGTGCCAGCTAATAAGCACCAGATGCTAATTTCAGACAGAAATCACTGACATAATTCAACTTTCATCAATTATGGTCTTCCCTATAGTGGGGAGAGGGTTAGAGCTGAGATTTTGTAGGGAGTAAGTAAAAGCTCAGTTAACAGGGCTAAACCACTCTTCTCTTCCACATTTCTCAAAGACAAGAGTTTACCAGCAGTGTCCTGGTTGGAGCTGCTGAGGTGCCTGAGCAGCCAATGTGGAAAAGCACTACAAGCAGATGCCTCCCTGACCTCCCAGAGGCACTCTGCAAACACCACCTATCACATCCTTCATTTTCCTACTTCACCTAAAGCATGAAATAAGGAAAGCTTGTTTGCCACAGGCCCTGGTGACACACAGCTCAACTCCCTCACTCCCACAGGAATGTTAAATGTGTCCCTGCAGCTGTGCTCAGCTAAACATTCAGCACCACACACCACCACGGGCACTGAGGAGACCCGGATCCTCACCCTGTTACCGAAAAACCTGTCCACAGCAGCTTTCTAGCGCTCAGCTTAGTATGGGAAAGCAGACATTACTTGGCACCAGGTGAAGCAGGGATCACCCCTAATACGTGCACCCTGAAAAATGAAAGAACACTCCTTATATACACCACCATGAGATGAAGGAACTATCTTATATACACCACCATGAAATTGTGAGAAACTATAGATTAGAATATTGATAATTGAGAGTTATGTTTGGTTTAATATAAAGGTTAAGTAATAATAAGATAAAAGACCGCTTATGCGAACAATTAGATAACCGCAAAGCTTAGCGAAACTTTGCTAATACAAACAGAAAAGGTATTGCTTAAATGGCCATAGAATGTCCCGAGAAAACGGCCACTGAATGTTCCGAGAAGCTGGCAAGAGGGTAAGACAAACAACTCCATATTAGGACATATGAAGAGAAAATGGAGGAAGAGGACTTCTTACTCAACAACCATTGGGAGGCAGAAAACGATCTCTCCCAGTAACCAGTATTCTGCAGGTGCAGAATACCACTCCCACTTAACGGCCAATGGATGTGAAACATATAAAAAGGGACTGATTGAGCTGATCGGCACGGCAGTTGGCGGAGCGCAGACTCCCCTGTCGTCCAGCGCTGTCTTTGCTCATATTCTACTTGCTACAATTAATAAAATTGTAATTGGATAATGATCCATTATGGTCTCAATTTATAACATGATCCATTGTGGTCTCAATTTATAACAAAAGGAAGGAACTATCTTATATACACGGCCATGAAACGAAGGAACCATCTTATTTTGAACACCAGGGTCTCAGTGGAACTGTTTTGAAGTTGCTTTTCTGCTCAATCCCACGACGTACAGCCCGATACAGCCGTTTGCTGTCCTCAGCCCAGTTTCATCGGGTAGCTGCTCACAGGATAACCGGCCACTGGTGCTGTTAAACGCTTTTAACCCTTTGCTCGCAACTCCCTCATCGTCCAACTCGAGCTCCGAATCAATGCCAAACAGCAAAGCGAGGACTGGGCTCTGGGGGCCGACAAATGGGACGTCCCCAGAGCGCGGTCTGACTCCCCACCAAGCCGCAGCTCTCCACCGCACCCTGAAGCCACGGCGACGAGCAGCCAACGGAGCGCGGCACCCGCCAGCTCCCCCCTCACGCCGCCCCGACAACATGGCGGCGCAGCGCCGTCACGTGCCCGGCGGGCGCGCCTGCGCCGCGCCTCCCCCGGAGGGAGGCGAGAAGATGGCGGAAGCGGTGTGAGCGGCTTGTCCGAGGCGAGTCTCCCGGCGGGATGCGCGGAGGAGGGGGAGCGGCGGCGGCGGCAACAGGCGGCGGCGGCAACAGGCGGCGGCGGGGCGGGGCGCGTAGGCGGGGCCCCGCGCCCTGACAGTGCCCCGGCGGCAGCGGCGGCGGCGGCGCGGCCCCGCGCGGGGAGCGGGTGCATCCCTTCCCGCCCACCTGCCCTCATGAGGGGCCGCTGGCGATGGGGGGCCCCGGGGGAACGCGGCTGCCCGGTGGGGCCGGGCTGGGGAAGGCCGCGGGCCGGCACGGTGTGGGGAGCTGAGGGAGCGGTCAGCCCCGGCCTGCGGCGGGACGCGCCGCCCAGGGGCCGCGCTGCTCCGAGCGGGGCAGCTCCCTCAGCGGGGCAGATCCCAGCGGGGCAGCTCCCAGCGGGGCAGCTCCCAGAGAGGCAGCTCCGAGCGGGGCAGCTCC
>WBNH01010440.1:637866-669053 GCA_013401255.1 Urocolius indicus | reverse complement strand
CTCCTGAAGCACTGGTGACTGTTCAGACCACCGCAGGAGTCGCTCCCTGAGCCTTCATCTCTTACATTATTTTTTTAAAATAGATTTTACACATTAGTTACTTTATTCAGGACATTATTGCAGGTGAAAATGATATCCCTGTATTAGTGGTTAAATGTCAGTGTTCACACATATATATATATATATATGAAACTGATGTTTATAGCGTTCATTCTTGTATTGATTATCATCTCTTATCATCCATCTTTTGTGCACTTTCAGTTGTTTTATCCATACTTTAGGCGTGTGTTCAGGTTTCAGTTATTAGCAGCTCTGTATTCAGTCCGTGCTGTATTTCTTTAAGCAGCATCTTCAGACATGTAATTTGCACAGTCTCTTATGTACAGTTCTACAGCTGTCTTGAGTAGGACTCAGTCCTACAGACATCCTGCTTAATAATCATGCCCTTAAGCTGTTCATGGCTCCAGTGCATAGTGATTTAACTGGATATATATATATATATATTTTAAAATGTTCTCATAGCATTTTAAAATTCTCTCATGTGCTCTCATAGCATTGCTTTGGCTTACAAGTTGTTAGCAGTAAAATTGTTTGTTCATTAAATTTAGGAGGGCAAGTCTTTAAAGATGTCTGATATACTGCTAATGGAATAATTGGGCTGGGATTTTGCAAAGAAGTCTTTTGAGTAAGTGATGAAAAAGAGCTGGGCACTTAACTCTGTTAGACTGGTTAGAGGCAAAAAAAAACAAAGGGAAAAAACCTGATCCAAAACCAGAGCAGCTTTTGTTTGAGAAGATGCTAAAGAGCAATTTTTCAGGAGCACTTAATATGAAATTGTAGGGTTTAGTTTCTAGTAATTTTTAAATGCACAGGTGTTGGATGAGGAATCAAAGTCCATGTAAGGCAGCACAAAGAGGTGTCTTGATCCAGTTTCATAACAAGCCCAACAGAAGTTATCAATCCAGTCAGAAAATATAAACATTTAAAGATGCTTAATTATTAAAATCAATGTGGTTTGTTTTTTTCTTAATATTGCAAGCTCATGCTACATGTTCTGTAAATGTCAAATATTTCTGAGGTATCTTTTTCAGGCTTCATAATGTCATTGTTTATACTCATAACTGCTTCTTATTTGCTGCTAAGCGGATGCTTGCAGTCTGAGAATTAAAATGAACATTCTTGCCAGAATCCAGTTTTGTGGTAACTGGTTCAATATATTTTTGATATCTTTGCAGTTCAGAGATTTCAACTTATCCCTGCCATTTTTGTCAAAGGCTTTCTGGCTTTAGACCCTAGGATGAATGAATTTCCATGACAGAAGCAATATTTTTGTTTCCTTAGATTAACCTCTCCACCTCTCCTACACCTGCACAGATAATAAGCCGTTCACAGACCTCCAACACCACCAGCAGCAGCATTACCCAACAGACTATGTTGCTGGGGAGCACCTCTCCAACCCTGAGTGCAAGCCAGGCTCAAATGTATCTGCGAGCTCAAATGGTAAGTTTTGATTACAGTTCTTAAGCTTGGTTTTGGCCCATCCCTGACACCTCCACTTCCCAACAAAACCCCTCTACCTTAGCTGTTTCAGTTTTCATTTTGTTTCTGTAAGTTATTTATAAATTGTTTCTTTAGTTTCAGGTAGCATTGAGAATTTAATCACTAATTTATGAATATGTATCTTCTGAAACACCATAGTTATCAGAAGTAAAAGGATTGCTGTAGCTTAGTTCTCTGGTGAAGTTTGCCCAAGTGTTTTTATCCTGCTTGTCCTACAATCATTAAATTGATCAAACATGGGGAAAAATAGGGAAATAAAAGCACCTTTTTTCTGGCTGTAAAGGACGTACTGGAGTCTGTATTCAAAAGGTAGATTGTTTTCAAGTACGCTGCTAACATTCAGAGTTCTGACTCTTGATTACATTTTTCTTCTGTTTAACTAAGATAATTCTTTGCATTGTTGTCTCTGGAATTGGAGTTAGATACATAGCTTTCATTCCATTCTCTCTGGATTCATGTGAAACTCACTCTTGCAATTTCCTGTCAGTGTGGCATTTCCATTTCCTAATGGGCAACTTCAAAAAATCCATTCACTGATGTTTTTTTATTAATATAATGCTTCCTCTAGAGAGCTTCATATGAATTGAACCTTACAATCTGTGTGGGATTTCATAGAAATTACCAAGTTGTACATGAATATTCAGGTACCAATTAGTGCTTGGCAGAGGCCAAAGACTCTAGTTTGGCTTGTGTGAGTTAATGACCAGAGCTCTCTAGTGTTATGTTCAGCTACATGAAATTGGAAGAATCACTGTTACACCATGTTGAGATTCAGAACCAGAGGTCTGTGACTGCAATGGTGTATAAAAGTAGGTGCAGGCAGGAGTTCTTACAGGAATGAGTTCTTGCATGAGTTGCAGCTGTGAAGTAGATTTGGGCAAAGAGGTCCTTCGGGGTTTTTTTTGAGGTTTTTCTTTGAAATGCACAGCAATACTATTATGCTATGTTGAGTTTTTCCTTTGGCTATTGTTTCCCTACATAATTATTGAAAAAGTAGCCTAACATGGTGATTTCAAGATCAAATGCTTATGTGAAGAACTGCTTTACACCACAGTTTCAAGAAAAACTTTCTTGAAAGTTTCTGTTTACAACGGTATTACAAGATCATTTCGTTAGCCTCAGTAGTTTGGATGTTGTATCTGTCTTCCAGTGTTTCTAATTAGTGACTTTTAGTCATGTAGTTTTCTTCGTCACCAAGACCTTTCTGTTAAAAGGTCAACTCTTACGTGTCTAGCTAGCTCATAACTGTGGCTTAATCCACCTCAGTTCAATTCCATATCAAAGCCTTCATGTCTTCTTCTTAGCTGTTCCTTGCAGCTGAGCTCTCTCTAAAAATATGGAACACTAACTAATAGTCTCTATCAAAGCCTTCCATAACGTTTGTCTTTGCTATATTGCCTATAAAGAAATTAATGATAGGTATGCTGGTATTGTGAAGTTAGTAATTTCAGATTGGCTGTGTGATATCTGTTCTTGCTATGAAACTTAACAAGCATAGTTAAACTTCATATAACAATACTGCTTCTTAAGTAGCATTTTGATAGATTGAAAAATCTGAGTTCTCTTTCTTCAATATAGTGAATATTTGGCTACTCTCAACTTTTTTTTGCCTTTGTTTTGCTCGTAATATTGGAGGCAAAGTCCTCTTCAAAATGCTTGTATGAAAGATGATAGATGTGTATATATATGACAGATTTTTCTCATATCTAAAACATATTTTACATTATTATATCTCATATTATTATCTTTTTAGTTTTGTTTACTTAAACTACCATGGTAAATTGCTCTTTGAGTTAATTTAAAAGTCAAAAAGTACATGGTAGAAGCTGTATGTTACTACATGTAAATTGTGTGTATCTCTTTAAAATATTAACATTTCTTTCACATATTTTCAATTTCAGTCTGTTATCAGGTTTTTTTTTTCTTTAACAGCTTATTTTCACTCCTGCAACCACTGTGGCTGCTGTCCAGTCTGACATTCCAGTTGTCTCATCCTCTTCCTCATCCTCCTGTCAGTCTGCAGCTACTCAGGTGAGCTTGTGTAAATTTATTAAAACTATGTTCCATAGAGTTGGGCTGAAATTGAAAAGTAAGGAAGTATTGTGCTTATGTTTTACCTGCTTATAAAAACTACCAACGGGTACTGGTTATGTACAGCTTCAGGGTCTTCTGTTTGCCATCATTACACATTTAGAGGTGATCCTTTTACATGTAAAAGTTAGGTCCTGGACGTGACATTTTAGGTCTTTGCAATTAGCTCACATCTTCATTGCTATGACTAGCTTCAAGTTATCAGTTGAATTTGTATCAGGTTTTCACTGCTCAACAGATTTGTTTTTCATTTGGAAAAAACATATATCATTGTACAGATTGCTACAGAACATATTAGTCACAGTCTTCCGCTGTCTAAAGTGAACATTTATCTAATGGATTTATGCTCTTGTGGGAGAGCTTCTCATCTATCTTAGCAATTTCTTTAAAAGCCTTTGATAAACAGACCTTGTTTAGAACCTTTTAGAAATCCAAGTGAATTACACCAGTTGAATGTTCTCTGACCTTACATTCATTGACCCCTTCATAAAATTCTAAAATATCTGAAGGCCTTAAAGATGTGTCACTGTGCTGAGATAATGGTAAATCGTTGAAGCTTGCCTTCCATTTGCTCTTCCAGTAGGCATGTGAGGTGGGCAGAGCTTGCTGGAATCCAACTGTGTGTTTATGCAAGACGTTGCTGAGCAAGCTCACCATGTTTTAAGTTCATTGAAAAGACAGACTGCTCCTTCAGTCTCGGAGTTACCCTGCCTCATTGTCATTTGTCACAGCTGCCTCTTTCCTCCAAATTCTGCAGATCAAGCTTCAAAGTGCAGAGAGGAATGGGCTAGCAGCTCTTTTTGCATTTTTATCTTTGTCTTTTGCATTCAAAGTAGAGCTGTCAATAAAGCACATCACTTTACAGTCCTGGCCCTTCTGTACCACAGGGCTTTACAGGTCCACTTTGCACAGGTCTCCCTGGCTGTGCAACTGAGGCAGCATTGCAGAGGGACAGTGGAGTCTCAGCCCAGATGATAGTGACCATATTCAGTCAGATGAGCTGCTGTGGTGACCCTGCCAAACTCAAGCTATTCTATCTCCTCGCCATGTTCAGTACTGCCCTCTTGCCAGATGTTATTAATCTTGGTTGTCTGATAGTTTCTATAGCAGCAATGACATTGCACAGATCCAGTTTCATCTGTAGCTGGTGATGCAATGTAAAAGCTTTAACACTGGTATGCTTCATTTTTCTTGGCTTGGGGCTTCAGTCAGCTGGGTTTAGAGAAATCTCTTTGCTTACTCTGTATAAGCAAACCTGAGCAAGTAAGCCATGTCAGTTAATGAGAGAAATGTAATTAGTTGTATACATAGATGTGTGTGTTACACTTAGGCAAGATGTTAGTGAAGATCCAGTATAGTGATCTCACAGTATCATCTTCTTGTAGAAATACCAGAGAAACTCAGAAGTTCATCAATGCTTAGCAGCGTTTGTGACACACCTAACACAGCTGTTACTGACACTTCTACTTATTCTTCTTCCTTTCTACTTTCATGCTTTTTTGTTTTTATATGTCCCCCTCATGTATGACCTGGACATCTTAGAGTAGTTACCTTATCTGTTAAGATGTGCTGAAGGTTGATGTGTACTCACAGAGATAGGATTGCAGGGTATGCCTCATGCATGCCAATATGGAAGCAAATGTCTTTAGAAAGGATTTGAATGCATCCTGAAGTAACACACTGAACGGTGAGAAATAAAATGTAAACTAGCTGTCCATTACACAAGTACTAACTTTTGAATGAGGAAAGGAATTATGTCATCAAAATAATGGATGGTGATAAAAGTTAGTCCTCTCTTTTGTATGAGGGTAGTCTTCAAGCCTCGGAAATAGAATCCTAGCTCAGCATGTGGGATTGGAAAGCTGGGATCATCATGTACAGAATCTGGCTGTGATATCACAGACATGAGTGGAAATAACCACTGACTGATTTGCATTTCAGAAGGCAAACCTTTTGTTTCATGTGACGTTGGAGATGTCATGATGTCAAGATTTGTTAATGTTGCTGGAGAAATAAAGGGCTCAGGATCCTTATTCTTCTCTAGATTTTGTGGCTTAAAAGATACTTGGATATGCACATTTTTAACTTCTCATATATTTTGGTGATATGGGAAGAGCAGCTTTATGTGATGTTATTTTTTTGCTGTTTCCACCTGGGTGTTTGTCACAGATGTTTACATGGTTTGGGTTTTCCCATGTTTTGCTCACTTCCCAGGTTCAGAACTTGACATTGCGCAGTCAGAAGTTGGGTGTATTGTCAAGTTCACAGAATGGCCCACCAAAGAGCAGCAGTCAAACTCAGTCATTGTCTCTGTGCCCTAATAAACCCGTCCCCAGTTCCAAGGGCAGCCAACCAGATCCCTCAGAAAGCAGCAGAAAAGGCGAGAGCCCAACTCCAGAGTGTCGGAGCACACCAGTCACACGGACATCAAGCATCCATCACTTAATAACACCAGGTAGGATGAAAGTGGAACTGTAAGAAAGTTTTTGTAATTAAAGTTAACTTGTATGTTATGGTTCTGTCCAAGTCCAGTGCTTTCTGACCAGATTCTTTTAGGTGTTCTACATAAACAGAGATTAAAACTTAATGATAAATGTGCCCTAGAATATTAGTGTTTTTTGTTAAGAGATAAATCAAAATAAGCATGCAGTTGGCTAGACAGGCATTTACATTGCAGTGTATTTGCCTTTTAGCTTCTCTATTTTATCAAAGGAAGGGTGGTCTAGGCAATTGGTCTGAATTCTGTGGAATTTAGCTCGGCTTAATGGAAGCTTTAAAGGAAGGAGGAAGGCTGTGAGTCAGATGTTCAGGTATTGAGCCCTAACACTCACAGAACTCATTTCTGTAAGGAAAAAAATCCATCTTCAGTAGCAGAATAAATAATTCAAAAGGCAACATACATGAGTTGTTTCTCAAGTGGAAAAAAGCAAAGCAAGAAGAGGTTTGCAGGTGGAGGAAAATGTGCGTGTGCTGTAGGGAATTACTAGTGAATCGCTAGTTCACTTAAAGATGATGTGATATCTCTGGAAGCTGCACTGTTTTCAGCCTTGTAGCTTTCAGTTCTTGTGTTCAAGTTCAGGCAAATACTTTGAAAGACTAATTCATGCTGAACTCTTGGAATTTTGATTAGTCTCTTAAAATCATGGTACGTGAGCTTGGCAGTTAGCAGCAAATCCTGTTGATGGTGATATCTCTCTCCCATTCAAATCTGTTTCAAAGCAAAGGTTAAGTGCATTTAAAGTTGCATGAAAGTCTTAAAAAAGCAAAAGCTGGACCAGCTTTAATCTTAGAACTAGCACTAAAAAGATAAGTTTAAATACTTTCATATAGAAAGTACATGTATGTGTATATTTCTGCAGAAAGCACAGCTATGTTCCTTTATTCATAGCTGCATTTTGAAATTATATACTCCCCTAATTAATTGTTCTTGTGTACTATACACTGCCAAAGAAGGTATTTCTCAGCTTAGATCTGAAGGGTTTAAGAAGTTGTGCTGGTCTTGCTTTAAAGTAAAAACTTCCTTTCTTTTACTATTTGTATAATGTTCTGTGGACTTAAGGAAATAAATACTAATTGTCATTTTTTTCTTTTCCCCTCTCACAGCTTCGTATTCTCCATTGCAACCTCATTCTCTAGTAAAACATCAGCAAATCCCACTTCATTCCCCACCTCCAAAGATTTCCCATCACCAGCTGATACTGCAACAGCAGCAGCAAGTCCAGCCAATTGCTCTTCAGACTCCTTCGGGTCAGGAACCTCCTCCGTCACAGCACTGTCTACCCCTCCCAAGCCATGGTCTTCCTCCAGGTCCCAGCAGTGTCCAGTCTCATTGCTCACCTATTCACATTCATCCCCCACCTCTGACACTGTCTCCCACTCCATCCCAGTCAGCTCAGCAGTCAGTAGTGGTCTCCCCTCCACCTTCTCACTCTCCTAGTCAATCGCCCACAATAATTATTCACCCTCAGGCACTCATTCAGTCACAGGCAAACTCGCTTGTGCCAACAGCTCTTCAACCAGAGCAGACTGCTCCTCAGCAAACTACTGCAAATCCAGTTCGACCAGTTGCACAGCCACTTAATCTTCCCTCTCATCTTCCCCTTCCATCTTCCCCTGCTGTGCATATAGGGTCAGTAGATCAGCCCAGCTTAGTTTCCCCAAGCCAACAGATAGTATCCTCAACGCCACACCAGCAATATTCAGCCTTGCAGTCCACACCTATCCCTCTTGCAGCTCCTCCTCAGCTGTCAACATCTTCAACTCAGATTCAACAGCTGCCATTGCAGTCTGTGCAGTCTTTACAAGTGCAGCCTGAAATTCTGTCCCAGGGCCAGGTTTTGGTTCAAAACACTTTGGTTTCTGAGGAAGAACTTCCTGCTGCAGAAGCTTTGGTCCAGCTGCCATTTCAAACTCTTCCACCACCACAGACCGTTGCAGTCAATCTTCAGGTGCAGCCATCAGTACCAATTGAAACTCCAGTGGTAAGTGGCAGTCTCGCAGATCTTCATTCTTTAACCTCCACTTCTCTAAACAGCTCTAAATCTGGCCTGATGGCTTCAGAGGGAGATAACCAGGTGCTAGACAGAGGACCAGAAGCAGCCCACTGATGACAGAAATGAGTTTTCTTAATAGGCATTTTCCTTTCATTTTTTTCTTCTTTTTGTAATGGATCATCAGTCAAGAGTATGAAAGACAAGAATCATGAAAGTGACTAAAACCTTACCTCATAATGAAATTGCAGCATATCTCCAGAGTCAAAAAGCAAGCAAATACATGCCAATGCTTAGGTCAAAATGAATTTTGATAAATATAGCTATGGACTGTAAGCTTTACCTCTTTCTGTTATACTATAGGAAATGGAAGTTTTGAGTAGGAGAATCCTTTCAGTACTAGGTGTGAAGGTGTATATTAGAATATTAAGGTAATAGAGTTCTGGATGTTTAATTTTGTGCTATCATTAGAAAGATCCTCTTAATAAAAGAATAGGGGAATTTTTGATGCTATCTTAGTGTTTCCCATCACTGGAATTTAATTTAGTTCAATGTTAGTCTTAGACATCTGCAGTTTGTAACTGAAGGTTTCAGCTTCACTCAAACTGAACTGAAACCTCATACAACGAAATATCAGTGAAATAAAATGAGAGATGCAAATAAGGCTGACATTTAAGGTCCATTGCTGGGCTTCAGTGGTGACTTGGTAATGAGATAAATGTGAGCAAAAGAATCAACAGCTCCTGTAGGCTTTTTTCAGGCTATTAATGGGTTAAGGGAGAAGGTGAGCTATTAATTTATTTTAAGAGGATAATGATAACCTCAGCTCTGATATTTCATTTGGAAATTGAGCAAAATAATAGAAGCCAGGTTGGCTTTTGTGAAGGTGGTTTTAACATCCTAATCTGCTGAAATGGCTGTCAGTCATTCACGTAAATTTATCTTAATAGTTTTGAGGAAGAGATCTTATAATCTCTTACAACCACTAATGCTTGATAGTCTTGGTGTACTCCTGTGAAATAGTTTGATTACCTTGCTGTGTAAGACAGAACAATTTGCAGACTTGTCATTGTTACAAAGCTCACACTTTTGCAGAAGTGTCTAAATGGCTACAAATGTCTGTATAAAAAAAATACAGTGAATGATGAAGATAAGACATTGAAAAAGTCAAGTTCTCTGGTCTGGTAGGAGAACTGTGCTGCTTTGTTCTGCTAGTTTAACAGAATAGTTCAGTTTTTCCTCTTGTAGACGTTGTGAGGTTCCCCAGAGTTCATTGTTTTGGGTGCAGTTTGGAAACTAGTGGTGTATTAGCAGATGAGCATATTTTAACATTTGAAGTGGTCACCTGTTTTAAAAACTGCATTTATGCAACTCTTTTAAGGTATTAAGATAGAATGGAAATCTCTCTAAAGCAATAGTTTGTTGGATGCAGATTTACCAAGTGGAGAATGTATGTGAAGAGGAGATGCCCGAGGAATCAGACTGTGTCCATATGGCCAGAACACCTACACCACCCACTTTGTCTCCACCAGCCATTACCCTGGGGAATGGAGAGGTGCTGAATTCAGACGATGCTTTGTCAGGTGAGAGCAAATGTCATACTAAGATAGCTGTTCTGCTTAGAGATTTCTACTAGTTCTGAATGTTTTAAAACAAAACTCTGGGATCTTTTTTTTAATGCAGTGGTATCATTTTTAAAGTAAATATAAAAATGTGTATGAAATAGGTTAGAAATCCATGTGGTAGAATGAGCGATTCAATCTCAGATGTAGCTTAGATATGTATTTGCGTAACATGGAGCGCAGAAAACACTTGTTTTGAGCTCTTTAGCGTATACTTTTATACAGAAATCTTAACAGGAGTGTCAATCTCCAGTTAACCTTTGATAGCTGTGTAGTGTGGGAAAAATATGCTGACTTGATCAGGTGCAAGGACTGATTTTGCAGAATCAAGAGCAGCAATCAGAAGTTGCTATTGGAATGGTTGGCTAAACTGTAGGGTTCTTTTTGGCACCATTTGAAGGCCCCACTAAAGAGCTGTTCTAATGCAAAAGCTACCATGGCCATTTTTTCCTTTCTTCAGTGAACTACAAGATGCATAAGCCTGTACCAATTGTTGTCCTGCAAACTAATGTAACTTTCCTGATGTGTTAAATAGATACAAATATATATATATGAGAAAGTATATGCTCACTCTGTATATAGTTTAATCTATGTGTATATTCTCTACATATAACTGGGTGCTTAGTAACTTGATGTTGTATATACTTGTGACCCTGCTGGTTACTGTGGCTCAAAGCATCTCTGAAATTGAATTATCTCCTTAGAAACACTTCAGCTGCTCAGTCCTGAGAATCCAGTGTTTGAAAATACTGGTTTGTGCTTTATGGATTTGTGACTTGTGTAGGTAGTTAATGGCCAACTGTGCTTATAGCTAGTAGGTACTGAGTAAAGGAAACTGTTTACATAGGAACTGTTCATTTGTGGAATAGTCTGTCAAGGAAAACCATCTTATTTTGAAAGAGAAATCCATAAGCCATAGGGAACAGCCTGTGTTAGCAAATGATGGGTACAGAGGTGTGGTTATCACTTCGTATTTCTAGAATTGTGAGCCAATGGTTGGACACAAGTGATGAAAACATAACATACTTTGTTATTGTTTTTCAGAAAATGGGGGACTGCCTTCAGTGACATCATCAGTCAGTGCCTCAGTGATTAAATCTCCGTCTGATCCTTCACATGCCTCTATTCCACCACCCCCTCTTTTGCTTCCGGCAGCAACAACAAGGAGCAACAGCACATCAATGCCCAATAGCATTCCTAGCCTAGAAAATAAACCTCCACAGGCTATTGTTAAACCACAGATCCTGACCCATGTTATTGAAGGCTTTGTGATTCAGGAGGGGTTAGAGCCATTCCCTGTAAGTCTAAAAGCTGCTATGAATCTTTTACTACTGATTTTTGAAACAAACTTTTTTTGTGAGGATTATGTCTAGATCTTGAATCATCTTTCAAACGTTGGTTTTAACCCTTTTTCCACTGATTGGTAACAGATTTCTTACAGTACTCAATATACTTGTGTACTGTTTGTATTGTGTGACCTATGTTCAGAACTCATGCTAGCGTTTCACTTGCCAGCATCACTGCCTGACAAGGTACTAAATGAAAACAGGCACAGTGAGTAGATAGGCTGTACTCACAGATAACTACAAAGAGGGATTTTAGGCTACTATTTGCTATAGCTTTGGTTTATGTTTGTCTGACTCCTAGATACCTCAGTTTGATATCTTAATTTAAGCTTCTGATGTGAGTCTGTGTTAAAATGCTAAAATGCTGTTGTAGAAAGCATTGGCGAGCCCCTCACAGGGCTTGATGTGGTTAGTACTGTGTCTGGTAAGAATTACTCTGGAAAATTTTAAATCCACGAGTGGACAGTTTGAAACCCATGAGGCTGCCTTATTAAGTAATTTAACATGTCTCCCATTTCTCTAGAGTTAATGTGTTTCTTCCTTTGTTAAATGTAACTGCAAACTCTCCAGAGCAGGAGTGAGTTTTGAGACATAGTGCCAAAGCTCCAAATACCATATAATAATGATTCATTGATACGGAATAGAAACTGATTCTAGTCTCAGTTACAGCTGCTAAGTCATAAATACTAAATTATAAATTATAATAAGAAATAATAATGAATAATAATAAATGGTTCATTGTTCAGTTAATCACTGTTGCTTTGCTTTTATTGCAATAGGTAAGTCGTTCATCTTTGCTGGTAGAACAGCCTGCAGAAAAAGGATTGCTAGTGGAGGGTCAAATCATGAGTGTGGTGTGTGTTGAATCAGACTTGCAGAACACAAAACATGCAGACAACTCATCGGACACAGAGATAGAGGATATGATTGCAGAAGGTTTGTAGTTTTTGTTTAAATACCCATTGTTTTTTCCCTTGAGTTCTGCAAGTATTACAGAATCCCATCCCATCTGTACTTCTGGAACCGATCTCCAGTCCTTAACGCTATCTCTAATAGAAGCTATTTTCAAATGGTTTTTACTAGCTACACAGTGTAACATCAGTTGCTGTTGATGCACAAGCATGCAAAGAAATGATGAACTTGTTCTGCTTAGAATACAGTGGTGTCTGGTGCAACTCATGAGATAAATTGAGTTCCCCATGCAGTAGCCAACATCATCGTCATGGATTTTTTAGAACACAGCAGTCAAATATTTTGGGGGTGTTACACCACTGTTACTGTTCAAGCCCAAAGGTAGGTAGCCTCATGAGTGTTATGAAATGGAAATTCAACTATGGCCTGGTCCAGAAAAGCCAAGTTATTTGTTTAATCACATTTCTATATAAATTCATCCAATATTTGAAAGTCCAGAATTTTTCAGCCATCTCTGGATTTTCTCTTCCACGGCTTGAACAATTGCACAGGAACTGGTCTTGGTAATATGTTTAATTTTATCTTAATGCAACTCTTAGTTTCATTCTATTTAAAATAGTTATTTTCCCTCTTTCATTGAAAATTCTAGTGTAAGAAGGGACAAATACAGCAGCTGCTATTGCCACAGCAGGGAAATGGCTGGAAAAAGTCAGGACAGCATCTGAGCAGTAGCAAGTGTCACCATAGCTGTGCTTCAGCTACTTCCCACTCCAAGCATTTTAAGTTGTTGCTTAATTAAAACAGCCTATCTCACTGATCTTTTCTCACAGGAGAGCAACAGCAATGGCAGTTTGTTAATTACAGTGGCTTCTGCTTTGGTGGATGGTACTGAAACGCAGTGGGAAGTTGTTTGCATCCATTGTGTATCCTGACAAATTAACTCAGAATTTAGTCTTTTAGATTTATTAGGTTCTGACATATTATTTTTTACTGCCACAATTTATGCCCGTTACTGCCCCTGAGTGTATTGGGTCAGACCCAAGTCAAGGATTGCAGACAAGGTAAAAAGCCTGAGTTAGAAAGCATTCCGAATTGAAGAAGAGTGTTGGTAGTGAGGTCAAGCAGAGATGGTTGGAAATTTTGCTCAAAGCTGATTAACTTTACCAAAGCTCAGACAGTATGTATCCCCTTAAAATGAAGTGTAGATTTTTACTTGTAGCACTGATTTTTAGTAGGAGCTGGTTTAGCTTAGAAACACGTCACTGAAAGGAAATAGGGATTCGTTGTTGTTTTCCTATGTGTTGATACATCTGTGCAAAGAAGTCAGAAACTGTAGAAACAATGCCTGAAAATGAGACATAAACCGGGATTTTATGGATGATTACGTGATTGCATTTACTAATGTATCTCTTTACAGTCCTTCTTCATTTTTCAGTAACAGCAAAGTTTAAGCAGTGGCAGATATTTGAAGTGCTTTCTTCTGTAACTGAAACTTTCTTTTGATTATGTTGCAGTTAAGTTGGGTACCTAGAAAAATGAAGAAATAACTTTTACAGAGTCTGTTTTAAAATACATTACACAATATTCTACTGTGAAATGATTTGAGGCCCATACTTTACTCTTCACAAACCTTCATCATGGCAGACAGAATTTTAGAAGGCAAGCATCTGGCATATTAATAGTGGAGTGTTGCAGCATGACTGAGGATTTTCCAAACCTTTGTTTCATTAATTGAAAATTACTGTTGTGTTTTGGCTATCATCTCCCAGTGAGGACTTCCATTGTCGTAGTTCTTTGAGACACAAGTCCAGTGACATGAAAACATCAAGCACAAGGGCCTTTTAAAAAAAAAAAAAGAGTAACGTGATAAATGGTGTGAGAGCATAGACATTCATCATGTGACGTGTGTGCTGTCTTCTTGCCTTGTACTGCCTTCTTTTGGGCTTTTCTGCCTCATCTGACACTGACACTTCTCTCAGCTGGTGTTTGGGTTCTTCACAAGGAGTGGGAAAAGTACCTCCTCATCTCACCAATAAAACAATAACAAAAATGTCCTGTAACAGTAGAGTGTAAACTGGTAGATGCTAGAATTGTTTTCTTACACACAGCTTATGTTTTTCATAGGTAAGATTCAATGTTTCACTTGCTTTCAGAAGTCCCTTTGATTGTAGCAGTTGCTTATTCAAAGAAAGAATTTTAAAAGGTGAATGCATCATGTCATTACATTCTCTTAATGAACTCTATAAGCAATTAATGGGGACTGTAATACTACTTTTTAATTGTTCTCTATGTTCGAGGGTATACTTGGTCACGGATGGTTTGAAATTTGACAAAAAAATTGGTTAATTTCATTGAATAACTTAACTGAAGGTCAGTAGGGTTTAGTTGGCTCNTTCCCACTCCAAGCATTTTAAGTTGTTGCTTAATTAAAACAGCCTATCTCACTGATCTTTTCTCACAGGAGAGCAACAGCAATGGCAGTTTGTTAATTACAGTGGCTTCTGCTTTGGTGGATGGTACTGAAACGCAGTGGGAAGTTGTTTGCATCCATTGTGTATCCTGACAAATTAACTCAGAATTTAGTCTTTTAGATTTATTAGGTTCTGACATATTATTTTTTACTGCCACAATTTATGCCCGTTACTGCCCCTGAGTGTATTGGGTCAGACCCAAGTCAAGGATTGCAGACAAGGTAAAAAGCCTGAGTTAGAAAGCATTCCGAATTGAAGAAGAGTGTTGGTAGTGAGGTCAAGCAGAGATGGTTGGAAATTTTGCTCAAAGCTGATTAACTTTACCAAAGCTCAGACAGTATGTATCCCCTTAAAATGAAGTGTAGATTTTTACTTGTAGCACTGATTTTTAGTAGGAGCTGGTTTAGCTTAGAAACACGTCACTGAAAGGAAATAGGGATTCGTTGTTGTTTTCCTATGTGTTGATACATCTGTGCAAAGAAGTCAGAAACTGTAGAAACAATGCCTGAAAATGAGACATAAACCGGGATTTTATGGATGATTACGTGATTGCATTTACTAATGTATCTCTTTACAGTCCTTCTTCATTTTTCAGTAACAGCAAAGTTTAAGCAGTGGCAGATATTTGAAGTGCTTTCTTCTGTAACTGAAACTTTCTTTTGATTATGTTGCAGTTAAGTTGGGTACCTAGAAAAATGAAGAAATAACTTTTACAGAGTCTGTTTTAAAATACATTACACAATATTCTACTGTGAAATGATTTGAGGCCCATACTTTACTCTTCACAAACCTTCATCATGGCAGACAGAATTTTAGAAGGCAAGCATCTGGCATATTAATAGTGGAGTGTTGCAGCATGACTGAGGATTTTCCAAACCTTTGTTTCATTAATTGAAAATTACTGTTGTGTTTTGGCTATCATCTCCCAGTGAGGACTTCCATTGTCGTAGTTCTTTGAGACACAAGTCCAGTGACATGAAAACATCAAGCACAAGGGCCTTTTAAAAAAAAAAAAAAGAGTAATGTGATAAATGGTGTGAGAGCATAGACATTCATCATGTGACGTGTGTGCTGTCTTCTTGCCTTGTACTGCCTTCTTTTGGGCTTTTCTGCCTCATCTGACACTGACACTTCTCTCAGCTGGTGTTTGGGTTCTTCACAAGGAGTGGGAAAAGTACCTCCTCATCTCACCAATAAAACAATAACAAAAATGTCCTGTAACAGTAGAGTGTAAACTGGTAGATGCTAGAATTGTTTTCTTACACACAGCTTATGTTTTTCATAGGTAAGATTCAATGTTTCACTTGCTTTCAGAAGTCCCTTTGATTGTAGCAGTTGCTTATTCAAAGAAAGAATTTTAAAAGGTGAATGCATCATGTCATTACATTCTCTTAATGAACTCTATAAGCAATTAATGGGGACTGTAATACTACTTTTTAATTGTTCTCTATGTTCGAGGGTATACTTGGTCACGGATGGTTTGAAATTTGACAAAAAAAATTGGTTAATTTCATTGAATAACTTAACTGAAGGTCAGTAGGGTTTAGTTGGCTCAAGGTCTTTTCCATGGCGAGTGAAATCTATGACTTGCTTGGCTTTGAATGACTTTCTGTTAATCAAAGTATTCAATTACATGGGTTAGATGTTGGAAAAATCTTCTCCCTGCCTGCCTGAGATAAGATATTTGTATCATTGAAACTGATTCCTGTATGCCTCANAAAAAAAATTGGTTAATTTCATTGAATAACTTAACTGAAGGTCAGTAGGGTTTAGTTGGCTCAAGGTCTTTTCCATGGCGAGTGAAATCTATGACTTGCTTGGCTTTGAATGACTTTCTGTTAATCAAAGTATTCAATTACATGGGTTAGATGTTGGAAAAATCTTCTCCCTGCCTGCCTGAGATAAGATATTTGTATCATTGAAACTGATTCCTGTATGCCTCATTCCTTTCTTCAGAGGGACTGGATGAAATTGAAAATGATCTTCTGAAGTGTGAATTTTGTGGGAAAATGGGATATCCTAATAAGTTTCTGCGGTCGAAAAGATTCTGCTCCACGTCCTGTGCCAAAAGGTACTTCATGTAGTTACTGATTATCATTATCTGGTTAAGGAAATAGCACCCAAATAGCATCTGGTGTTGAAAAATAAAGAAACAATAAGCTGTGACTGCCTTCTACCTGAATTTGCAGAGCATATAGATACAAAGGACTATGGTAACATATAATACATGGCAAGAACGTGGACAAAGGGAATGACAGGGACATAGTGGACCCCTCTCCATGAGGTGCTGTAAATGCAGTTGGGCTTAAGGGAAGGTATGCAAGAGAAATCCATTAAGGGTCACTAAGTGTTTGGAAATCGGTGCAGAGGGTCATGGGCCACAAATTCTTACATACTTCTCATACTCCTGTTGTCTTCCCCTTCATGTTGGGCAGTGCTGAGAAAGAATGCTGGGCTAGGTGTACTTTCTTCATTTTCTATGATGGTAGGAAAAAAGCCCCTCTGGATTTATCTTGGTATAACTGGAATGCTGCATGGAGGAAAATGTTTTTAGTAACAGCGTAAACATTCTTTATTTCATGAAGCTCAGCAGAAGTAATTAGAAACATGAAACATTTAGCGTTTTCATTTAATTTATCTTTTCATTTCTTGAAAATAGTGATGCCATTTGCTTGTACATGGCTGGCAGAACAAAGTGGCTGGTTTCTGTTTCTCTTCGGGTTTAGTATTTGGTTGGGAGGAGAAATTCATGGTCAACATCTGAATGCAGAATCTTCCATCATTACAGCTGGAAGGCTGATATTTGATCCCACATGGTTTAGAAATGGGGAATAGTTTCCCGTTTCTAATCACCACCGAGTTCATTTTTTGCCGGCGTCCCTAGACCACCTTTCTCTTAGGTCTGCTCCTGTTTTAATTCCCAGCATGAGGCATTTCTGTTGTCAGCAGTAGGAATGGATATGTTTGATTTGGTACTTGTTTGGGACGCTGCTGACAAAATAAGAAGGGATTTGGTCCCTTTGCCTCCATCCTCATTTGGCTTCGAGTCGGCTAGATAGAGAAAGTGGCAGCAAAAGATATAATGTCACTTTAGGCTTCCAGTGGGCGTTTTAGAGAAGCAGAGTTTATACTATGTGATAAAATGCAAAGGTATTTCTGTCATGGAAAACTTCTAAGAATGGAGAAGACTTGACAAGCTCCACAGATGCTCGAGGTATCTTTGCAACACTTGTTGTCTTTGATTAGGCAGCGTTTCTGTAGACAGCAATGTCATTTTACTGTTACTTGCTTGAATGCAGTTCAAAACCAAAAGAACCCCAAACCTATTAGTGCATTATTGAATATATCTTACTTCTTTAGGCACAGCCTTAGTTGCACTAAGAAATTTGGGCTGTTTCCATCAGACAAGACCAGTCGCTGGAATCGGAAGTCAGATAGTCAAAGTCTTGGGCGACGCGGGCGTCGGCCGAGCGGCCCCGACGGGGCGTCACGGGAGCATTTTCTTAGACAGGTCTGTGGAATATTTGCTTAAAACTATGGCATTGTTTTGGGAATTACCAATAAAATATAATACTGTAGTGTATTTGTACTGCGTTTTCCAGCTTCCAATTACTTATCCATCTGCAGAAGAAGATGTGGCTTCTCATGAAGACGCCGTTCCGGCTGCCATGACCACCCGTCTGCGAAGACAGAGTGAAAGGGAGAGAGAACGTGAACTTAGGGAGCTAAGAATTAGGAAAATGCCAGAGAATATTGACTTGCTACCTGTGGTGCAAGCTGACCCATCAGTATGGACTGTTGATGAAGTTTGGGCCTTCATACATTCTTTGCCAGGTAAGTGCAGTAAGTTGTTCCTTCTTTTTAACAGTAAAGCTCCTTGATTTTTAGCATTGCTGTGATGAGGAGGTGGCATAAGAGCAGTAGTGTACTTGTCTGTTGGTGGTAGAAACTGCAGTGTGATTTATTTCCTCTTGCTTGTTCCTTCAGCACAAATCCCATGCTGATAGAACTAGTCCCACTTCTGCTGTTGCACCCCAACTGATGGGAGCTCAGTCTGACTTCTCTTAAGAGGTCAGTAGAGAGATCAGACCTACTTCCTCCCTTTCACGTTTGTTTCTTCTCCTCCCTCCTTATGTGCTGCGTATTCAGTAGAAGCAGCAAGAAGGGTGTTATTTTCCTTTATACAACTGAAAAACTTGAAAGATCTGTCATGAAATGTCCTTAAAGAATAAGCAGGTTTCTCCCATGAAGCTAAATTCTGTTTTGTGTAGCTTTGCTCAGTAAGTGAAATGTAGAGAAGTTCTGCATGCTGGTAGACACAGCTTCTTCTCAAAAAAACCCCAATCTTTTTGTCTCCTTGTTTGTAGAGCTTTTCTTTAGCTCAATATGCACAGTTACCTTTGTATCATCCTCTCAGTAACCTGAGATCGTGTTGTTTCATGTTCAGAAAAAGTGTTTATTGTTTAAAACAAAAAAATCCCAACTATTTGGAAGTTGCACTTGTGAGGTGAGTTACTGCTGTGTATAGAATATTTGCTGCTTGGGTAACTGATAGTAAATGTCTTCCCGAGACAGTTATGCTAAAGCCCATACATCTAAATTCTGTTCACTTAACCTGGTGGTAGTAACATACAGATGGAATTAACACCTGATGGAAATGGTGGCCCTGTGAATGTTCTCACTGAGTAGTACATAGCAGTAGAATGTGCATGCGTTTTTATTGCTGGAAAGAACCCACTGACTTGATTATTTCAGTGGTGTTTTGCCAACCTCTTGAGATCACGATGACTGTCCTTCTTAATGAAACGAGAAAGCTGTCTTTGCTAGGATTTGGCATTTCCAGTGAGTAACTCTCCAGTAATTACACTGTGATTAGAGGCTGCAGTAAAAATCAGGTTCAGATTATCTTGTAGGTTCCCATCATAATATTGAACTGTTGGATATCCCTTGGGTTCTACAAGCCAAAAGGATGAGCACTGCAAGTTGTGTAGCTGAAAAGCTGTAGTGTGGACAGAGTCATTGCATCTATGAATGGACATTTCTAACCTAGTAATTCTTTTATCTGTTCCCTTATAGGTTGTCAAGATATTGCAGATGAATTTAGAGCACAAGAAATTGATGGGCAAGCACTCCTCTTGTTGAAGGAGGATCACCTTATGAGTGCAATGAATATTAAGCTTGGACCTGCATTGAAAATCTGTGCACGTATCAATTCGTTGAAAGAATCCTAAGGGGTGAACATGAAGGTTTAAACAACAGTTTCTCAGTGACAGAACTGACAGTAATATGCCAACGTCTTCACTGTGGCATGACAGTTACTGTGATGTTTTGTTAACTATATGGGGCTTTCCCCCCATAAAGACTTTCAAATGTTCCTTTTGATTACACCAGGTAGTCCCCTGTAGTTTCCAACAATTAATAGGTTCATGGTAAAGCCTGAGTAGTACTTTGAGTTGAAGTGGGAGTTTATGAAAAAACATGAAGTGAAATATGATAGGTGATAGGTTAAATATTCCCCAAAAAGTACTTTGTCTTGTAAGTTTAATACTCACCCCAATCAAAATGCCATTGTGCTGTATTTGGAAAGATTTTTTTTTTCCCACATACAGCAGTTTTTTGGACTGAAATAACAGAACTGTCCACAGACCCTGTGGAAGCACTAGTAACAGTCAAATGCTATGCATTTAGTTGTGCTCTCTGAGTTTCTTTTAGTCTTGAGCAGATTGTTTGTAAGGGGTAGGTTGGCAGCCAGTTTTCCTTGTGTGGGCTTACCCTCATCTCTTGCCCCTATAGTATTTTCTTAAGTCTGGAAATACTCTAAACCACGTCTCATCAAAATCCTCATCGTTGGGCTACTGAAATGCAATGGCATGACACTCTTGCCAGAGGTAACTGAAGCACAAGTTACTTTACTCTTTGTATGCTGCTATGCACTACGAGGGCATTAAGTTGTTAGGTTTGTAGTCTTGCATGCTGCTAGTTAAACTAGACCAGCAGTTCTCAAACAGGGGTTCAGAGTGGATCCTGAGAAGGTGTGAGAACACTCAGGGCTCAGGTTCCCAAAGGCCTAGGTGAGGGGCTGAAAACTGCAGCCAGAACTAGCTCATGTTGAGACAAGTGTACTTTAAAGACTGGAGGTAGAGAAGGAACAGCATAGCTCAGATGCTCTTTTTCTTGATACCTCTTCTACCCTGTCTTTCCCTGCAGTGCTTTCCCATTGCCTCAGTGGAAGTTTCCAAGCACCTTTTATTTGCCCACTAGCTAGGCTGAGCTGGGCCTGCAGCAGTCTGAGGAAGGAGCACAGTGAGTTGCTTGATGAGGTCCCTTCAGAGCTCGGCATAGGCACAGCTATTGCTGCAATGAGGAAGCCTGGAACTGCAGGTCAGCAGTGGTGATGACTCTGGGAGAAATCTCTTGGGGCCCTGCTTTGTCCCTCTGGCAGGAGAATGTTAGTGTCTCCCTCCATCTTCCCTCTCTCTCACTCTTCTGTGGAACAAACAAGTGTTTCCCCAGAAGCTGCTTGGGCTCTGAGGCAGCAGCGTTGTCTCGGCCTTTGCTTCCCCATCACGTGTGTACGGGTGTTCCTGATGTGCTTTGTACCTTCTGTCCCTTCCCTTTTGCAGCTCCATTCCCCATATGTACAGACCTAGATCCCTAAGCTCTTGTTTAGGGAAAGAAAAGCATATGTGCTGATAGAGTCGTTGTGTATATTTGAACTAAATATGTGTGTGTGTCTGCAAACAATGTATTTTGTATCTCATGCAAATTAATGCATAATATATGATTGTGTAGAGAGATATTCGGGGGGGGGGGACTGTAAAGCATTCCTGAAATGAGCTGATCTAAAGTTTGAGAACTGCTGACCTAGATCAAAAGGAGTCAATGCACATACACTGACAGGAAGGCTTATGACAGATAGATTAGTAAGTATATTCTTTAGCTAACGACCTTAAAGAGTAAATCAGGTGACAGGAAAATCTGTGCTTCATTTTCCTTTAATTAGACTACAGCTTTGTTTGTTCGAACAGACTTTCTGCCGTTACCTTGAAGGTCAACATTAGAATCATTGTTTCTAATTACAACTTTTGAGCTTACTAATAGCAGATGTATTTAATATTGTTATGAACCACTGAAGCTCTGAGTTAGGCTGAGCCCTGGCTGTTACGTGCTAGCGTGTGGTGAGAGCCCATATCCAAACGGCACCAAAGGCTTTAGAGACTCCATTCGTGTCTGGGTTTGTTTTGGAGGGAGGTGGCTAAGCACTTTCTAATTTGTTTTTGCTGTCCTCAGTTACTGTTGTAACATAAACTCCTTAGTTGAAGGTTCAGCATTTGGCAATGTTCATTTGAAAGATAACTCAAATGACAGAGACAGTGGGTTCCCAGTTGTAGCATTTTCTGTAAGATACACCGTGTAGCATATCTGTAACATACGTTCTGAAGGACACAGTCTGTTTTGATGAGCTAACTGAAGACTAAAGATATCTTAGATATTTATCCTTTGGCTTTTGTCTTAAAGTTCTATTATTTTTATACAAAAATTTCACTGGCTAATTTTTAATCTGCCTTCTGATTGTACTGTTCTTTGGCAATGTAAAAAGTAGGTATATGTAGATGTGATTTGATAATGGCTTAAGGCATATTTGAAACTGTGGACTTAGGAGACTTACTTAGACCTGCAGTTAATCACAGTGTTGTTACATGCATGAGAATTTCACGACTGTTTTAATTTTGCTTTACTAGACAGCTTTCAGGAGACCTTCTACAGCTAGTGTTTATATACACCTCTCAGACTTCATCACTGACAGATGCCAGGAGCTCAGAGCAGACCTGATGAGTGCACATCTGTTCTGCTTCTTCTGGTACACTACCTTTTCTGTGGTTTTGGGGGAGCTACAGGTAGTGATTTATGCTTTAAAGATTCGTGAATGCAGCAGCTAAGAATGTGGGCCTTATGCACATTGAAGGTGTTTTTCCTCCTTCCCTGGTTTTGGCAATAAGCAGACACAGCTATACTAACCTATACTGATAGAAAGGCCCAGGTATTGGAGTGTGTGCCAGCATAGCTATGTCAATAAAATCAGTTCAAAAAAATCCAAACAAACCAGACCTGCATGTGAATGTAGGCTGGAAAACTTATAAGTGCAATTGAAGTCCACTTCAGAAGCTTTTGAATTAGCTCAAAAAAAGCAATATAATACCTGGGAGCACCATTCCTCCAGAACCATTTTGCATATAGCATTCACTTGTTTCTCTTCAGGTCAGTGAGGTTCTCCCAGGCTTATACTACCATCTCCCATGGCTTTCCCCACAAACCAAGCCAGACCCTCTTGCAGAAGAAGGAAGTATTGCAGATTTTAATTGTCTCTTTTCTAACACTTGTTCCCACTGGATGTGTTCACAAGAAATCCTTTCCTGGGGTTTTGTTCTCTGCATTCAGAGTGGTGTTGTTGTGAGCTGCCTCTCACAGTAACCCCTGCGATACTTCAGTTCCTTAGAAAGGAACACAGGATGCCCTGGGATCTTTGCTCAAAAGGGAGATATGTTGGATGGCTTTTCCCCTTCCTTTTTTTCCCCTGGTCTCCATCCTAACCCTGCTGCTTAATGCAAACTGCAACATCAGTTCAGGGTAAAACCCTTCTGCTGTCAAGATTTCTTCCAACAGAACTATAACTGTTAACACTCAGCTTCAGAGTTAATTTGGGGTTTTAAAGAAAAGCACCTGAATAGTCAAAAAATGGGGTATGCAGACTCCTCTGCTTAGTCTGGCTCACACCACACAGCAGCCATGCGTTGCAGCAGAAACAGAGAACTCTGTTGACACAGCTCAGCCACCTCCACTGAAGTGCCTCAGGAGCTTTAGGCTGCTCCTTGTTCAAAACCAGGCGTTGCTGAAGAATTGATAACTTCTCCTAGCCAACTCATATTGCCTCAAGTTTGGCACATTCCTAAGACTTATAACACTTTGCTTCTAAATAGAATGAAAACTAACCATCTTAGTCAGTTAAACTGCCAGTTGTCTTGGATCACCAGGGCATTTTTGAAGGGTTGTTAAAGGCTGCATTGTAAATCCATTCTTCAGCCATTAATCCATTGTTACTTTTCCAGAAATGAAGTTCTTGATGGAGGGTAAAACCTTTGTCAACGAGCTGTCTCAAATAGAAGGTTTATATCCTGCAAGCATCCATGTCCTCATTCCTTTTCTGTGAAAGCAGTTTGGGGTTTTTTTCCTCCTAACTTTTTTGTTTTTAACAAATCACAAGTGGAAATCCAGCCTTTTTGGATAGAACAGATGGAGTCCATTGCAACTGCAATTGTGGCAGCAAGAGGAAAGGAATGGGATAAACCCAAACATTTGAGCAGGTTTATGATTGGTTTTGCAATCTCTTTTTTTATCCCAGTATTGGCTGTAAGTAAATGCTCGGATTTAGACCCATTTTTTAACTGTAGTTTGAATAGAAGTCTGTGGTGAGGCTTTGCTGGGGGCAGTGTGCCACTGCCTGGCATGCCAGTTGCAGCCAAGGCCTATTTCAGGTGACTCTTCTTGTTTTAACATTGCAATATAAATACAGAAACATACAGCTGAGTTGCTTAAGAAATTTCTTAACACAGTGGCAAATGTATTGCTCTAAATGATCAAAGAAGTCAATGGCAGCTTTGTTGTGAGCCCTGTTTTGCCAATAATTGGACATCACGTAATTTACAACATGAAGAGTTCTGAGTTTATTGAGACTATTCATATGGAAATTAAGCATGTATGTAAAAGCTTGCAGGGTTATTTTCTTAGCAGTGTTGCAGAGAGATGTCCTGTTAGCATGTATTTAGATACATAGTTGTCACCCATTAACCAGACTTTTACTCATCAGTTGTGTTAGGCTTCAGATAATGACTCTGCAATAGAATCAAGCTAGGGTACTTTTCTGTTTACATTCACTCGAATTGGTTTATTAGAGATGGAGAGAAACCAACTAATTTCATTGGAAGGTGTTAATTGCTCCTGGTGAATTGAAGTCATTCTTGCACAGTGAGCTGTAGTTTCAGATGGGAAATACTGTGAGGAGAAATAAATATAAACTCATTCAATTAACACCTAAATTAAGTTCATTTTAAAGGAATTTACCTTTAGTCATGAGAATTTCTTCAGACCCTGTCAGTTCTGTGTAGTCCCATCCACTGGATGGCTTTGCAGGTAGTGACAAAGAGATGGTAATTGGTACAGCACCTGTAGATGCTCTCTGTTTTTTTGTCAGAGAGCTGTCCCTCATGTAGTGAGAGCTGAAGGACAGCCTGTCCCTGCAACTGGAGCCTGGGACACCAGCTGAGTGCCAAAGCAGTTAGCACACACTGCCCTGACCCACGTGAGTTGGGCTAATTTGTTTTGAACCATCTTCCTACCTTCAGAGGAGCTCCACCACCTGCCATTTCCTTATCCTTATAGGTTTCTAAATGTGCTTTTAGCCCCGTTGGCTGTCACCTGTGTTTGCTGAAGCATTTTGTGTCCTAGTTGTCTGCTGAGTCTCATGGTTGGCACTTCAGCCTGTGTTCAAGGCCCCCATCCTAGGCTGCTGTGGAGGTTTGTGCAACCTCTGTGTTAAAACTCACACACACACGTGCACACTCATTTCAAGGTTGTGTGCACTGTTTACTGAAGTGGAGGAAGCAAAATTCAGATATATGAATATTCTTGTAATTGAAGGTATGTGGTAAGCTTATGGTCCAGCTTTTGTAACCATGGATCTGGCTTTTCCAAAGCACACTTCTAGGAGTCGAGTGTTAGGAATGGGTTTCAAGTTTGAAAATGCAACATCCAGCATGTATCAGCTTCCTGCTGAATTACCCAGAATGACTGTGTACAGCAAGGAGCTAGAAAACAGACATGGATAGAGATTTTTCCACCTAGGAAGGTTTGTAATTTGAGCACAATTGTACATTCATAGAATAGTGATGATGAATATCATTTAAGTGCAATACATAAGGCTTACAGAGCGTTTTAATTGTGTGTCAGAAGCACTATGTTGTTAGGTATGGTTGTTGAAAGGCCCATGGTCCTGTTCACAGGTACTGAAGCAGGGTATCCTTGCTGATGGTGGATTAGGCCAGAGCACAAATATCACTGATAGCTGCTTTGTGGGTGAAGCCTGGTAAACCTTTGTAAGACTGGGTGCTGGCAGCCAGGCTGTTGCCATCCTCTGATGGCTTTTTGCATAGTCCATGTTTGAAAGCAACATGATATTCTGCATACTCAAGCTTCCTTTTTAAGTAGGCTTTGTGTTACAGTGTTAGCAAACTGGTATTGATCAGGAAAGATGTGTGTAAAGAATGAAGGATTTTACTAATGAGTGCCAAATATTTCTGGTTAGAGTTGAAAATCCTATTAAATTGATGTGCTGATGTTCAAGGGATTCTTTATACGAGGGAAGTATGGAACTTTCTCATGAAGGGTTAATACTTTAGCTGCTGTTACCATTAATATCCAGTAATCTTATAATAATTAAAGTATTTGAATGGTATAAGGCCATTAGTTGCTGGCACAGCACAAGAGGTAATGCACAGAGGAGGTGCAGCAGTGGCTGGCTGTAGTTGTTTCAGATATTACCACCTTCCTAGCACAGCTTGTCTCCTTCTGCTGGCAGTGAAACTGTAATCCTGTTCTCCAGAGCAATGATTTAGGATTGTTTGGCTGGACTCTTCAGCATTAGGACTTCCCAGAAGCACCAGATAAAAGGAGATGCATCAAGGCAAAGACTGAGTTGTCAGGATGGTAATGGGATGAACATTGCACAACTGGTGTCTCCCTCCATAAAAAGTCAAGGATAGAAGTGAGCTTACCGAGAGGACGACTGTTCATGTGTCTTGAACCAGAGCCTTGGCAGGCCCAGATGCCACAGCTGGGTGCTGTGTGAAGACCTGTGGTGCCACTGTCACCGACTTAGTAGTGGCAGCTACAGCCTAAAGGTTGATGCTCCTCAGCACTTTTCCCCCAAAACCATGTAAGAAGGAATTTAATAGAAGGCAATGATGGAGCACCAGTACATTGGTATTTGCTCTGGCTGCATGTTGCAGCTTCCTTGTAAAAAGCAAGTTAAAAAAACCCCAAACTTCTTAAAATGGCTTTAGAAGCACTGCAGCACCCAGGGGAATTCTGCCAGATCAGGGCAGATGGGGTGGGGTAACTGTAATGATGGGTTCAGAAGCTGAACCACACTGATAAATAGGCCAGCAGCAGCTTTACCCCACTTCTTGCAGTTCCAGTTCTGTGTATGTTAATCAAGAGGGTGAGACTAACCACACAAAACAGAAGCATCTGAAAGGTATGTGCTTGAAAATAACACTCCCTGTCTCTGGTGTTAAATGAATTCTAAATCAGGAATTTTCCCCTGCCCGCCGAGTCTGGAGGGATCAGTTACTTCATGATCTTCTGAAATGCCTGGTGCATTGCTGTATTTGAGATATTTGCTGGTTTTTAACTGGAATTAGGTTTTGTAAGTATTTTGTCAACCCCATTGCAGTGGGTGGCCAGTTTATATAAACCCTGAAGAAATGCTGTTGTCAAAAATAAAACCCGTGCATTTGGACATGGTTTACCCTGTAGCATCTCAAGTGCTAATTAACAGCAGTGACAATTTGAGAGAGCAAGGAGCGATGCTTCAGGTAGTTTTCCAAGTTAACATTGTGTGTGCTTTCCTGCTCTTTAACATGGAAATAAAATTTCCTCCAAATACATTTTCCAGCACAAAGGATAATCTGTGGTGCCAAACGCTGTGTTGCTAAGCATTGCCTCCTCTTATTGCACTAGTTTAAAAATTCAGTTTTTGAGCATTTATTGTCCTTTTCACAGCCTTTTTTATTCTCCCAAAAACCGTTTTCTACTGCTTAAAAATGCCCATGTCCTCCTGATTACACCACTGAGACCTCCAAGAAATGTATCACAGCCTGTGGGTGAAGGAAGCACTATGTGAGGTACAGTAATCAATCAGAATGATCACTGGACTGTAATACATTGCAGAAATGTAAGATTAATGTATGGCTGAGGTGTGATGGTGTATTCTTATGGAGTGATAATACTGGAATATTCTTTTATAAGAAATGGTAGCCCACATAGCATCAAATTCTGCAATTAAATCTGTCTATAATGGATATGTAATCGTGTAAATAATAACCCAAAATGAAGTTTTCCAGTTGAAGAGCACAGAGGGAGCTGTGTACAAAACACCATCTTCACTTGCTGAATCAGCTCTTTTAAAAAGCACTTTCTTATTCCCAACTAGCATGTGAAAGAGGTTTAGATTCTCTCATTTGTTAGGCTCTGCAGAAGTGAAATTTCTTTAATCTGCCTGTTAATGGGTAAATTCGTCATACAAATGCTGAAACAAAGCACCTTATACTATGCTGCTTAAATTTGCTTGTAATTGCACCTTTTGTTATAGGCAGATTTTTCTTAATGACTATTCTGGTGTGAATCCTTGTTCACCTGTGGGTCTGGGTGAACGATGAACCAACCTGCAGCATCACTGACTTACATAGTTTCTGTTTCAATACATTGTATTGTGAGCTCAGTGCTTCAGAAATAAATGCTACTTCCATTTGTCTGCCTTGGTTATCATTTATTTCCCTTCTACAAAATTAAATCAAGACCTTCATAAAACTGTAAGAATTTGAAGAGTCTTTTTGGTTAGAAGCCTATGTGTTCCCCTACTGAAGGGAGTTCCACTGCAAATTAAACTCTTTTAAAGTTATTTTGGCTTTAAACTAAATTATATTTTAAGCCAGGCTTGAGCCTTTGGGCATTTATATCTAGCAACTAACTTTGTTGCTTTAATTATTTAACTTTTCAGTATGTACATACATGAGATGAGCAGTAGCAATGGGGTACTGCAGCATCCCCACCTCTCCTGGAGTTGTGGCAGTTGCACATCTTGCACTATTTTTGTACTATGTCAAAGCTTGTGCTTCTGTAGGAGTTGTTGTAGCTTTGTATTAGCTAAAAGAATTTACTTCTCGTTGAATAGACAACCACCCTTAACTTAAACCGACAGCAAGTCATGCTTTAACAAGGGAATACTCTATAGACAAGGAGGTGGTTTTGAACCTTTGACAGAAGGTTAATGTGTACGTAACGGATAAAGAGGCTCCAGCTTTGAAGAAGACTTTATTGCATTTTATACTATAAAAACCTGAGATCATTCCCCTTTGAAGCAAGTGTAAAATTCTAGTTGTAATATGGAACTGAAAACTTGTTTTCTTTAAGTGGTGCTCTGTTAGTGAAATGCTCTGAGGTGGCAGGGCCTTGCTGCCGGAGTCCCACGCTCTGCTGCAATATTCATTGCACTAGTGCTAGATGCTGGCCTCTCTTTTCATAGTTTGTAGCTCTGGAGATGTGTCCTTGCGTTATCCACAAGGACAGGTTCTCAGGACATGGAACACAGCCCTTGTTTGCAGTCTTTTCAGTCAGCAGCTCATTAACAGATGACAATTGCTGTGCCCTGGTTATCAGCTGCCTCTGTGTTTTCATTGCTAAATGGCACAAAGCAGAATTTCCAGCTGACAAATGGATCTGCAGACCAGGTCTCCTCTGTCCATTCAACATCCTGGCATCGACACCAGTACGCTAAGGCAACGAGAAAGCTGTTGATGAAATACAGCCAGGGGACATTCATCTCCACGTAGGCTGGAATCCGAGCACCCAGAAACAACACGATGATCTGAAGAACAACAAAAGGTGCCCAAGTGCCAAGAAAACAGATGAGGAGCCTGGTCAGGAGCTGCCACTTGAAGCAAGTGCCGTTGTTGTTAGACACATAGGAGAACATCAGAACAGGCTGACTGGCAAAGGAAACCACCCTGACGGAGCGCAGCATGGTCAGAGCTTCCCTGTGACACACCAGGAGAGCCGTGCCCAGCAGCAGCACCATGGCACAGGAGATGGAGTAGCTCTGCATGCTGGCAGACAGAGGGCATAGGGAATGAGAAACACGGCCCTGAAGTCCCAGTTCTTCATCGATTGTGGGAACTTTGAGGATACAAAAAAAACCCCAAATCCATATGGCAGCCACGGCACATCCATAAAGTAATCTTTGACCTCTTGGAGGGAACTGAGAGGTTTGGGTTATAGTCACGTAATAATCCAGACCAGCCACAAGATACACTGGGTAATGTAAAATACCATAGGTAAGAGAAATCACCTGAGTGAACAGGCAGCTGTGGTACGTCATGAATCGCACACCCCAGAGTGCAAAGTCCTCAAAACAGAAAATGAAAGCTATACTCAGCAGCAGCGCGACGTCGAGAAGCGCCAGCGAAACGCAGAAGTAGCGCATGAAACTCACTTTCACCTTTGTTTGGTTAACTTGCAGCATGAAGAAATCAAGAAACACTTTTCCAAGCATGATCAGGAGCAACATCCAGCTGGTGTCAAGAGGTTGGTTGACCTGGGAGCTGTGGTACCGACCAGAGCAATTTTCACAGCGTATGGCAGCCATTCCCCAATGGTGAGAACCAGCAAAAGAAGTATCACCAGGCACACTGCTTCGTATCTGAGGGGGAAGACGAGTTAGCAAAAATGCATTCCTGGGTCACCTCTACCAATGAGTTAATTCTCCATCACAGCAAGGTAGACCTAAGTGCTTTCCTAGCTACTGTCCTGGAGAGAGACTTAACGAAATAAAGTAGATAGTGTTCCTTTCCTTAGAGAGCAGGGGGTCTTTCTGTCCACCTGGGCAGAGAGGGATGGATGGTTCAGACCTCCTACGTATTTTTTGAAGAACTTAGAGAACCACACAGGATAGAAGGAATACAAGACACGGGAGATGAATTACAGTGTGGCCTCACAGTTCATATACGGGATGGAGACTGCAGAAACATTCTGAAAGCAGAAAAGGCCGTCTCATTTTTCAGTGCTACAATGCTGCAATTCTGAGGCAATCCAAAGCACAGAGGCTTCGTGAGCTGATTGGGCTTTTTTTTTGTCCATCCTTTAGCAATGCAAGCACAGTGACAGACGCCTCAGAACGGCTGGTTTTCCCCTTCGTTGTCTGTAAGTTTCCTTATGACTCTTTTCTGGTGTGTCAATTCGTAAGGAAAACGAACACAGGATGGCTTCGTGTGTGTGTGTTGGTGAGAGGCTGTGGGCGCTTTCTCTCATTCCTAAAGCAGCAGGATGGTGTCAACAATCTCGGCAACAGCAGAGAAAAGCTGAGAAGCCGTGAGCTGTAGAAAGGAACTGTCTGCGTTAACAGCTACTCGTGTTTAAACAGCCGGTGGCTTTGCAGAGTCGCTGAACGCTTCAGTCAGTGACTCCTGAGAAAAATGAAGAACCAGAAGTACTTAAAGCAGCACAGTGCGAGACGCAGCCCTTGCACTCGGTGCCCAGCCTACCCGGGCTTGCTGCTTCGCTCTTCCATGTGCGCAAGTGGTTGTTGTTATCCTGCCGTACCTCACACGCTTTACGGAACGACTTCCACGAGCCTCCCACGTGTACTGTGCCCGTGTGTACCGCATGCCGCGCAGAGCTCTGCCCGCGGAGAGCGGAGCGGCCGCAGGCACCAGCGGGGCCGGCGCGTGCCAGCGAGCGCTCAGCTCCGTCGGCAGCGCCGCGTCACCTCTCGCGGGCTCGGGCTCGGGCTCGGGCTCGGACTCGGGCTCTGCCCGCCGGGCACCGCTGGCAGCGCGGCGGAGCCACCCGCGGCGCCCTGCCCGC
>WBNH01010440.1:539214-637147 GCA_013401255.1 Urocolius indicus | reverse complement strand
GCGGGGTGGGGCGGGGCTGGGCTGGGTTGGGCTGGGCTCGGCTGAGCTGGGCTCGGCTGGATTCGGCCGGGCTGAGCTCTGCTGGGCTGGGCTGGGCTGGGCTGGGCTGGGCTGGGCTGAGCTGGGCTGGGCTGGGCTGGGCTCGGCTGAGCTCGGCTCGGCCGGGCTGAGCTCTGCTGGGCTGGGCTGGGCTGGGCTGGGCTGAGCTGGGCTGGGCTGGGCTGAGCTGGGCTCGACGCGCCTCTGGGCTGAGGCCAGCCCTGCCCTGCCCGGTCCTGCCCTGCCCGGTCCCGCCTCACGACGGACAGTGTTCTCGCGTTGAGGCAAGAATACCCGCGTAGAGATGAAGGGTCGTCAACGCTGTGTTTAACGCCGCCCGCCGCAGCTGAGGGGGAGCAAAGGAGGTCACCCGTCGTTACCCCAGACGCGAGGGCAGAGCTGGGCCGGCGCTCCCGGGGCCGTGGCAGGTAAAGGTTTGGTGTTGGAGTGTGACACGCGCGTGCAGAAACGGCACCGGGCGGGTGGCGGTGGCAGCCGGGCCCTGCGGCAGCCACCACGAGGGGTTTTTCCTTGGTGAAACCTCGTGTTCCCCCGCGTGTTTGCACACCCAGGCCGGCTGTGGAACGGACACCTGGTAAGTTGTCGGTTTGGTAAGTTGTCACGGGTTTGGCCCACACGGAATGAGTCACGACGAGTGGGGATGGCCGTCCCCTCCCTGATGTTCCCTGAAGGTACCCGCAGACTTTGGAACAAGTCGTTTCTGTTTCTTTTCTGCTCTTGCAGCTGGAAGGGCTCTTGGTGTGTTTTGTGGGGGTGTTTGTGTAAGAAAGCAAGTTTTCTCTCGTTTATGACGTGTTCAGCTCGTAGGGACACCTGACAGGTACAAGATTCAGCTTTTTATTCCCCATCCCGGCTGCAAAGTGCCTCCCTCGTTTCCCTATTGATTAGGTACTCCAAGATTTACACCTTCCCGAGGCGCCTACAAAATCCCCTCAGGGGGTGTCTGGTTCCTGTAAATGGTCACCCATTCCCTCATAGTCCCAAGATTTAGGACCTATCATTTACCTAATTAACATTAAAAAGATGCAGACATCAGCCTTTAGTTACAAATAACAATCCTGAGATTGCAGACACCAGTTGTGAGCTCATCCAGTTAGTTAACATTATAAAGACACAGATAACGAGTTCTTTGTCTTAATTGCTTGGATTCCATTCCTGCAAAAACAGCTTCACTATTTCTTATATTTGTCATCCTGGCAGCAAGTCTCTTGTCGCTGCCCTGGAGCCTTCTGTGGGGATGCACGTGGGCTACCTTGGGGCCTCATCACATGTGAAATGCCCTGGATTTGTGGGCTTCCAGGTGCACCTTTATCCCACAACCGAATGCAGAATGCCTCTAAATACATGACAGATCACCTTTTGGCAGCGTATCTCTCCTTTTCTCATTGGTTAAGCCATGAAATAAATCTGAATATTGCCGAAAGCAGCCAATGGAATTGTATTTGCAGCAGGGTTCAGAACTCCAGTGTCATGTCATGGTCTTGTAGAACACCTTCTGGGCTTAGCATAGGACACAGAATTGTACAGACCCCTCGGCACTGTGTGTTTATTCTCTCCCACAGTGTTTAAATGGCAACGACGTTCTGGTAATGGTATAGTTAAAGGGCTGCACGGTAAACATTAAGGAATGTTTTGTTGTGAACAATATCCTGGCAATGACACTGTGTCCCTCAGAGATTCTGAACAGTTAAGGAAAGTTGAAGAGAGAGTTTAGGGAATACTCAGTATTTGTTTTAAGATAATGAGAAAGTAAAGTAGATCATCCTGAAAGTGTACATAACACCTTCTTTGGTTTGGGTTGTCTTTTTGTCCTGGCCATCCTGTAGCAACCTACTTAAGAGGATATAGAAATTCACAGGAACAGCTTTTTGTCTCTTCCAGATCAAAGTCCTAGTTTAGTTTGCCATTTGTGGTTTTAATTGCCATGTACCAACACGTGTAAGATAGGAGCACATCCCGCTAGAGGAAGGGCCTGCTGAGGGACCTGAGCTGTGCTTCCCAAGTTAACTGGCAGTGCTTTCTTGACAACAGAGCTAGGACATCTTTATTTTATTCCATGTACGTCTTTGGCAGCTCAGGGCTAAATCTAATGAGAGGCTTGGGAGCCTGCGAGTTCCATGCTGCAGCGCCTGCTGCGTGCTGAACGGTACAAAGCTCAGTACTGCCACTCCTCTGCATGGGACTCTCATCCAAACTAGGAGCTCGTGTGAGTCTCTAGATGATCTGGGGAAAGATAGCAGCTAATGTCCTGCCAGCTTCTTTAAAATTAGGTACCGACAGGAACAAATGGCATCTTGGAGATGCTTCCTGCGGATTGGAGTGCCTGAGAAACTTAGGCAGAATGGCCGTTTGCTGAGATCTAACGAGAGGAGCTAAACCTCTGGGAGCTTTTTGGATTTGTTGTACGTTACTCAGTTTAACCTGTCTGTTGTTGGGTCTGAACTTCCATTGCTGATCATAGGCCAGCTGCCTTTTTAGCATGTCTGGTGTCTGTTGGGAGGGAAACATTTTCTATTGTTTCTCTTGCAGGGTAGATTGCAAATCCACCTCTAGTAGGAGGGTTCATGAAATGCTGCAGCAACCCTCTGGCAGAAGCTGTTTGTGTGTTCTTCAGGTGATCAGTTGTGGTTCTTCTGTCCCATATACTGGCAAGATATTTGCATAGATCCTTCCTTCCTTCCTCAAGACCATTTCCTGCTCCTGGTTGCTCATATTTTGGGTTCTGTTGTTGAACTTCACTGAAAGGGTAGGATTTTAGGGAAAGGGAGCAAGAAAAACACCTTCAAGTTTCAGTCTAACTTGGTTAGTTTCTGAAAGAAGTAGAGGGGTTAAACAAAGTTGATGTCCTCACAGAGCAGGGATTGGTCTCTACCTTCTCCCTCCTGTGACGGAGCTCAGAACACCAGCCCCACAGTTCACTGTGGCTTCTGAAGTCATTTAGAAAGACCACAGGGTAGAATAGCAGAGCTTCTGCATATTGCTTCTGCTTTGTCCTAGGGGCTGCCTGATTTAGGGCCAGGAGGTTTCAGACCGGTAGATACAGATTAATGCAACTTCTTTACCATCACATGAAGGAGTGCAGAGTGTGCTTCCTGTGCAGCTGGATCTGAATCTTTTTCTTGGTTCTTCCTGTTTGGGACATGTTGTGCTTCAGAAGCTCGTTGCCATCAGCTCCTTTATTCAGTTGAGCAGAAGGAATACACTTAATCCTCAGCTTTTGGGTATTCCCAGAAATCCTATGTTGACATCTGGGCCGTGCCAAGCCACGTGGGAGAGCAAACTGCATAGTTATGCGTATGGGGAAAGCTGTGCCTTGCAAAGTGAGTGCCTGGAAATACTGTTGTGCAAAATGTCCTGAGCAGCAAGAGGCTGGGTGTGCCTCAGCTGGGAGATGCAGGGGCATCACAGCCCTGGGCAGAGCTGGCAGAGGAGCGTGGAGCGTCATCCTGGGAAGGTATTTGTAGGTGGAGGGGAGTGCCAGTCTGATAAGAGACTTGTGCTTCGCTTTCCTGGATGTGCCTTTAACTGGGTGTTGCTGAGCTGAGCACGTTTAATGATGTGTCCTGTTAGATTTTATGTCTTGTCAGCACAGGATTAGGAACCAGAGTTTTGCAATGGCTGATGAGCAGGCGTTGTGGAGTCGCTCCTGCAAGGCTGCACGTCTCAGAAAGACAGTGCGGGTTTTGTAAAATAAGATGTTTAGCTAATAAACTATTTAAGTAACGTTATATTTGGAAGAAGAAAATACTTGACCGGTGAAATCTTTTAGAAGAATCTTCTAGAAGGGCAGACCACGTGCATTTATTTGGATCTCGAGTTCAGTCATTTGAGGCACTAAAAAGTAATGGGTCTGTCTTAAGGAAGTTCTTGTGGAGAAGAAACTGTAGCTATTGTATTAGTTTTACTTTGAGAGCATCTTGTTATAGAACTCTAACTGCTGATGGAGTGAAAATGCAGTAAATGCAGTAAGCAGTTGGTGCCAGCCTCCGTGTGCTTTTCAGCAGCAGCGTTTCCTTGATGTGTGTGACGTGCTGCACGCTTTGGCTGTACCAGCTGTAACCTTTCCTGCTGCTCATGGTGACACTGCAGGCTTTTTTGAGGATTTTTTTTTTTTTGGCTTGTCTTTGACACGAAGAATTTTTTCAGGGAAGTGGAAGAAAGAGGAAGAACAGAGATCCAGAAACTGCAGTATGTGTGACCCAGTAATTTATAAAAGCCAATGGCTTGTTATAAATGGCAGTTTGTAAAACCCTGTTCATGGCTTGTTGGTCAGTGTGACAAGGAACTAAAACTGTCGAGACTGAGGAGTGCAAGGTGTGGTCCTGCTCTTGTTACCTTGCTCACAAACAACAAACCAGAGTTAGTAATCATCTGTCACCTTGTAGGCTGTTAACTGCCTCCCAGCAGACTTCTGTTTTAAACAGATTCTATGGTGACACTTTTTAGGAAGCTAAAAAGTGGGGAAACGACATTTCAATCCCACTCTCAGTCTGAAGGAATCAAAGCTGATTCCCAGCAAGTAACCCTTCTTAATTCCTGTGCCATGAGAAGGAGAAAATACTAATGTAGTGTTAAGGCTCTTGAGAGTCGCTCAGGACTCTTCTGCGCCTCAAAAGCATCCCCATCCGTGTCTGGATCCAAGCTGCTGAGTGCTCTCTGGGATCCTGAGCTGCGCCTTTGCTGCATTTGGTTTCTGGTTTACAGGGATTAGTGGTGGTTATCACCTGCCAAGAATACCTTGGTCTATATCTAAAGCATGACTGGTGTTTACCAAGTACTGTTAGCTCTCTAACTTGCACTGCAGCCGTTTGCATGGTGCTGTTTCTGAACTAATCCCTTCTCAGAAAACAATTACTTGACTGAGTGATCATTATTTTCACGTTAAAACAAACACCACACAGCCCAAGGAACACCTGCTGTGTCAGCCAGTAATGGACTCTGTGTGGACACAATCAGGAAATGTGCCTTTTGTTTCCCTGCACCTGTTGCTGTATTACAAATAAAATCATCCAATGTTTTATTAAATAAACTGAGAAGCCCTAATGAAATTGTACCAGCCATTGCCAGGAAGTCTATTGAAAACAGTCAGCAGCTGCTTCAGTCTCGGTTCATGTACACTGGTTGTTTTGTCCTTCTGCTTGTGCTCTGAGTGAGACAGCACCAGGGCTGTGCTGGAGCACAGCAGAGCCTTGGGCCACGTCCCACCACTCTCTTCTGTCCGTGCAGTGTTTGATCAGAATCAGCAGCAAATCGTCCTCAGCAGTCAGTACCTTTGTTATGTGAGAGTCAGTATCCTGGCTCTCCCAGCACAGTGCTTTGCGAACAGCTGCTCAGGTACCCTGGCAGCACAGCAGTGAAGCACGTGAGGGCCTGCTGTATTGCTCGGATTTTTATAGGGGGATTGACCAGTGAGCTTAGAAGTTGACCCACTCCATCCTTGGTGTTAGATAGAATACCTCAGTAGCCCCGAGGGATCCGCTGGAGTGAGTTAAACCTCACCACCCTTTCTCTAAAGGTCCCTGACAGCACTGATGTCTCTTTATCTAAGAGCCAACTCCTCTTGGACAGAGCTGTGCTGGCAAGTGGTGCCGGCTCTTCCACACGACACAGTAGTTCCTAGCGTGAGTTGCCTCATTCAAAGGTACCTCTGGCAGCACTCTCAGTGCTGAACACTGAACAGTGAGATCTTGCATCAAAACCATTAAGAAGTCAGTTCATAACCCAGTCTGGCCTGCCAGGACCCAAGTCACACCAGCTGTGTCACACCACTGTCGGCTCCCTTTGCTTTGTGTCACAGCCAGGCTTCTGCAGCGCCTTTGCCTGGTGTTTTCTGCCACCCTGACATGGCCCTTCGCTCCTGCGGAGGAACAGTGAAAGAGGGAAGTGAATTTGAAAGTTAAAAGGACTCAGCTTGCCCTTCATAAGGAAGCTGAGGCTACAGCACCTTTCACTGGGGTGCTTAAGGGCCAGCACCATTCCGAAGTCACCAGTTGTTGCCATTAACTCCACGTATTAGGCTTAGAGACTCAACACACATGCCTGTGATGAGGGATGTATTTGCACAACCTGAAACATTAGTGTCTTCATCCAAAGTGACAATGCTAGGAGAGGACAGGGAAGTGATTGAGCATAGGAAAAACGTTCACTACGTCAGTTACTAAAAAGTCAACGCTTACCCTGACCTTCTCTGAGTGGGTTCCAGAGAATATCCAATCTATAGCTGCCATCAAAGTCCTCTAGAGGAATGATGGCATGGTGCTTAGTTACCCGAAACATACAGGACATTCCCCCAAAAGGGACCTGCAAGAGAGACTGCACAGACTGCTCCAGGGTGTTTATAAACCTCTTATTAAAGGGCAGTTCACACTGTCCAAGAGTCACCTGCATTTCTGCACTCTCCTGCCTCCTCAGTTTACAAAGTATTCCAGGTGCAGGGCACAGACAGCTTTAACATCAATGCATCCATACAGCTGGTGGTTTGCTTTCATTTAATAAAGATCAGTTTACTCAAATACATGGAATGTTGGCACAAAACTAAAGCTCCTGTGGAACAGCTACCGATCACATACAAATGTTCTGTGAGGTCCTCTTGACTTGCATTTTGCCCGACAGATACACCACAAAATGGCTTTAAGGATACAAACGGAACACTGGATCAAACCTCTAAATAATAAGTAGCGGTTAAAGTAAATGGTTTTGCTTTATTTGTAAATTATGTACAGGATACATTTATTATTTTTTTACTTCCGAAGGAGCAGGGGAAAGGGAACAGCCCTCACTGCCAAGCCGTGCTGCTTCCTTCGCCTGCGGGAGATGACACCTTTCTCTGACCCAGATGTACAAACCCACTTTGGATTTCCTCGGTTGCTGGCACGCGGTCTGGGGGACGCAGAGTGCTGCAGCCAAATCGGCACTAACCAGTTTTTTTCTGTTTTCAGCAAAATACTTCTGCTCAAACTATAGGAAAGTTCTCACAATCTTTTGAAAACAAACAAACAAACAAACCCAAAAAAATCAAGGAAAAAAATAGCAAGAAAGCCGTGGGCTAAGAAGGGCTTTAACTATTCACTATCAAATGAGTAATGAGGAATTATCTGAGATTTGGTCATTCAACTCTTACCTGGTTTACAAAAGCGAGTTTGAGAAGCTAAACTGACCGGTTACGCAAGTACCAGAAAAATGATCCTTGTTTTTTTTTCAGTACGTTTGAGGACGATCTGGGTAATCTATTGATCAATAGAAAACTTGTCAGATTGATAAAACTTCTGTCAATGGGTATTAATGATTAACACAGTACCAAGTCATCAAGTTAATGGTTAAAAAAAAAACAAAAAATGAAGGAACTAGATATAAAACTGTTTGGTGACACGTGTATTTCATCAAACAAAGATGCTACCGTACAGTCTATGTTTTGGTGATCAGCCAACAAAGAAAATCCAACCATTTGCACATACTTAGTCCCCGAGCCACAGTGAGTTATGACTTTTCATGAGAAGGCCTACTTGCAGTATCTTCCTCCTCTTCCTCCTCCTCCTCCTCTTCTTCTTCTTCGCAATCCCCTTCGTCTGTTTGCTGTTCCAGTTCCTCTTTTGTGATCATTTCAAAGTCGTTGCCGTTGCCGTTACTGTGCTGGGACCTGTCGTCGTCGCGCCTGTCGCTGTCAGTGTCCGAGTGCCGCTCTCCTCCCGAGCCCTCTGTGCCCGAGTTCCTCATCGCTTCTGTTTTCCCGTCGTCTTCCTCTTTCTTCTCGCTGTCTGATTTCTCCTCACTGTCGTATTTTGGCTGCTTTTTGGATTCTGATTTTTCCTCTTTCTTTAAGTCTGCTTTTGGTCCTTTGTATTCATGTGTGTACAGGGGCCTGAAGGAGTCAATGAACCCCACGTCTGCTGTCAGATTGGGCAGGAACCAGAAGTGATGCCTTCCTCCAGTGATCAGCCAGATGATCAGGAACAGGATGCAGCGAGCTGGATTTAAAGAAAAAGGGGGGAAATTTTGGTTTTGATGATAAACATCCACACTGTACAACTACAGTGTGAGAGATGTCCACTACTAGCACCCAGCCTGAGGCAGGGACAGGAGTGACCCTGGGGGAAGAGCTCTTATTCTGCAACAGCACTGTGGAATGGTTTGTTTGTGCCACATCTCCTCCACCTCATTAACTCTGTACTTTAAAGTTGTAATCCCTGCCGTTACGGAAAGGTAACAGAAGGTTTTATAATCCTGGTTATGCCATTCTTGCCACTCAACCTGTTCTCACATAGAATCACAAACTGGTTACAGGTTGGAAGGGACCTTTAGAGATCATCCAGTCCAACCCCTCTGACAAAGCAGGTCCCACCTGGATCAGGTCCCACAGGAATGTGTCCAGGTGGGTTTGGAAAACCTCCAGAGAAGGAGCCTCCACACCCTCCCTGGGCAGCCTGGGCCAGGGCTCCCTCACTGAAACAGTAAAACAGATTTTCCTCATATTTAAATGGAACTTTTTGCGATACAGCTCTGGGGTTTGTTTTGCCCATTTAAAAAATGTTACCATTTCTTTCAGATGGAGGCAGTGAAGAAATCTCCACCCTGCAGCAAACAACCAGGTGACCCGACTGCAAACTGACTTTCTGCGGCACAACCCTGACACCCGGTGGCCAGGAGGGAAATACAGCCACGGACTTTCTGAACAACGGCAAAGCCTTGGGGCAGAGCAACACCCGCGTGTGTCAGGCTGAGAAAACGCTTCCCCGGCTGCTAGAGTGAAGGTGACCCCACTTACCGACGGCGAGGAGGAGAATGCTGGCGACAAAGCAGCCCGCGCCTACGCTGAGGTAATAAACACCAACACGCATCTCTGCTGGCCAGAGCGGGAACAGAGTTGCAGCTATAACAGCAATCACTAGGCAAAAAGATCAGCAGAAAAGCAGCATTAGTTTGTCCTGGTATGTGCCCAGTATGGGCTCAGCAGAGCACGAGTTACTGACAGTATTTTAGGCCTCAGCTGAAACCTTGCTGAGGTTCACTGCTGCCATTTTCACAGCGGGTAGAGAGGGAGCCTTCAACAGCTCTAAGTCACGGTGCTCGGTCAGCCCTCAGTCAGGAGAGCTACACAGCTCAGAGGAGAGGGCACGAGCAAATACAGGCAAGAGGAGGCTGCCTGGAACCAGTGCAGCAGGGAGTTGGGGAAGGTCCTGGTGGCCCTAAGGCCTGGTCAAAGGCTTGGACATGGCCCCATGGAGTGACAAGGACTCTTGGGAAAGGCAGTGCTCTCAGCACGAGGAAGCTGGCAGGTATAGCTCAGGGGTGTTAGACCAGCAGTGCAATCACTGACCTGTAACTCACTGATGTTAGTTAACACCAACACTAGTTCTAGAGTTAGAAAGGTATCATCCATAGCTTAAAATGATTATCACCTTTCACGTGTTTATGTAACCCATATTTGTCCATCGGAGAACTTCCTTGTTAGCTTAAAGCAATGAGAACGAGCACACCTTGCAAACCTGTGCAAGTACAGACGTTTGCTAAAGCCCATTTCAGCTTTTTCTTTTTACCATGTGTAGCCTGTCCACCCTGAGACCAAAAAATCTTATAATACAACTTATCAAATCATGCTGAAATGGAAGAGCAAGGGCCCTGTGCAGGAAAATGACAAGCTTCTCCCAGGACAGACAGGCCTTTGTTTCTGGTGCACTCACTAGTTTCTACTCCTACTTACCAAGTACAAGTCCCATGGCAAAAGTTTTAAAGTGAACAGGGTCATAGATCCACACATACACCTACAACAGAAATAATCTGGTTTACGTTTGGAAAACAAGCTCTGCTAATGTCATTTATTCCCGCATCCAAGCGCTTACGGCCATGCTGTAATGCTGGGTGCTGAGCAAAGGGGCCTGTGGTCAGCGCCAGGCAAGGGGTTGTGTGTCATGGGCAGGGCCACACTATGAACAGGACTGGAAACTGGTTTCTGCCAGGGAGAGAAGGGCAAAAGGAGAACGGAAGCAGCCAGGCAAGGGGCTGCGTGGCTGCAGATGCAATGCTCGGGAACAAATGTCTGCATGAGAACTGGGCATCCCTTTGCCTCAGATTTGCTTAGCCTTATCAAAAAGGCCCCCTCCTTGGCCAAATGCAGGGCACCTAATGTTCAGAGTTTGAAAGGGCAAAATAATGCAGAAAAGGCGAAAAAAAAAAAGCTCTTAACGGCTCTTGGGAATGTCAGCTCCTAGGAAATGTCAGCTCACTAATAAAAAAGTAATCCATGTTAACACAGGGAGTAAATACTGTCAACACTGCCAGTGCAGCACTGCACCCCCACTCTGAATGCTGCATGCCATCCTGGTGACTGCACAAGGACAGGAGGGGGGTCAGAGGCAGGATGAAATGGAGCAAGGCAGCGTGTGAAAGAATGACGGAGCAAAATAAAGACACGTAAAGGAACTACATTGTGCACACAAGTGATTTACTTTCAGAGTTCACTGTTTTATAAACGAAGGCGTACAAGAACATGAGAAGAGATGCCAGTACAGAGACACACTGCACCAACACCAAGCACAGCGTGGTTTTGCTGAAGTAAAAGCTTAGCACTTAAGCCACGTCTTAAAAGCACAAACATGACCATACGTTACAAAGCCATTACAGAACTGAACTCTTTGTCTTGCAGGAAAGCAAAGCACAGAGAAGCACTAAAGACCATAATTTCAGTGGTAAAGCCGGGATGAGAACTGAGGAGTGCCCCAGTGCCCCCTCTCTGCTCAGTCACAGCCAGACTGCCTCTGGATGACAGGTACTTTAGATTTCCCATCCTGTGACTGACCACCATGTTCTAGAAGGCCTGTTTTATGTAGGAACATTTCAGCCTGACAATTCCTACAGGACGATGCACGCTGGCAGGGGCCTGGGGAGCTCTCTAGCCCACTCTCCTGTTAAGCAGGGTGGGCCTTGGCTTCACCCAGGCTGTGTGTCAGCCCCAGACACAGTGCTTGCAGAGCTGCTCTGGGGCAGCCTGCCCCAAAAGCCCATCACACCCCAGGGACACACATCTCACCTCATGGCTGCCAACACCTCAACTACTGGGAACTCAGTTTTCTTTTTAGATTTTTAAGTTACTTTTGCACATTTCTCTCCCTCTAAACCTCCCTGCAAATATCTCCAAGTCAGATGTTTCAAGATCAGCCATCACGTGGCCAACTAACTTTTCTTTCAACATGTCAAGAGGCTGCAGAAATCCAGTAAATGATCTTGTCTGACAACAGTACATTGACACTGGAAGTGAGAAAGTACCCATAAATCTTACCTCATTTCCATCCAAGAAAACTTGGTCTTCATGTGGCTCCAGTTTAAATTTCCTCTTAGTTTCCTTTTTCTTAGGTGTTCCTGGGCTTTCATCCTGAGGACAAACATAAATCATATATATATTTATATTTAAAATGTTTAAAAGAAGGCTTAATTAGGGTATTTTTAATATCTTGAGACTGATAGCTTTGCACAAACTGAAGAACACGTTCACACTGTGGGGTTTTTTAAAGTAAAGATGTTTATTTCCTCCTCTATTAGCAAGTGGCTACCTCAAAAATAAAGGAAAATTGTTAGCAAAGAGGAATTTTGGCTTTAGTTGGTGTCTAAGAGTGAACTATGAATTCAGCCTGACATTATGTCTTCAGACACATAGCAGAGCTCTGCTGACATGAGCAGAAAGTGTGCACAAAGCTCAAGACCAGAGTACCAACACTCATTAATCACTACTGTTGTTAGAATTAATTGGTGTCAGAGTCACCATATGGACATCCTTTGAGAATCAGTTACTGCCTGTTTCTCCTCTATTCTCCTCAAGCTCCTTTTGGATCTTGTGCTTCCCCCTCCCTGTCTCCTGATTCCTTCTCTTTGTCTATGTCTTTGCTTGAAATTAAGTAGTTTTTGTCCTGTGGTGGTTTTCAGGTTACTACCCACTGCCTTCTATAATCCACCAAAATACCAGCTCAACAAATAATGATTAGTTTAAAAATTAACATCTCAATACTGTAACTGTTCAGACCACAGAGAACTGGAGTTCAGAACTTCCGTGATCAGCATTTTGAAGTACCTCAAGGGTTAGGTAACCTTCTACTGGCTTCCGTGTTTAAACCACCAGCAACGTTGTTTTGTTTCTAATTATTTCATTAGCCATGTAGCTTTCTGCTGAGCTCTGGACCTTTGCACACAGACTGCACCTCTCACTGAAGGGGCCATTACTTCACATGGGAGTTAACTTTGGAGCACTGTCCTGCCAGCTCTCATTGGATTCACACCACAGTACAGAGACAAAAAACCTCACATCCTCTTAACAAATTTCTCCTGCAGATTCCTAACATTTAAATGTAGGGATTCTGCTCATAAGAGAAATCAGGAAGGAAAATGTGTAAGAACATACAGAAACTTGTAAACAATAATAGTTTGAACTTGAAGGAGATAAGCAGCGTGTGAAAGGAGGTCCTGTGCAGATCAGTGACAGAGCCCCCTTACAGAGCTATTCACAAGCACCAAGTAAAATACATTCCAAATGGTCTTGTTACCAAACACGGCAAACCTGGCTTTGTTTCACACGTGCAGCTGCAGTGTTTTCTGACACCAGGGCCCATGGGTCACCCCCATGCTGACCCACACTTGCACAAGGCAGCGTTGCCCACTGCAGTAGCAGAGAGGCAGCTTTTCACTCAGCCCCCCGCAGGAGATACACAAAGGCCAAACATTTTTGATCTAGATCAAATCAGAACAACTCCAAAGTTGCAGGCTTTTGGTTTTTTTTAAAGAGCATATTGTAGAGATGAAAACAGGCAAAATAAAGGTATGTTACAGCTTACACCAGCCCACAGCTTTATACCATTGCAATCTTAATCAGTTAATGCATTCTCTTCCCTTACAGACAGTACTTGCCTTCTTACACTCCTCTTTTTCACCATCCTTTTTCTTTTCCTTCTCCTTCTTAGTTTTTTCATCTTTGCCACTTTCCTTCTTGCTTTTTTTCTCCTCTTCTTTCCCACTCTCAGTTTTTCCTTTTTCCTTTTCTTTCTTTGTATCCTTGTCAGGTTTAATTTTCATCACTTTCAATGCTCGATGAAAGAACTGTTTTTTCAGGAGTCTTAAAATGAAAGAAGTTAGATGATACATATAAGCGTGGCCGAGATGATAATGTTTATATTCAACTACATTCCCAGACACCATTCTAGATCATCTATCTAATAGAATCATGAACAGTATGACTGTAAGACAGAGGTCAGCATTGCCTGCTCAATTACAACCAGACCTAATTATCCCACGTCTTCTTTGCTCATCTGTTCAGAACCAGATAAAACTCATCTTTTTCTGAGGCAGCATTTTTGCACAGATAAAAACAAACACATCAGATACAGGGTGGAGAAAGCCACCAGGTCAGTTTAATTGTTTTTCCCATTAATGGGAGTCCATCTAAGACTTATTTTCAAGGTTATGGCACATATGAGATGGTGGCCACAGAGCTTGTCACATTCCTTGGTAAGCAGTTCCTTATATGCAGTGTCTGTGTTGAAGCCGTGGTACCTACACAAGCGTTGCATTCCTGCCAGCTACAAACACACCTCACAGCAAGACTGTGGCCCACAGGGCACCAGGCAGTAGCACGTGGCAGACCTAAGGTTGGCACAAACAAGTAACGTCCTTGAAGGGATCCCAGCCAAATTCTGAAAGGGAGGAGCAGTACAGGATACTGGCTCTTCAGATGGGAGGAAGCAGGGGGAGGGGGTGAACTCCAAGCGTGTATTTGCACTGAAAATCCTGATCCTGTGCTCCAAATCCATTTGATTTGTCCTTGATTTCCTTCCTCTTGCTGCAGACAAAGTCTGCATTCTGGACTGCTTGTTGAATTGGGAAAACTTGTTAGAGAGAAATCACTCTACCAGTTAAACTCAGGTGCACGCTGTCTATCAGGCGAAGTTGTTTCAGGTATAGAAAAAAAGCCTCCTTCAGAGAGCTGTTGATGTGGATTCTCTTTCTAGCAACAAAAAACACATTTGTTTGGGAGAAACTACTTTTCTTCATAGGTGGAAGCTTAGGGGGCTCAGTACCAACAGCCACAGGAGAGGTCTGGCTGGCAGGATGGCTCCTTCCCTTGCAGCTGCCTCTGATGGAACAGACAGGACTGTGCAAGAGCTGTGCCATCAGTGTGGCCAACAGCCAGTCCTGAGGGACAGACCTTGATCCCTAACCAGATTACCTGCTGATTCCTGACTTTTTGACCCTCTATGGATCTGCTGAACAAAGCATTATTGATGTAGCTTATTTGTGAACCAAAGCCCTCAGAAGACAGCTTGCTGAACTTTGATCAAGATGTAAGTGTACTGGGAAGCCTTGTGTCCAGAACAGCGTTAGGAATCCCATTAGGAACTGGTTTTACGTGCAAAGCTGATCAATGCAATTGACACGAGATGAAAGAGCAGGATCTGTTGTTTGACAGGGAAGGTAAAACAAACTATAGCCACACCAAAGGACTGAAGGTACTTGTTTTTAATGTGAACAGAAGCCTCGTCAGCCCTTTATATCAAGGGCATCATTTCTATATTAAGATATTCCTCCATCCCTTCCAAAAGGCTGAAAAAGTGGACAGTGCTAAGCTTTAAAACTCCAAAAACAGCTTCAGTGACCAAAGGTGGCCTCATCATTGTCAGCAGTATAGAAGTGAGCAGGAGAAACCAAACCGCACACGTGGCACGGTGCCAAACAGATCCTCAGGGCAGGAAATGACCCTGGTAACAAAAACAGTGCCAGAGAACAGAGTTGAACTGATTTTCTTTGCACCCTACACATGTATTCTTTACGCTGCTGGAGCTAAAGGATTTAACCAACTGCTGCCTCATCCAGTGCTTCAATAACTGAAGAACACACACACTCCTAACCCCAGGCCAAAGATCAGAGGGAAAACCCCTTTATTTTCTGCTTGCATTAAATAATGCTTTTCCCTAAACTTTCTTGAAGAAATCAGCAAAAGGCTTAAAGTTCAAACACAGAATCAGGCCTCCCTCAGCCTTAGAACTGGGGGGAAGAATCTCACCCCGTGGGATGACTAGCTAAAAAAGGCCAGGAAGAAAAGCCTAAATATTAGCCACGTTCATCATTCCCAAGAAGCTTTCACAACAGAGCTCTCCAAGCATAGGCAGTCAGTCCTCTTATCTCTCAGTGTCTGCCCCAAAGGACGTACTTGTACATCAGAATATGCCACACATCTAAACAAAGTGCTGAGGGTACACAGGCAGCAGGGATGTACCATCTGCAAGGCACAAATGGAACCAAGTCCAGCTTCTGCTATGACAGCTGGCTGGGGCTACGAAAGGGAAGGTTTGAGAGCTCTGACCACACTCACTTAAAATAACTATAAAATTGAGGAAAATCAGTTTATTCCTCTTGCTGCCCCAAGCAGCATCATGAAAACATGACAGAGTTTTGAGAACAAAGATGATGATCATTATTTTTACATAAAACCACACATGCTTTAGAATGCACAAAGCCTAAGTGAAACAGGTTCCTAAATAACTCTGACATCTTGACAACTACACTCTTTAGTAAGTGCTGGTTTGGGCTGGGATAGAGTTAATTTTCTTCCCAGTAGCTGGTACAGGGCTGTTTTGAATTTGTACCAAATACAGTGTTGATAACACAGTGATGTTTTACTTATTGCTGAGTGGTGCTTACATAGTGTCATGGCCTTTTCTGCCAGTAAAGAGGCCAGGGGTGCACAAGGAGCTAGGAGGGAACATGGCCAGGACAGCAGACCCCAACTAGCCAAAGGGCTATTCCATCCTACAGAGCATCACACCCTGTACAGAAACTGGGGGGAGTTGTCTGGGAGGGGCAGCCCAGTGCTTGGGCATCAGTCAGTAGGTAGTGGAGCAACTGCATTGGGCATCACTTGGGTTTTTTGGTTTAGGGGTTTTTTTTGTTCCTTTTCATTACTATTTTTTGGTGAGTGTTTTATTACTTCTAATACCATAACAATAATAATATTGTTTATTATTATTGTCATTCTTTTATTTCATTTTAGTTAGTAAACTGTTCTTACCTCAACCTAGAAGCTGTACTTGTTTTTCCCTGACTCCCCTCCCCATCCCACAGCGGGGGCAGCGAGCGTGTGGCTGGCTGGGGTTAAGCCACCACAGTGACTCAGGTGAGGTCATACCTGTTGCAGTAATCAACTACAGACTCTCGCGTTGTAAATAAAGCCTCTTCTCCTTTCTTTGCTTTTGCCCATTTAGAGTCCAGGAGGCAATCCACAGCTTTTGAAGCTAGAGGGAAGAAGGGAATTAAAAAGGCATTAACATTGATTTTAATATTTGGTCTGCATTCCTTAAACCAAACCAACCAGTCAGTTCTGGATGTGGTGGTCCACATCCTCTCACTCAATCTAGTAAGACTGGCCACTCTTCTGAAATACAGCACTCCTGACAACTACACACCTTTAAATCGCAGAGCAACAAGCTTATCCCGCCTGCTTCAGGCTGCTAAGATTCACTTTATGTCTATCTGTCAAAACCAGACTGTGCTATCACTACCTATGAGCTAAAGCACTAATAATAAAACCAAGCCAGCCCTCCCCTCCCCATCTCACCAAGTACAATGTTAGAAGACAGTTTCATCCAGTAGCCCTACCTATAAAATAATCAACTCGGTGGCCCATCATGTTGGTGGATTTTGTTGGACAGTTGAAACGCAGGTATTTAGCAACAGCCTTCTCCTCCTTGAAGGGCTCACCCACCTCCTACAATAACAAAGTGCAAAATTAATCCCATTTTAAACACGTGAAAGACTCATTTGGGCTCAAAAATCAGATATTGTCATGTCCTCATTATTTTATGGCAACATATCAATATGTGAAAGATGTGAAAATAGGCTATTTTTCTGAAGAACTGTCTACATGAAACAAAGAAGCATTCCTGTACAAACTCCTTTCACAGCTCTGTCAAAGAAACAAACTGAGGGAGGGAGAGGAGAGCACTGGGCATGTGTAAAGCTGCATAAGGGACACAGGTTTGGATGAAAACAGGTGTAAGGCAGAGAGCAAAGGAAAACAGAGGGAGGAAAGAGCACGTGCCAAACGCCAGGTGGGCAGGCACACCAACAGAACAGTGCAGCTTCCACTTCATGGGAAAGAAGAAGCCATGCTGAAAAGCAGCAGAAAGGTCTGGCTAGAGAATGTCAGCACCACTGCACGACTGCAAAATGACTCGAGTTCAGAGAACCATTGAGGGGATTGTTCCAAGGCAGAGCCTGGGAGCATCAGAAGGGAGCACATCGGGATGAAGAGCACAGACATCAAAGCGGCCGTTTCAGGAGAAGGGAGCCCTTGGTTTGCACGTGTTCCTGAGTTCTCTACAGTTACCGGCTCATGGAGAGGCAGCAGAGTTCAAAGACTTGTAAGCCAGAAAGATGGAGACAGCAGTTTCAGTTATGTAAAAATTAAGATCCAAGTATTTGTAAACAGGAAAGGAAAACCTTTCTATTGTTCCTGCTTCACAGAAACATAGCTGAAACAAACGTTGGCCTTATTACCCTGACCCATGCAGACTTCCTCAAAAATTAGGTTCTGCAAGAGTGTTGTTCATCAGCAAGGGTAACAATCCAAATCCCAACAATCCCAACCCATAACAAACACCAGCATGCTGTTTCAGACTGAAGGTACCTCTTTTGTATCTGTTCTCATGCTGGCCAAAGAAACAGATCAGAGAAGCCACCAAACAGATTGGTGATTTTCATGAATGTACAGAATTCAAAGATTCTATTCCAAGAGATAACGTTTTTAAAGGTCATTAAACATATACAACCAACATCATTGTTTTTAAAATGTACGACCATAATGCAGGAAGCACAGTAAGTGGAAATGCAAGGGCAAATGGATGCAGTGACATCAGAATAAAAACTTCAGCTGGAGAGAGCTGTTAATTTTCAACAGTTTGCACGGCTGACTTTCAAAACCAACTGGTTAATGAATTATCCTTCTAGGTGGGATTGTTGCTTTTCCTTCCTGAGGACAATTAAAGAGAATAATAGAAGATATCCCAGTGGCCAGAAGTACTCTGCAGTTTGTTAGTTCTGAGATTAACATCATTTTTGAAGTCTAAATTCTTTATATGTATATAGAAATATGCTCTTATATTCACCAGCTAGATAGTTGTAAAAACATAGCCTAAATTAAGCCAGATGATCCTAAGAGTCCTCATCTAGATTAACTCTTACTCCATGTTCAATTCTGTATTTTTTTTCCCTTAACTTATAAAAAAATCTGTGTAATTCACAGAAAACTGCTCACTACCTGACAGTGCACATACCCACACAATGTGTGTACTCTGGGGCAATGTCCCCTTAGATGGTGCAGTTGTACCAGACACAGTAAATGGCCAATGGCACTACCAAGTGTGGTTTGGCAAGGAATTGCACTGCATTTCGAGGCAAGGAGTGGCTGTGCCCCACCGCTGCCACCTGGCACATGGGCTGAGGTACCACAGCCAGCACCTGAGCACCCAAACAGTGCTTTTCTAGTACTTCCCACCGGCAAATTAAACACCAAACAACTCAGAGCAAATGCTCTTCTTCACAGCACAGGCCATAAACCAGTCAGAGATGCTACAGCTACTCACATCAATGTTAATTCCTCTTTCTTTCTTTCTAAAACACGTATGATTCTGACAGTTCACGTGATGCGCTGCACAGGCAGCGCCTGGCACCACAAAACGGTTTCATTTTAAATTGCTCCCTGCTGTCTATTGCTTTGTCTTTGTCTGTGAGGTACTGTCATAACATCCCAAACAAAAAAAGGCCTCCTTGGGAGGGAGACTGCTACAGTTTACCTGAGCTCATTCTGAGAAAGTTTTCCTTGCAATTTAATCCTCATTTCTCATCCCTTTATTTGCAGAGCCAGGCTTCTGTTAGAATATTAACAGATAGCTGGCAGAAAAGAATACTACATTTCATCACAAGGTGAAACCAACAAAAGCACTGAAAATATCAGTACCCTAAGCATAACTTCTTTTAAAAGAAGACGCAGCTCAACTCATGGTCAGTTGTAAAAATAGTCCAACCCAGGCACTTCAAGCCTCTTCCTACATTGAGAGGATTATGGAAATTAATCAAGGGGTTGTTCTCAATAAATTACAAAGCTTTAAAACAGACAACACAGCCTTTAAAAGCATATGAAACTTTATGGTATTTAAAGTTTGCTTTTATGGGAAAGATTCAAGGAACATCTCAGGCAATGTATTATAAAATGGCTTCTCAAAATTCTATGATTAAAAGAGTTTTGAATTAATAAAAACAGGATAGTGACAAGCTTCCAAATGCTTGAGCTCTAGATTTTGGTTTAGACCCTTGCATCTACTTCCATTTTATACATCAGAGAAATGCATCTTGCCACTAGACAGCATGTGGAGATTTATGATCCCTGATCATTTACAAACTCTGGAAGAATGCCATTACAAATACAAATCAAACCCAATTTCTTATTTCTCTAGACAGAAGGACTCCATCTCCAGGAAGGCAGGAAAAGCAGGGCTCAGCCTACCTACTCAGATTTACATTTTTTAAGAGAACAATTCTCCAGCTTTCGCCTCAACGTTCTGCCCTACGTGAATTCATTAAACAACACTGAGCTTTTCAAACCCAGGCACCTACCAGACCCTTTCACTGAAGTGAAAGGAAGATTCTCAACAAATTGGTTTTTTACCATTATTTCCCAACTCCAAGTACAGCACAGTGCATTCTGAACCTCCTTCAATACCCCGATGTACTTCCCAGTTAATTCAAACTCTGGCCACAACTGCAGCAGCAAAGTGGCCTGTATATAGTAAAAACAAACACATCTGAACTGAGCCATTAAAACTACAGTGTGCCCATGAGCTTGCTTTTCCCTGTCCACTAACATTTTTGTTCAGGTTCTTCTACTCTATGGAACTACTCAAGGGATGTCAAGAAGCCAGATCATATTTATGGCTTGAAATTTCACTCCTTTTTTTCCTCCTTTGCATCACAGTTGCAAGAAGAGAGGCACAACCCAAGACAGGATTTCTTCCCACAACACTGCAATGTAAACAAGGTTTCTGGAAAAGCACAACAGAGTCAATGATGACTCTCACTAACAAGACAAGTTATTTCATGTGCAGACAAACGCAGTACAAGGATTTTTGCTCCTGTGTTTTAAGGGGTCATCGAAATTCTTTGATTTCAATAAGATGAAGACCTAGTTTATTTCTTTGTCCTACATCTGAGAACTTAGACATTAAGAACCGTGTCCCTCACAGAAGACTTTGGAAGCCTAACAGTTACTATAGTTTTCAGATAAGAAAAAAAAAGACATTTAAGCACATTTGTCACATGCAGCCTGTTTTTCAGGCTGAGAGGCTACATCAAAAACAACACTATATCACACCACGTTCCATCCCTCACACCTCTCCCCATATTTTACAGAAGCTACAACTTGGGCTGAATTGCAAGATCATCTTTTTCCTGTCCCTGTTGACTCTCAGGACCTTAGATTAGAAGATGTTCTGTGGCAGGGGAGTGAATACTCTACATTCATTCTGCTGAAACATTTATACTTTGTCTAAAGTAAGTCGAGGACAGAGGAAAAGTACACAAATGAGGATGACTTGATAGCTCACTGGGTGGGTTAGGGCCTTAGTATTCCCATCTGTGTTTTCTTCAGTGACTAATGAACATAAAACTGTCCAACTCTTGCACTGATGACCAGTACATGGATTGCCCGGGGCCTCTTAAAAGAAACTGTGGCAGGACCATGCAGAGAAACCAGTTCTTCTGGATTATTGTGGCCGTGTGCTAGCCACAAGACATCATTTTTTCTTTAAAGAAAAATATTAACAGCTGTTTTTTTCCCTATGTGTACCCCTCAAAAATAAAGTATTTCTTTCATCATCACCATTTTTTTTGAGCAAAAGCTGTAAACATACAGAGTTCTACAACAGAGGCAATGTAAAATACTTTGAAGCCACAGTATGTCAGCTGCAGTCCTCGTCTGACCCTAAGCCGGTTGTTCTGACTTTTTTCCTTCCCACCTCCAAGCCTGTAACTCAGATTTTCCACAGACAGCTATTCTTCTCTGACTGACAAGAGGGGCTGCTACTTTTAATTCCTGTTTTTCTATGTTTCCCACCTCCTCAGGCTTTGTTTCTTCCTCCTCTGTCACCTAATACCACTCAACTTTTGAAGTTATTTATCCATTCTCTCTTGTTACCATCCCACTCAGCTTTACTAGTATTTATGACACAATAAAGACCAACAGGCAAGCTGGGTTAAAATCTGTGTTACTGGCAAACCATTGCGGTGTCAGTTCTGAAGATCCTTTCCATACTCATTCACAAAAACCCACATTTTCCTTCCAACTAAGCCCAAGACGCAACAGTGGGCTACAACAGTTGATGTTGGCTAGTAGATGCTGTTTATCAGGAGATTCTCAAAGCTTGAATCCAGTGATTCAAGAGGAAAAAAAGTCAACAAGGAAGGTACATGTCATTAATGGTATGCATATGGCCAATTTGATCCCACCTCAGCCACCAGTTTGCAGTGAGACCTTTTCCTGTTTTCTCTGCTCCCTGAGAGCAGTGTTTAGATGCATTAGCATTTCTAGGGCAGAGGACACAGCATTAAGGTGCTATGCAACTGCTATCAATAGAGACACAAAGATAAACAAAACTTCACATGGGCAGAATAAAACCGTGCACAATGGCATTGGGCCAATGTCATTAAAACTTAATGCCTACTTAACAGTCCTATGGCAGAGCTGCCAGCCAAGTGCCACGTGTTACCCAGCCGAGTGCTCGTCTGGGTACCCAGCTCTGAAGATTTTGTCCTTATGTGAGTATTTCAGGATGCATGTGGAACTGTATCTTTTCCCAAGGAATGAAACAGCTTTGACCAGGCTGCTGGAGTAACAGGCACTCAGAGACATCTCCCATCTTCTGAGTTGTGTCTGTCTGAAAAAAAACCATTAAACTAGCCAAGAGACAACATGTATTGGTTTTATTTTAACAAGTTCTTCATATCCAGCAAGCATTCTTGATTTCAGAGATGTGAATCACGTGGGAGCCCACTGCCTCGAGCAATCTATACCCCACAGAGCAGCCTCTTTTCACTGCCACAGGTCTGCAGTACCTTCCAGGTTAATTACAGTTAAATTACCATCAGGAATGACACTTCTGAGACACTTTGAGAAATGTGTTTATCCAAACTTTTGAAGTTCAGATGACCGCAAGTTCTGTAACTTTCAGACTGTTGCCAGAGTCTAAGCTATGAAATACAGATTGGGCAATGGGTCTTTTTAAGAGAAACACATCCTTCCTGCTTGAAAACACAGACAGTAGGGCTGACAGAACTTTGAGCTGCTTTATTGAGACTTTTTTCATGTCTCGTCTTATATGTAGCTTGCTGATCTTCACTACCATGATTCCAATCTTGATGGCAGACGTAAAACCCTAGAAAAATTATTCAGAACCCAGGCTCTGTACACACAGTATTTGTAATCAAGCTCTATTACACCAGCCTCTTCCACAGCTAAATACATGCCTCTTCCTAAGAGCCATTTCTTGTCAAGAAATGCAAACCTAATTAACAACAACGGGTACTCAAATGTCAGACTTGCACGCAAGACAACAGATAGTGTCTTTACTAAGGGGTACACTTCACCCTGAGATAAGTACACACTTCTAAAGGACTTCAAACACCCACAAATAAAAGTCCTACACTTCATTTTAAAAGAAACCTGCAGCATTACCCTGAAACATGATAATCATACTGTAACTATGCCAATGAAGTTCAAAAAGCTCAAAAAAAAACCAAGCCCAAAACAATTACTAATAGACATTGTTTTATTCCCCAACCGATTCAGAACAACACCCTTTGGGCATTCAGCATATTCTTTGGTTGCCGTCTTGTGTTCCCATTGTTGTTGTTGGATACTGGGAAGCTACTAGGATGCAATATTTATTTATCTGCATAATTATATCACAGATTTAGGCTACAGTATTAAACCTTAAGCGTTAACACCCAGACACCGGTTTAATTACCAGCAATCCAGGAAATACTTCTAGTGCTAACAGCTGGGAAATTAACAGTGTGCTTAAGTGCCTGCAAGACCACAGCCTTGGGTATTATACAAAACATTACACTACGTTTAATTTGGTTTTGATGGATGCTTTATTGAGCTGTTGTCGTCCTTGGTAAGAGACAGTCTGTAATGATTATGAAAAGAGAATAATTCTCTCATGTGTTACGAGAATTCACCAAATTCCTGTGATTGATACGGCTTGCTTAACAAGATTTTGATTAATTACTCTCTGCATTTTTCCCCCTCACCCCAGTAATATGCTTTAAAGGGTAAAAATGGAAGCACTACAAGCACAGGCACATCTCCATCTTCTTGGGGGAAGGGAATGTGGGCTTGAAAGGGAAAGGGTGAGAAAGGAAAGAAGGCAACCAAGCAGAAGGATGACGTACAAAGTGCACATTGTTGAATGGCTCTGTGATGTCTCTTGTGAATGTCATCTCCACTTACAGCAGAGCAATAAATCCCAAACACACACTATTCAGGCTTAGCGTTAATAATTCATAAGAGTAACAGGCATTATAGTAACTCATACTGTAGCTATGCCCAAAACATGCATTAAAGGCTGTAAAAGTCACTGATGAAGTTACATATCGAGGAGTCCACGTTTCTAGGTTAAGTGAAGATATCTAAGCAATCTTCACGTGGCCTTTTAAGTGACACTATATAATTATCGCTACCTTTTACCACGATCTCAGAGCTGATTTGGTCTATTCTTAGATGCGGCTGTTTGTTTATGTTTTCTAAACACAAATTTCCTTTCCTTACCACATCATTTCCTGGCTGGGGCACGTTTGTTGTTAAGATGCTTATACCATCTGTCTCACGTCTCTTGCTTACGAATCGCTGGAACAGACAGCACTGGCTGCCAAGCTCTTAGGCCGAGGTGGCTGCTCGCTGGGTATTCTCACCGCTATTATACACCACGTTAAGCTATTGTTCCGCACCGGTTACGGGTGAGATCCTAAGTATAATACGGTGATAAAAGATAGGGAACAGCTCGAAACCTCACCCTCTGGGTCGCCGGGAGAGAACCGTGGGGGCTGGGGCTGGGACAGGCGGGAGGGGGGCCGGGCCCTCAGCCCCTGCAGTACCCCGCACCGCTCCTACCTGCGCGTCTCCGCCGCGCCGCGGGCTCCGGCTTCTCTCGGCATTTACTGGAATTTACGGGTTTGCTAGAAAATTCTGAGCGAAACGTTCTCCCCAGCTGCTGCCAGCACGGGCTGTGACCGAGCTCCGGCGCCGCCGAGCCCAGCCCTGGGCGCTTTGCTCACCACCGGCTGCCGCGGCACCTCGCCATGGCACGGCTCGGCTCGGCTCGGCACGGCTCGGCACGGCCCGGCCCGGCTCGGCTCGGCTCGGCACGGGGAGGCCGCACAGTGCGGAGAAGCTCCTCCGCCCGGCGCAGCTCGGCCGGCGGCAGCGGCCCAGCCTGAGCACGGGGAAGGGGAAGCTGCCGCATGGGGAGGGGGCGCGGGCCGGGCCGGGCCGGGCCGGGTCAGACAGGGAGGTAGAAGCTCGGCTACCTGGATCCGCTTCCTGTGCCTCCGCCGCTCCGCCATGTTGTCCCCCGTCTGCTCCGCCGGTGACGTCAGCGGGCGGGGGGGGGCGGTGACGGCCTCGCGAGAGGCGGCGGGAGCCGGCGGAAGGCAACGGGCCCGCAGCAGCGCGCGGGGAAGAGCGACGCCTCAGCCTGAGCCTCAGCCTCAGCCTCAGCACCAGCCTCAGCCCCAGCCAGAACCTGAGCCTGAGCCTCAGCCCCAGCGCCCCGGCCCCTCACACCGCCTCAGTCCCTCACACCGCCTCAGTCCCTCACACCGCCTCAGTCCCTCACACCGCCTCAGTCCCTCACACCGCCTCAGTCCCTCACACCGCCTCAGTCCCTCACACCGCCTCAGTCCCTCACACCGCCTCAGTCCCTCACACCGCCTCAGTCCCTCACACCGCCTCAGTCCCTCACACCGCCTCAGTCCCTCACACCGCCTCAGTCCCTCACACCGCCTCAGTCCCTCACACCGCCTCAGTCCCTCACACCGCCTCAGTCCCTCACACCGCCTCAGTCCCTCACACCGCCTCAGTCCCTCACACCGCCTCAGTCCCTCACACCGCCTCAGTCCCTCACACCGCCTCAGTCCCTCACACCGCCTCAGTCCCTCACACCGCCTCAGTCCCTCACACCGCCTCAGTCCCTCACACCGCCTCAGTCCCTCACACCGCCTCAGTCCCTCACACCGCCTCAGTCCCTCACACCGCCTCAGTCCCTCACACCGCCTCAGTCCCTCACACCGCCTCAGTCCCTCACACCGCCTCAGTCCCTCACACCGCCTCAGTCCCTCACACCGCCTCAGTCCCTCACACCGCCTCAGTCCCTCACACCGCCTCAGTCCCTCACACCGCCTCAGTCCCTCACACCGCCTCAGTCCCTCACACCGCCTCAGTCCCTCACACCGCCTCAGTCCCTCACACCGCCTCAGTCCCTCACACCGCCTCAGTCCCTCACACCGCCTCAGTCCCTCACACCGCCTCAGTCCCTCACACCGCCTCAGTCCCTCACACCGCCTCAGTCCCTCACACCGCCTCAGTCCCTCACACCGCCTCAGTCCCTCACACCGCCTCAGTCCCTCACACCGCCTCAGTCCCTCACACCGCCTCAGTCCCTCACACCGCCTCAGTCCCTCACACCGCCTCAGTCCCTCACACCGCCTCAGTCCCTCACACCGCCTCAGTCCCTCACACCGCCTCAGTCCCTCACACCGCCTCAGTCCCTCACACCGCCTCAGTCCCTCACACCGCCTCAGTCCCTCACACCGCCTCAGTCCCTCACACCGCCTCAGTCCCTCACACCGCCTCAGCCTTCGCCCCTCACTCTGCCTCAGCCCCTCACGCTGCCCCAGCCTCAGCCGCCATGTCTCCTCGCCCGGCCTCAGCCAGCTCGCCCCGCAGTGCCGGGCTGTGAGGAGAAGCCGGCTCTCAGCATCCCCACGCTGGGTGTCCTCTCTAGTGAGCTGCCCTGGCTCAGAGCATTCGCCGCCGAGGGGCCGGGCTGGGTCCCCGCCGGGCTGCCAACCCACCCACCAGCCCCGTTGCAAATCCCAGCCGTCTGGTTAATCAGAAACTCCCCGCGGGACAGATGCAGCCTCTCCTGCTCCTCTGCCCGGGCCTCACCCGCCGTGTTCAGGCCCCGTCGTCCAAAGTCCAGCTCCCAAATGGCCACCCGGTTCCCTCGGTGGCAGCCGGGGCCGCGTGCCAGGCACGAGGCAGCGATCCAGTGTGTCCTGGCCGTGGCCGCAGGCTGGGCAAAGCTGAGGTGCCCGCCGGCACTCGGAGGTGTCACCGGCTGTTTGAGGAGCTCTCCCATCCTGCTGCAACAAAGGTGCTTCAGCTCTCTGGCAGTGAGAAGCTATACACTTAGGCTTTGGTAACTCCTAAATAAGAGGCCTTAAAGATGGCCTTAAAAATGCTCAGATGTCGCATCTGGTTGTTAAACGGACTTGATTGCCCAGACATTCTCTTGTACTTACAGAATTAAGACTCAGAAAACAACCCATATAAACTAAAATGGCCTTTTGTCAGAGGTTGCTCCACGTGCTTCCACTATGAGGTCACTCAAGTTAGCAGAGTGTGCTAATGGTTTGTCCTGGCTCCATGTTTCCAAACCACACCCTGGCACTTTGGGATGGAAAAGTACACACAGTGCCGTATTGTCTTGTCCAGGCCTTTCACATCTTGTTGCCCCTTCTCGTTCCTATGATTTTGGAACCTCTCAGATTGAAAACGAGGTAGTTAAAAACCTAAAATCGTCTCCAGCAGTGTATTTGCCCCTGAGTCACTGTGCCAGTTTTTGTGCTTTTTCTGGTGCAACGTCTTTTCCTTCTGCATGCTTCCCTCTTGCTGTTGCTGGGCGGAAAATCTATACAAGTTACAAATTGTAACTGGCTGACTGCAGAGTGAATGAACAACAAAAGTGTAACTCCAAAGACAGAACTGTAGGTATAGAGAATTAAAAGTTTTTAAAAAGAGAGCAAACTGTATTCAAAAAATACATTTTCGAGATGACAGTCCTTTTAACAGTTATATTATGTGCTTAACTTAGAGTAACTTAAAAGCACGTCTGAATTGGAGGCTCTCTTGCAGAAGTTTTAGCCATTTGTCGCTTATGGCATGCTACTAATACACAATGCCTGCTGTAGGGGTCTGAGCATGGCATAGCCCAGAGTCCCTCTGCTATCCTTGAACAGGCAAAGCTGAGCTTCAGCTGTGAAACTCCTTCCCGCTCTGTGGCTAATCTCTATTTTCTTTTTTATTTTCCTTAGAACTTTCTCTAGAATTCATCTGAAGATTGAGGAGGAGCCCTTCCCAGGACAGCTGGGCATACAGCAGCACATTGGTGTGAAGCATAGGGGGCAAACTGATCACTTCAAGGAGATCAATACAAAAGGATCAAGGGATGGAAAGTAGGCCAGAGAATGTGACCACTGCGAGGCACTGGATGCTGAACTTCCTGCCACTATGGAGGACAGAGTCTATCTAGACTGAATCTTCCATGGGACAAGTTGGTTTGCAGTCATTGGTACAGCAGGAGAACAGGAGAGAAGCAAGTGGCAGAATCTCAAGAGTATCCGGGAGTGGAAGTGAAGGTTCAGACAGCTTATGTTGAAGGTTAGTGTCCATGTCAGTGTAGGGCAGGCTGCAAACTGAAGCATTTCAGAACCATGCAGTAAAATCACCGCCCCCTAAGTACTAACTGCCATTTTGGTTTCAGAATCATGACCACTTAAATTACTGTTGTGAAGGATATTGCATGCAAGTGGGGTGGTTTCCTTTTTCAACTGAAGCCGAATTGGCAAATTTGTTTGCTGCTTTTCTCTCCTCCTCTTTACCCCAACTGTGTGGTCTGACAGGGCAGTATGGATGCTGAAAACTTAGTTCAAAAACCAGCTGGATACATTAATGAAACGAAAATGCATAATTGGCTATTAAACATAAACATCACCTCTGTTTGTCTGTGAGCTAGGTCCCTGGGGATAAAGGAAGTGTTCTGAAAAGTTTGCTTTGTTCTTAGAGTCTGCTTTAGGCATCCTCTCTTCGCCTCTGAGGCTGGAGGACACCAAGCTAGGTGGTCTTCTACTCTTTCTGGTATTTTCTGATACTCTTAAATTCACTTGTTCTTGGCAATGCGTTGGCATTTGTGCTATTGGTATCTCATTGTCAGTCATCCTGGATCTATAAGATGATGTGATCTTACCCCTACAGCATATGTGACTGAAGCACTGGGCTACACGTTGGCCCTTAAATTGCTGGCAAGCATGTCAGGAATTGTCTCTAGAGTCACATTGCCTTCTGCAATAGAGAAATTGAAGTGACACTAAAAGTCTGAGCAAGTGTCCTGCTGAACAAACCATTCCCTTGCAAGAAGCTTATCCACCTGACCCATGGGTAATCCTTCCATCTTTGTGGGAAGAGAGGGGTGAACACAAACCACAATTATCTTAGCTATTGTGTTGATGGGCAGGAAGGCAGGCAGAAGGGAAGGCAGGAAGGAAGGAAGGAGGTAAGGAAAGGGCTTCTATAGAGGAGTCCAAGGACAAACGCCCCAGCAATATGTAGGGGCTGTTTTCTAAATCATCTACAGATGATAGCACGCTGCAGGCTCTGGAATGATCTCCCTTTTCATCCAGTCAGCTTCAGCACTGAATATGGGTTCAAAACACAGGGAATATGGGCTTTGTACCATACAGCATCATGTATTTTCAAGGCAGGTTCAGCTAAAATCCACCCACAAATACATGAGTCATAATTCTGAAGCACACTTCAGTGTAGACATATCCTGAGTCACTTCCATCTCAGAAGCTTATAAATATTTAGTTAGCCACTTAGCTTTTAATTTAGCAGAACAACAAAGATTCATTAGACAAATCTCCAGAATTGTCTTTCACTAAGAAGCTTCTTAAATGCTTCGACTCTTGCAAGTTCCATTTCATTTCTGTATAGCTCAGAATTATTGTATACATACAACTTACAAGACACACAGCTGAACTAAGAATTAGTTTCTCCTGGTTCTTGTCCTTCTATAATTAATTGCATCCATTTCAAATATCAGCTTTGTTCATTGCAAGAACACATGCTCATTTTGGCAGTAACTGGTGAACCCTAATAAGGACATGTCTCTGCTGGCGTGGAGCGGCATATCACTGTTGACCTGCTGGTCCAGCAGACCTTGCTGGAGCCACTGGGGAGGTACCTGGACACATAAAGGTGTTAAATGGAAAATATATCAGTACATTTTTTTTAAGAACCAGCTGAGGTTTTGAAAAAAAAACCAATAAACTGTCTGGATAAATGGCTTTGCATCCTCAGCAACAGGGAAATTGTTGGTCCAAAAAGAACATGTGGGTAGCAGCAGAACGATTGTCTGTCTGGAAGAACAGAGACTTGGGTAAACTTGGCAATGGGACAAAGGACTGTGGAAAGACCAAGTCAACAGAATCATTCTTGTGGCCTCAACATAGGTGATAGTAGGAGCAAAGCCTTCCCAAAAAAAGAAAAGAGATTGGCATCTACAAAGGCAGAAAGCAACCACCCCCTTCAAGAACCCTCAAACCCTAGACAAGTGAAAAAAGAGAAGTGTTTTTCTCCCACTATTACATGTGCTATTATTATATGGAAATCGCCATAGCAATATAGCTGGAGCTATTTATTACAGCATGAAGGGCTTCATCCAAACCAAGCAGCAGAGTTGGCAGAACCTTTTCCAGACTTTCCTAAACCTGTTATTTATAGTACAGAACCATTTTGTTATGTTTGCTATACCTTTTTATTTATGTTGTCCTTAACCTTGTCCCTATAGAAAAAAAAGCACGGAAACCCCTGTCCCTAGGAGCTCAGTGTATCTACATTTAGTGTAGGTATGGACAGCAACACACACTTCTACATCATCTCATTAAAAACATCCTCTTCTTCATTAACTGCATCGCTATTACAGACCAATACAGCAATAGATGTTGTGAAACGTTTGTAATGATGCCACACGGATTAAAATACATCATCTGCATCTCATTGTGATCTTGGTGTCATAGCACTAAAAATGAATGCAGTGGTGGCATAGGCACCAGAAAGTCCTTAAGCAGTACAGATCTGCTGGCTTTCTTACGTACTTGTGATTGCTAGCTACACCCTTTGCAGCTGGAATAAGCATTAAGAGTCAAAAAAGAACATGTAGCTCTTGAAAACCAGTAAGGCCTCCGTGTTCACATATAAACACAATTCCTGGGAACACATCAAAATCTGACAATCTGGGTCTGTCTACTGATTCTCTGGTTTAGGGGATTGTTTTTGATATTTTTTTTTTGTTCTCTCAGAAGTGTTTGTAGGAGAGGAAACGTTCCTTACCAGAGATATTTCCTTCTTTAGAAATAGAATTGATTATGTCCCTTTTCCTTCCTATTTCACTCTACGGCTGTGTCCAGTCCAGGCCTCACTGCGTTTCGGCTGCTCCAGCACATTTCTCCCCACAGCACAGGAAGCCATGAAGTCATTCTTGTTGTCTTTCTGGGAAAAAAAAAAGAGCCTGGTATGTGTGCAGGATCATATGTTTATTTAACTGAAGAAGTACTACCAGGCTGCAAAGTTTGCATCGCAGCTTTCTCTGCTTTTGGTATTGTTCTTGTCTGAGCCGTTTACAACAATAGTCCCACTCTTCAGAAGCTGAGTTTAATCTTCCTTCCCTGGCATACGGGATTTCAAGTCAAGCTTCTGTGATGTTGCTTTGGAAGAAAATCAAGTTCGGTTTCTTCCTATCCCCGCTCTCACCAGGCGGCGGGTCCTTCTGCTGTGCCGTTGGGGAGGCGGGCAGTCACCTTCCCCTGGCCTGGCAGCGACATCTCCTGGCCTCACTGCCCTGGAAACCTGCCCGGCATCTCCCGAGTGGAGAAGGTCTCGGGTGCTTTCGCGCAACTGCTTCATACAATGAGGAGATGGGATGCCCATTTGAAAACCAGTCCCTTAACCGTGTTTAATTAGATAAGTGTCACTGTCGTGTGAAAGTCAGTTGTACCAAAAAATCCGTTGGGAATTGTTTCAGATGCTAAACAGAATTGGTGTCCCTGATTTCTTTTTTCTTACTTTTAACAAGTACTTTTACTATATACTCATGGTATATGAACAGTCTACATGAAAAAAAAGTTGCTGTTGCAAACTTCTAATCACATATTATCTACTGCACAAATATACCAAACATATAAAATAATTTATCTCAGGCTAAAATAAAAGAACGGGTGACCACAGGCTAAAATATGAGAATACTCCCTATTCTCAAGTGTTTAGGCACTCACCATCTACACAGTGTACCTCTTGGTTTTAAATACTTGAGGCCAGGTAAACTAAGCTAAGGGGAAAGAATCTAAAGTAGCAATTGACAGCAGATCCACAATCTGTCAACACTCGATTTACAGGAATTCATTGATTAAAACTATTTGTGTGTCCTTTGGAGTTAAGAAATGTTCTTGCAAGGAAGGAGGAGAGTGGAAGCATATTGACTTCTGAAGACAAAGACCAGTCTGTCACGAAAGCCATGAAGAGGGAACAAAGATAATTCATACAAGAATCACAATAAAATGTTGAGGATTTATCACTAGCTGAAACCTGTCCTTTGTGGCTCTTGTTTGCTGTGAGGTAATGAATCATCTGTAGCAAAAGTGAGAGGGAACCATGTTTTTTCACAGAAAAGAGAACTTTTGGGCTAAAATTGGTGGTCTCTTCCAAAACGAAGAACACCAGGCATGCTGCTGAGTGAAGGGCTTTCCATGGCATGCCCAGGTGAGCTGAGAGGAAAGGCCCTGTGGCAGAAGTTGGCAGGAACTGGGTGGCTTTGAGCCTGCTGCCTGGAGGAACGCTCCTATCCCAATGGCTGGTCTTCATGGTCTTCATGGTAGAGTCTGCTGATGCTTCCTCCTAAACTCGTCTCAGCTGTACGATCATGCAAAGCAAATTCAAACCTCAGTGATGAAAATGCCTTGGAATGATTAAAATTGCTGTTACACACAGTATTGTCACGTCCAGGGTTTAATCCATGTGTCTTGTCTATACCTTGTGTACCCTTCCCAGGCACTTAGAAAGGCTTAGTTCTAAAATAACAATGGAATTAACTCAAATTGCTGAGTCTAGGGCATATTTCTTTTTATGCTGCAGATAATTCCATACTCTCCCAGTTCATTCTGTTGACATTTTCTGTATCAAGCTTGTTCAACAAAAGCAGAAGCCACCTATGTGTGGAAGCTGTCACTTTTCCTTGTAGTTTCTCAGCAGCCTGCAGAAACACACTGTAAGACAGACAGTGCACTCTCTGAGTCTCTGACAGAGTTCAGTGATGACAGTAGACTTTAATGAAAAAATTAAATGTACTTCTTAACACTACTGGTATTATTTCAATGAATTGCACTTGAAAGTAATTGCACTAACGTGTAGTTGCATCTTTTTAATGCCTGACAGATATCACACTCCCTCATGCTGCGTTTGCAGAGTATTTCATTCAGCCCTAATCATACAGAGGTTTCGGGCTGTAGCTGTCTCCTCAAACACTTTGTAACTAGAGGTTCCTCTATTATTAAAAACATGTTGTATCCTGGGCTCAGCTCAACTTTTCTGGAAAGTGATCATCTGGAAGTCAGTCTGAGATCCAGCTGTGTCACATGGATTTTCCCTGCTTTCTGAAACGATCTGTTCCACTGCTTGTGAGGTTTCTGGGTCCTGAGAGCAGGGGCTATCCAGTGTATCTCCACTGCTATTGCAGTGCAGGGGGGAGGCTATGTCAGCGGGCTGCTCTGAGGGTTTGCCTGCAGCAGGAGGCAGGGGCACGGACAGAGGAAGATTCATCATGTAGAACACATTGCCCAGGCGTCGGGACACCTTTAAAGACAAAAGCACAATTGCAGCAATTGCTTCTGGAGGTGATATTAAAGCCATTAAACATAAAGGCCAACTGTCATGCAGCAGTGCCAGAGACATCCAGGACATCCCAACCATCTCAGAGGGCTACCAGTGGTTTGCAAAAGTGAAAAAAAAATCTCTTGTGTCTTTTCTGTCTCATATTTTTATAGGCCCAGGTTCTTGTGGAAGAAGCTTGGCAATACTCAGCCTGGGGATCAGCCCAGTGTGCTGGGCCTCACTCTTTAGGTGCCATAGCACCCATGGGACAGAAAGGAGGCAAACTGCCAGGCAGCAGTGGGAAGGTGGTCTTAATGAGGGAAGTGTGAGAGAGAGCAAGGGATTAAAGACAAGGAAAAGGACCAGGCAGCAGCAGAAACACAACTGAGGGTTGATACTACGGGATGAAATTAAGAGCAGAACACTTTAAACACAGGACAGCCTGCCCCTGAAACATGTACAGTTATATTCCTAGAAAGGCCGTAGAAACCTCTGCTTGGTATGTTTTATAAGCCAGGTTGGAGCAAAAGCAAGTATGTGTCAGAACAGTTCTTACTAGCTAGGAAGGGAAAAGAGGAGTGAAAGTGACTTAATTCATCAAATGTCTTCTCTATTTCCGACCTCAGCCTCATGTCCAGTGTTGTATCTGCTTGAAGTGCCTCAGACTGTCAGCCCTAATCTCCTCTTAGTGCCTCCCTGTGTGCTGTTGTAACACACAGAGCTACAAAAGCAAACTATGCTGCAGTAATTTCTTTTGTCCTGATGTTATAGTAGTTACTTTATCAGTGAGGAAAAAAATGGTGGTTTAACTTCTGACTTATGTCTCTATGCCTACGTACACCATCTTGGTATACACTGAATGATCATACCTGAGAGCGGATTTTTAGTGCTGGTCCAAGTTTTAATCCCATTGTATCCAGGAGATGTTCCTCTGTTAGCAGTGGGAGGGTTTCTCCATCAATAGCGTGGTCTTTAAATATCTTAGGAAGTGATAAAACACATATAATGGCATGCTAAAATAGACTTCTCTGGTTATGTTTTCAGCTCAATCAGAGGAGGAAGTAATAATTGTACTGTTTTATCTTCATATTTATCTCCTGCCTGCAGCTTGAGGTCTCTCATTCAGGTGTGTGAGGTCTGTAGTTTATCTCCTTGCTCTTGGCAAGTGGAGACTTTGTAATGTTTCAGTGTTACTTAGTTGGGGTTTTTAGGAAGTGAGCAGCTTACTACCAATGAACAAATAGTGTTGATCTTACTAAGGCATTCTCAGGAATAGACAAGGTTTCAACCTTGCACTGCCTGCATTTCTAAAGATACTTCATTTTTCAAATGATTCCCCTGAGAGCTGTGGGATGGTAGGTGGCTTATATCAATAGCTGAGAAAGCAGAATTGTTTTAATCTGCATAAAAATTGTGATGCATGTGGAGTGAAAAAAATTAAGATACTTTTCTTATACTACTGTTTTGCTGCTGGTCCTCCTGGTAAGTGTTATGACCAGTGACTCCTTATTGCAGCAGAAGTGCACATGACCTCTCAGACCATGAGAGGCTTTTCGCTCGAGTTGCCTTCATGTGTTGAAGCACAAGGAAAACTACTATTAAGTTTGTAACTCTGTGACAACCAGTGGTGACCTTTAAATTGAGATGGTCCTAAAGACCTGAAATGTGATGAATGTCTGTAGTCACCTGGGCATAATCCGAGCAGCCCGGGAGGCTGATGATGAAGTTGTGTACATCATCCACAGTCCACTTGCGAATGTCTTCAAGGGAAGAAATGTCTTCTCCATTCAGGATCAGGCCCTGTGTTCCTTTGAAGAGGAAACACAAACAGTATGTTTGTAGAACTTCAGTGGTTAATCAACAGGAAATGAATATTAACATAAAAATGTTCACACTTCTCTAGAACCCATTATATAAGAGCAGTGTGTAGTCACAGACAGATACAAGAGTTCACATTTCAGGTAGTGGGAAGTTTTGCAGGGAGCATCCACTGGCACTGGTGCATTTAACAAGAGCTGCAAATCTTAAGAAACAATTCTTGCACAATGGCTGGAGGTACCTGTGTCTTATGCTCTGCTCTTAGGGAGGCCAAGTCTCAGGGGTTTCTTTCTAAATGAGTGGAGCTTCTAGGGGGATTCCTTGTCATGTGTGACAAACATAGGGATTTTGGTCAGTGTATTGCATGCTGCTACATTTCCCCTTGACTGCCAGAAAGAGAGGAGAGAATGTAACATATTGAACAGAATTGCATAGAGCCTCAAATTGCTGCTGACTTGACAGCTTATGAGTGCCAAGAGTGTTGTCCCAAGGACTGATATAAACACAGGGTGACATCTTGCAGTGGTGTAGGGCATGGCACGGAGCATTTAAACAGTTAGGAGGTTGCTTTGTGACTTTTTCCTGTGCAATTGCCCTGTCCTACAAAGTGAAGCACTGCTCCCTAAGATGCTGAAACCTCCGCTATATCATCAAGCAACACAGTCTGCAGGCAGGAAAAACCACTTTTTGCCTTTGCTGACTTAGATTTAATGAGCCTTTGCTATTTGCAGCATATGAATTCTCCATTTAGTTGACATGACTCTTATCATACCAAAAATTGTCCTAAAACAGAGGGGAAAAGTAAGAGAGCAAGTCAATAGCGATAGATAATATCAGCATGCCACTCTAACTATAATTTGGAGACTTGACAAACCTGAAGGTAGCAATGGGTTGCTGGGTACTGGAAATCCATATGGTAAGGCTGAGAAGGGGATTGCAGGAGGGTACATGTACTTCTCATCAAAAGCAGCACAGGAGCTACTTGATTCCTTCTCGCTTGTGTTGCTGCAGCTGTTGGTTTCCGTAGGTATTTCCCGAGCAGCACAGTTTTTTCTCAAGCCTTGTTCAAATTCTTTACAGTTTTTGGCAGCTGCAGAAGGCTCATTCTGGGTTTTGCTTTGTTCGTGTTTGTTTGGTGTCTCCACCTCTGCTTCTTTCTTTTCTTCTTTCTCATCATCGGCTGCCGCTGAGGCAGGGTCCGTAGCTTTGTCGTCAGCTTGGCTCTTTGTGCCATTGGCACTACAGTCTGCACTTTTGTGATTTCCAGCTCTTCTCCCTGGGCGACGTCCCCTCTCCCTTTGCAAAGCGCTGACTGGAGGGTACGGGCTGGCTGCCATGAGCATGGTGTTGCCATGAATTTCATCAAGGGTGGTACGATGAACGTACAAGTCACTGGGAAGATGGCCTTCAGGTAATCTGTGTCTGCCACGGAAAGCAATGGGACTAGCTGGCATCCCGTGGTAAAGGAAAGGTGCTTCCAGGCCCAGCAGCCCTTTCCGATGAGCTTTCTCCATTTCTTTTTGCTGAAAAATAGCACTCATCTCCATTTCCATTCTAAGAGAGACACAGAGCACAAGCAGTTAGGATTGCTCAGCTCCTTCGTCCTCTTTTTTTACCCGTAGCAGAATAAAACTCAGCTAATTGAATAGGCAGGAGAACTGCATTTCTTCTCTTCCCACTGTATTGCTCTGTAGGTGTGAGTGAGGTCACAAACTGCAGATGCAATGGCAAACCTGACTATATTTAATGTGCTGTCAGATCCAAGCCGTAAACTAAAAGGAAGAGAGAAGCATGTCTTCCCTGTGATGCCTCTGGATCATCTCAGACCAAAAAAAGCATTATTTGTGTCTTGGCAATCCAGGTATTATTACAGTGAGTATTGGAAAATTGTCTCCAGGGTCATAAGGGTCAAAGACTGAAGAAAAAAAGTGTTTTACATGACCAATCAGAAAATGATACTGAAAACTGGAAAATGGCAATGATCTTGTGATAAGAAGCTAGAATTACATTATCTATGGATCTCTGCTTCTCTGGGGGACTTGGAAAAAGTATCTCAATCACTGTAAATAAAAACCCACAAAAAGTCTGTGACTTGGTAATTTCCAGCTGCCCTAGTGCTTGCAGGCACCTCAGAGAAAAGCTTGCTGTTGGTTACCTGGCAATATTTTGCTTTTGAACCAGTTCCTGTCGTCTAGCCATAGCTTCCATGGATTCTGGCTGCAGAAAGCTATAACCTTAAAGGGAAGGGAAAAAGAATTCCATTAAAATTCACTTATTTACTCAAGCAAATTCCCAAACCTCGAAGCAATGAAGAGACACTTTATAAAGCTTTCTGAGATTTGAACTGGGTGCTTTTTCCAGGCAGCTGACGTAACTTCAATTGAAACCTTATTTGTGTTCATTGCTTTGTTGGGAATATGTGGTAGAAGCACGAAGTCCAGCATCAGGTATTTGCAGGCTCAGATCTGTAGTTAGGTATATCTGCCATTACCCATAAAGGAAAGAGACAGCAGGGGGGGTTCCATTTGGTGGCATGTCTTTAATTTACATACAGCTGCTCAGAAAATAAACCCCCAATACTTAAGCAAAGCAAGCCTGCTCCTTCAAGGTTGTTTGCAGCCTAGATGCCCTGTAATTTTAAATGACATTTCCCCTTGAGAGAATCTCGTAGTTGAGATCCACATTAGGAGGTAAAAGAGCTGAAGCCAGAAATTCCTGTTCCTAGATCTATGTAGCATTGAGAATTTATTCTCTTATCTCAAAGAAGAAACCTCAAGATACAACCTCTTTGTTTAAAGTGATATGTACATTTATGTGCAGTGTGCCACGGTTGTGTTGCCATGCTGTGTGGTATCCTGCCTTCCCATTAGAGCTGTGGTCTGTAATGTTGAGCCTTTATTAAAAGGACTTATAGGTGCCCTACATGAATAAAGTGGCAATGGGATATTATGATTTAAAGATATAATCAGTACAGTAGTCTTTAAAAATAGCCAATGCTTATACATGGGGAAGAGTTAAATGTGGCAAAAACTGGTGTTGACTGGACTCATTTGCTGCTGCCTGACTGTTTAGGTGTGAAAATGCTTCAGAAAATACAAAAGCAAAAGGAGAGAACACAAACATGCGGATGAATTTGAGAACAGTGTATTTAACAAGAGCTAAAATGGGTGTGTTTGGACTTAAACTGGCATGGTTTAGAATGTCTGGTATGCACACAGCTTCCTTTTAGTGAAACTGGTTTTCCAAAGAAAAGAAACTGTTTATTGACACTCCCGATAAACCTACAGCAACCTGGTAGGTGCAGTTTGGTTTCTGGTTTCCATGCTGTTGGTTTTTGGGGTGCAGACAGTGTTTGGTTACCTGGGCCCGGGTAAACCCGGTTGGCCAGTATGTGTGGCACGTTGGCATGCTGGGGCACTGCCGGCCCCAGGTGGGATGCCAGATGGATTTGCCTCGGGTCAGCTGGTGCCATCATTTCAGTCGAAGGTAACAGCTCTCTGAGAGGACAAGAGTACATAGAGGCATGCAAAGGACGTTGGTTAGTAAGAGTGAGCTAAGATCTCTATATACTCAGCATGTGCAGAGTCATTCTTTAACTGCAGCGTTAGACAAGTGGTGCAAAGTACCTGTCTACAAGTCGAGGCTCGAACTGGGAGGGGATGGCCTGCATCCTCTGCTGGCCTGCACTCATCAGCTGAGGGTTTACTGCCATCAGCTGATTTCTCATGAGCATCTCTTGCCGCTGCCGCAGTTCTGACACAAAGCAGAAACAGTTGTGTGGTCAATGCAGGAAATTAGAAACCTCTTCTGTCTGCAGTAGAACTTTTTTGTTTTCCCAGCAGCATTTTAGTTTGAGTTAGCAAATACCTTATTTTTTTTTTTTTAATAACAGCAGCTAAAAAAGAATACATTCTCACTGCTACCTTAACAACGTTGTTTAACTCGTGTGGTTTTATACAATCAAACTGCAGTAGAAATAAACAGGATGTGCACGGCTGAGTACAAAAGGACAATTTACAATCAACAGTAATTCATATTATTGTTATTAAACAGAAGAGAATAGCCAGGAATGTTGGGTTCTCTGCTTGAGAGAGTTTTTGTTTCTAATACAGTTTTATTTTTAGGAAAAAAAATCTTATTAGCTGGAACCTGCCTGGTCATGAAACAGCAGCTCTAGAAAGAGCATACAGTGGTGAGCCAGAACCTCGTAATGTCTAGCTATGGTCTCCGTTGCTGAGCTCCCGTGTGACTTTGATTCTTCAGATGCTTGCCATCTGGATCAAAAGATTAATTCCAAGAATCCCCTGTGTTAACTTGTAATAAGACAAATCTTTCCGGAGTTACTCCTCAGATGAATTTGAGATACATTTTAAAGACATTGAACCTGTTGGTGGCTGTGTTGTGTTCGTTGTACGGATATTAGCAATCCCATAAGCAAATGCAGAGTTGGGTTTCTCCCTGCTTACCTCCTGCTGCCATGCCGCTTGCTAATCGGTATAAGTGCTTCTCTTCTAGTGTTCCTTGTTCCCCCAGCACTGACATTTTTCTCATGTGATCTCGTGGAGTCATGCTGCAAGGAGACAGCAGCAACTTTTCTGTTGCAAAGAACTGAATCAGCAGGCCCCAAGAAGAGAAAAAGACATTCAACAATGTTAAGAAGCAGAGCATGTTGCACAAGTTAATTTCTCAGATGAGGAGGCAGCCCTTCTGCCTGTTACAGCTGTACCCTTCAGTGCTTGTGAATTGTATCAGTTACCATATAGAAACTTTCAGTTTTCAGGTTAATGCAGATGTTGCCCTTGTTTGTACTCAGTTGTTCAGTACACTTGAGTCTTAGTGTACAAGGACAATCAGGATGTTGGGAAATATCAACTGTTCAGAAGGATGTAATTAAGCCCAGGTCTTTTGCCTGCAGCCCTAAGAACAGTGGTGTGCTCGTGCTTGGGAAGGCAGGTATCTGTAGTTAAGAGCCCTGTCTACTATAACTGATTGAAAAGGAAAGAAATGCTAGAAATAAGCTGTTCCAAATAACATCATCCCCTCAAGACTGTCAGATAAAATAAAGACAATAAAAGAAGATGCTTTGTAGTGATGAAAACAAACTTTAAATACTGTTCATTATCCTGTATTTTGTTACTTAGGTCATTTATAAATTAGAGTAAATATTGTAATGCCTTTTATTGCCTTTCACCTATTGATAAATCACAAAGAAATGGAAGGGAAAGCTCTCAATCTCATTGAGGAAATGACCATTTCTGTGGTGCAGTGAAGGTGCTTCATCTCAGCCTCCAATTGAGTTTTCCAAAGGGTAGACAAATTAATAATTTCAGCCATTCAGACTGAGAGTCAAGACTATACCTGGACCACACCACTAGTGTTCCCTCAAAATAAACATCTCTACATTTGTAAATGCTGTTAATTCTGCGTCGGCCAAGATTCAGGCTTTCCTGGAAGCAGGGAAGCTTGTCAAGTCCAAGAACAGCACCGTGGCCTGTGTTTTTGACACACATCTCTGAACATGTGCTGTTGGGTGTGTTTCCATTTGCCTTTTTTTTATAGGATACTTTAGACCTAAAGCGGTTTAGGATGCTGGGTGCTTCATGAAGAGCATTTGAGCTGCCAAAGTGCTTCTGAGCTGCTAAAGCATTTTAAAGCTCAGTACTAAAGCGATTTAGGGCTGAACTAAACTTTTACAGCAGCTCAAAAAATAGATAGCAACTGGGATGATGGTATTTGCCATACCGTGTTGGTCCAGTGAGCCATTTGAGTGGCTTCCTTTCACAAATGAGTGGCCATATATTAAATACTCTGGAAAACAAAGCTGCAATTTGAAACTTCATGCTAACTTCCTTACAGGCTGGCCTTTGGCCTTTGCCTGCTGCACCTGGCTAGGGAATATAAAGGCCCAAAGCAATCAGCAGAGGTTCAGACACACATAATGGAAAAAAACAAGAGGTTTTAACATATATTATAAGTTAGTATTAACACTACAAAGGTTTTTCTGTCAGATGACTGACGAGCTGTATCACTTTTGCTTTCTAGGAACTACTAGAATGCTTCAGTCTGTATTAATGACACTTTTGAATGCGCTTTGTTCTAGGGAAGCTGTCCCTGTGTGGGAAAAAGACGTACAAGTAAAAGACACTTCTCTATCAGGCCCACCTAACACTTCTACACTTTTACTATTGTAGTAATATTTCACACTCCAGTGCCCCTTAAAATCACACTTGATACAACTTTAAAAGTAGAATCATGGAAAACCTAATGGGCAAAGGTCCATCTGTTCTGGCCCAAATCCACCACCTCCGCATGGGATCTCATATCCCTGCCCATTCTAAGAGACACCTATCAAGAACCACACAGCAGTAACTGTGGTTACAAACCAGTAGCACTAGTATCCCTGTGCTGTCTTCTATGCAGTCTGTGCAGTTCCCAGAACAAGCCTGGATTTTGTGTTGGATGTGAAGCATATTCTCCTGTCTGTTGACAGGTAGTCTCTCACACAGCCTCCTAGCAGAGCTGATGCAGCAAGTGTTTAAGATTGTTCTTAACATCTTTCTTTTTCAAAGTGAGGTTTTCTTTCAAATGCTGGCATTTTCACTGAAAGTAGGGTACCATATGCTGCAGCATCCAGAATGGAATTGATCCATATTTATTGATAGATTATTATCCATTAGATGACCAAGATTCACAGAACATCACTTCAGGCAACATTCATTACTTTAGACAATATGCATCACTTAAACAACTTGTCCCTGCCAGGGGAGACTGTGGGTTGTTGGTTAGACATGGAAAAGACACAGGGTTGTAGTCTGGGCAAATACCTTATGTCTTGAAAGTTCATTGTTATCTTCTTTCACAAAAGCTGTATCTTATTGCTTCCAATGACCCACTTTTTCAATCGTCATGAGCCAAAAGGAGGGTCTGATTCCTTAATGAGGTTTTCACTGGACCTGCTCCATGAAGTCATTCTGGTTTGTTGTTTTTCTTTTTCCATTGATGTGCCAGTCAGTCCTATCTGACTTAGCTTGGATCTCTTCTCAGATATATAAAAATAACTCTGGTATTTGTGGTAAAATTTCTCAGATGTTTCACCTACTGAAATTCTAAGCTATCTTCCCTAGCTTTGTATCTTCCCTATGTAGCTTCCCTATCTTCCCTATGCTTTGTATGTATATGTCATCTGCATTCAATTACTTGTTAATTTCCCTGAATTTCCTGTTCAGGGAAGTATTTCATTGATCAAGTAGAACAGTTGGCTTAAAAATCTAACAGAAAAACTTGTATGTAACCCTGTGTCAGGAAGAGATATTGAACTTGACTCATCTATGTTATTCCATTTGGAAAAACACCTTTTTTGTTTACTTAGCTGGAGTTTTGACTTACAGATCAAATTTAGGGTACTTATGGCTCATACTATTTCCATAAAAACTAGCATATTAGAAGCCAACATCTCTGAGAGAACAGGGAAAGTATACTTCTGACTCATATATTAGCTGGGATTTGAGAGCAGCTCAAAATCTTGCAGCAGAGTTCATATAAATTCATACACACCAGCTGTCCAGTGTTACATTCATATATGGCTCTTCTTTGATCCTATTGCACAAATCCTGGCTGTACAGCACATTACAGGGATGAAGACAAGTTAATCTCTACCTTTAGAGTCTTACCCTTAGCAAACCCTTCTTGGCAGGAGGCAGAACCACTCACCCAGTACTAATTCTGTCTCAATTTATTAGACGAGAAGTGGCAAGACACAAACTTCATGAGCCAGAAGTATTTTGAAATCTGATTGTGCTACATGCAGGTTCAAAACATCTACAGCACTCTGTGGGTCTGTTATTAATTGCATTGGCAAAATACATTATAGTCTTATGTATAATACAGACTTGTTGGAGAAGTTTGCATTAAGATTTCATTGACTAAAACTGCTTTTTTTTACATAAACCACATGGAATTATCATTTTATAAAAGCAATGTTAAGGATACCTTCGCAGTGGCTCCACAGGTTGTTCGGAAGAAGCTGGGTATTACTTAAAATGCTCAGGTAAATCTGTGTCAAAGAAATCAGTTAAACATGTAATATCAATGTGTCTACACATTCATCATAGAATCATAGAATGGTGGGGTTGGAAGTGACCTTTAGAGATCATCCAGTCCAACCTCTCTGCAGAAGCAGGTTCACCTAGATCAGGTCACATAGGAACATGTCCAGGCGGGTCTTGAAGGCCTCCAAGGAAGGAGATTCCCCACCCCCTCTGGGCAGCATGTGCCAGGGCTCCCTCACCCTGACAGTAACATAGCTTTTTCTTATATTTAAATGGAACTTTTGAGTGAAATAGATGAATAAATCGAGGCATAGTCTTGTTTCCATTGCCCTTGACTCCCTCTTTAGAAAAAGCTCTCCTGATTACTTGAGAAGTCAGACGTTGTTTAAAAAATAGATAAATATTCCACCATTATTAATACTCTAAACGTTATTAACTGTAATATCAAGGATTCTTCCCCTAAACTTAAGCTAATAATCAGAAAGTTAGAGATTGTACTTATTCAAGAACCTACAGTCTGCAAAATAAATGGCATTTGGAAAGTAAGAAAACAATGATACCAACGTTATGTCATCCAGGAGCATGAAATGTCTCTTAGGTGGGGTATGGTACCACTGGAGAGGCTGTGGGGCTAGATTCTAATCCTAGATCCGTGGGCACAGACTGCTCAGAGGCTGAGATAATCCTAAAACTGGATTGAGAACGATACATTCCCTAAAGAAAGGAAAATAACTATATTTACATTGTGTGCATCAGGCAAGGGAGTTTGCATCACCTGCCTTTACACTGACATGGACACGCGGATGTTTCACCACTTCTGAGCTAGCTAATGGCTAGGATTGCAAGCAGCAAGTTTTTAAACATACTAGTCTCAGGAAGAAATCAAGGCCAATACTAAGCATTGGCAAACTCAGTCCTTCAGAAACTAAGTTGGGTTCACAATCCAAGTTCATCCTGTTGCCACTGAAATGGCTGGAGGCAAGGGGAAACTTATTCCTCTGTGCCACTAAGGCAACGGTCATCTTAACCCATTGACTAAAACCCAAAGTGGAGGTGCATTGTGCTGAGCACAGACACACAGCAAGAGCCCTCAAAGCCTACTAGGTGAGGCAGACAGATGGTGGAGGAAAAAGCAGCAGTCCTGCCATTCGATATGGTGTTGGAGGCATACAGATACAGGATGGTAAGAAGCTGCACTGGGAATTGTGCTCAGCACTTCTCCCTTTCCACTTTGAGCTGTAACCACAGGTTTCTGCAGAACCATAGTGCTAATATTATTACTTTGCATTTGTGGCAGCTCCAGCTGGGATCACACTGAGGGCTCTAGCCATGCCTTTTAAAAATCTAAGTAAAATAGCTAAGCAAGAACTAATGAAAATAGTGTCTAAAGCAGGGAAAGCGTGTGCATGCACACAAATGTGTGTGTAACATTCTACTCCTACTCTGTATTCCAACAAACTGGTACCTGGAGAAGGTGTTTACACGGGATGGGCCTCTCTTTTACGTTGGTTAACAGGCAGAGATAAAAGCATGATGTAATTTATTTTCCTTGTGGCTTTAATTCATAATTAGAGATGACATTTGGAACATTATCCTCTTGTTTTTCACGCTTTTAGAAGCCTAAAGATTGCGAAATGTGGCATAGTGGGAGCAGTTAAAGGGAAACAAAGGTCAGTATTTTTTACCTTTTTGTAGTTTTTACTTTTAACACGAAAAAATGAAGTTGTTTTGGTTTTTTTTTAATACTGGAAATGGAAGTCTTGGGATGGAAAACTTTCTGATGATTGGAGAGCAAAGCTGGAATTTCCAAATGAAATGCAGTTGAATTTCAGTAGGATTTGTGTCTCACTTTAACAAGAAATAGTAGTGCAAATGTCAACACTCCCAGTGCCAAAGGAAACCAGGCAGTGGAAAGAGGAACAGGTTTTAGGAAGGCTGTTTAAAACTACTTTTATTTAACAACTCTTTAACTTCACTGACTAACTAAGAATTTGAATCTAGAAAGCTTGTACTGAATCCTCAGTACCTCCCCTCTTCAGTTAGGATATTTAGTATTGCAGACTTCCCCAATCCTCTGATAAAACAGAAAACTGCATTTGATGTATCTTAGACCACTAAGATAAAACAAGATGGTGTGGGTCTTTGTCATTAAGTATTTCAGGTTAGCTTTATTATAAAGCAAAAAGCAATACACACTCATCTTAAAAATCATAGAATCATAGAATGGTAGGGGTTGGAAGGGACCTTTAGAGATCTAGTCTAACCCCCATATATGGAGGTATGTTAAAATATATGTGTCACAGGTGTCAGACACTTAAAAGCACTGTTACTCTTCAAGCTCATATGTGAAGTCACAAGTTTGTATTGAAACTTCTTCCTCTTGTGAGATTAACATGTGAAATTGCACACTTGATCCTGTAAGCAGACTCAGAATCAGCATCTTGAACACCCTGAACATTTTCAACGCCAGTTTGCAGTATCAGACCATGATAAAATGACTTGAGTTAGGATTGCTTGTCTCGCTCTTTCCATATGTCTGGAATATCAGGAAGATACAACAATTCCCATGTTCTATAACCGAGGAATATGAAATTGTATCTCCAGAGGCAATAAGATAGGGCCCAAGTCTTTCTCAGTCTACAGTTAATTCTGCCCACGCATTCAGATAATAACAAGATATAAGGAACTCTTACCATGTTATGATATTATTGTTACGAAATATATGAGTCTGCATACCTTGGGGTTCCACCAAACTGCTGGCACTGGGGTCTGTCTATGCACATGAGCAAAATATTCATTAGGTAAAGCTCACGTAGGTACATCAGACTACATGAGTGAAATACATCTGTGTGAAGATAGCCGTGAGTAAGTCTGACTGCACATTGATTTAGAAAACCCACTGCTCTGGGAAGCATCTGTACATAGTGATTGTTTTTTTTCTATTGTACTTTAAAAAGATGAATTAACACAAAGATTAAGTTGTATGTGCTAACAAGCAGCTAGACAAGCAGTGAAATGTTTGTGCACGTATCTTAAGCAACTCAATGGGTACCCAGTTTTCTTGAAAAACACTGATACGTAGTGACAAGCCCTCCTAAAGTAACTCCTAAAGTAAACTCCTCCATTTGTGAAACGGATCTTTAGCTATTTCTAAAATGATCAAGTTCATGTCATAAAGAGGCAGCGTTTGCACCTGAATATACAAAATTATTTACCCACAAGAATACAGGCAGCAGACTGATGAGAAATCAGAACACATTTAATCACATACTTCACTTTTTCCTTACCACTGCTGCCAATTCCTAACTTTATTCTCCGCAGTCCAGTGCAGCACATTACATTAAAAACTAGTACTTTTTATTCTTATTTCATGTATACTTACATCTATTGTGAAGACCTTAGTTTTGGGTAAAATGAAGACTCCATGAAGATCCAAGAGCAAGTGCCTTCACTCTAAGTCTTCCTTTGAAGCTGCCTCAGCAATGTGATTGGCAGCTTTTAAAACACATCAAGATTAACATGTCAAAAACTGCCTTAACTAACACTGACTTTACTTTAAATACAAATTGAATTTATCTTGATTAGCCCTCATCCCTGCTCCTAAGCCCTACCCACTCTGACATCACAAGCCCTTCTCCAATACCATCCCCTAACCAGGCTGTAAAAACATAATTACAACAAGAGGCTGCACTGATCTGATAAACCTATTTCACATTTAACCTGCTAAGCTGTTGTTAGCTTTTAAGGTGCTTGATGCATTCACTTAAATCTTCCAGTTCCAACAAGAAATATGAGAGAAGGTTAACAATTGCCTGTCTCTCACACATTGTGTTATCTGTTTATTCTGATTTTTAGCAAGGATGCCCTTCTGGGCATTGGCAAACAGTTACCCCAAAACTGTGATGTTCCAGAACTGGGCATCCGGTTGGATTGGGGAGAACTAGAGATGGAAATCCTGTTAAGCATATTGTGAGGCTAACACAGGGATCAAATGGTTATACTGCTCAAGCTGGCAATTTACTCTTTAATTCTCACTGTGAGTGAGTTAGCTCTCAGAACCAATTGCTGATTTGGAAATGGCAGGGAGTGGTTAGTTTCTTCTAATATCCGTGTCAGCTGATGGGATGTCAGGGTTGCTGTCTGTTAATCCCTTGTTCACCTGCCTAAAGTTCATCAAGTGCATGCTGAAACCACAAAAAATTGCCCCTTGTCCTCTCAAACGATAACAGAATACCTAAGCCTGGAGAAAATGCCTTGCAGGGGAGTATTATCATTAGCAAAAGGAAGTAATTCTGTCATAGTTCAGCACGTCCTTACTGAAAACAAATGATTATCCTTGCAGGATAGGTACTCTATCTCCTTCCTGTGTTGCAGGACACTCTGAGGAGGGAAGTGCCCACTTTGGTGTTCTCTGTACTAAGTACATACTGGCAAGATTAGCAAATGCTCACTGGAAAGGTAACAGGTTGGAACACAATTGACTGCTCAGTGGAAAAGTGTTACATGTACCACAGCTCTTGTGAGAAGCTGGGAGAGACTCCATTGATTACACAGCTGTCTTATTCCCAGTAGAAATCTGGAGATTAATCAGAGAAAACTGGACACAGAGACAAAACTGAGCCTACTGTATTTTACTTAGTGTGGCTGATCTCAATTCCAAAAGCCAGTGAGTGAAGCTGAAGTGCTGAAGTACGGCTAACCATGAAGTTCCTTGGAAAAGAAAATTGACCAGACATTGAAAGAAGATGGGATTTTATGTGTCCTTGAATAAAAATGTTTGGAAAGGTCGGGGTTTAAAACCATACAAGTTGAGTTTTGAAAGACCTGATGTTTTGGTTGGCTAACAGAACTGAAATGTTTTGGTCAAAATTTCCAAGCTGGACACATGCTGGAAGAGCAAATCAGCTGGTAAAATGATACAGCTGTTTCCATGCACCCACACCAGAGGTGGTGGAAGGTGAACTTTACCTTTGTGTCATCCATGGGATTTCACTCCTTTCACTCTGGACGTGCTTTTTTTGCACTGGAGTAATAATTAACAAAGCAAATGACAATACATTTAGTACCTTCCATGAAACCATTTAATGACATAGGCTCATATTTACTTATTTGGGGATTTTTTCCATTAGCCCAAGCAGGCATTTAGTGTGGTTTGGGGGATGTAGAAAGGCAAATTACATCTGCATTGGTATCATATTCAAAAAGAAAACTGTTGAGTAAATACTCTTGTTTGAACTAACTTTTCAAACAACAGTTAGAAATACAGGGCCTCAGATGCTGTCCTTCAGGATGACCCTAAAAATGCCTTACAGCCAGCTCATATACCAGCGTAAAGTTACTCTCTCTGGCAAGGTGTATTCAGGTTGAAGCTCCACAGAAGGCAATAAGGAGTCTGGCTGAACTGTCCAGACCCATTGTACCAGATGGTACTGTATGGAAGTAACACTGATCCTTTGACTCTGTTGATTTCTAATTAGGTTTTTAGTAATTAATATAGTTTGCAGGCCTTGCATGAACTCTGCAGATTACCCGTTCATGGAAATGATTAACTGAAAAGGGATTAATCCTGGCAGAAGTTCAACCAAAAAGAATTTTCCGGCCTGAAAATCTTCTCCCTCAGACTAGTATATTGTAATAGAGAAAGAAACATTAAGCTTGTGTTTGTGTAGTTCCATTTAAAACAAGAGTAGCTCAATATCAGTGTGTTCAAACTATCTGCATTGTGGATATCAGTACACGTTTGCTGCAACAGGTCTTTTAGTTGTGCTTCTCATGGACGTCAAAATGCGTGTTCAATATGACATAGTAGCTGGTAAAATCTACTTATCGTTGCTATTATTTTATAGTAAGTAAGGTAAATTCTGGCTTTGAAAAAAAGAATATGTTTTAGTATTCTACAGTTCATGTCTAGCAGCTCGTGTTACTATATGCAAGCTTGAAATTCTTACAGCTCTAATAAATCAGTGGCAGCAAGGGGCCATCACGCACCTCTGCTCGTGGCCAGTTCATCCAGTACATGCACTTGCAAGATTGTCCTGCTGAGTGTGGGACTCTTTTAGGTCAGGCAGAGCCCACCTTTGCATGCTAGCACCAAACTCCCATCATTTCCCTTTTTTTGTTATGTTTCAACGTGCATCAGTACAGAGACATGTCAAAATCTCCCTCAACCTTTCCACCCATGAAAAGCCTCACCAAGTTTAGGGGACTGTTTAAGGTTACTCAGAGGCAAATGTGTTCTGAACCCAAGGCTGTAGCTGCTTTTGTATGTTCTCAGTACCTCTTCAAACCCCTCCTGTGACCAGTCTATGGCTGTATCTAAACATGGCATGAGGGGGTTGGATTTAGTTTTCATAACCCAGCGAAATGCATTTTAAACAGCTGCCTCAGGAACTGCTGTAGGCTGATGGGCTGTTAAAACCAGAAGGTCAAATATTTATCTTGTAGGAAATGATGAGGATACTCAGATACGTTGGACCAAACTGAATCCTAAGGCACGTACACTGATTTCAGTGTAGGGCAGCCTGGAATGAGTTTGCTCCAGTGAAGTGTCAGGGCTGAACAGTATTTCTGAGAGTACAAGATTATGGAAAAAGCATTGATCCAAATGGCAGCAAACTGCTGAGCTCCACCTGAAAGCCCAAGCTACATCCCCTAACCTAGTGAGCTAGTGGCTGCAGCTCCATCTATTCATTTATCCTTGGGGAATGGTTGGTTCTTCAAGCCCATCTTGTGTGCAGTCTCTTCAGAAGGTTTTTGTCTGGCCCTGAAGCCAATCCCTGCTGCTTTGTCAACTGCCTGGCTGTAAAGAGTCGACTTCAAGTTACTGGATGACACAGATGCTGTGGTGTGAGCAACATTCACCATCAGTGCCAGCTGAAGGCTTCTCAGTTATGTAGGTAAGACTGAATGTTGCCACCTCGGTTATAAGGGTTTGATGAATTGGGTCAGCGGATGAAGGGAAGGGACAGTGCAGGAGAGAGAGGATGGAAAGAGCTGCGGAGAGCACAGTTTGGTGTGCATAGCTGGGGAGGATCACGGCAGTGAAACTGGTACTGGAGCAAGTCGCTCTGCCCCTACCCTCACTTGGCAGCACCTCTTGGCATGTGTATTCTGAGTCAGCACAGCCCAAGAGCAAGTCATCTGGCACTGGCAAAGCCAGCAATGGAACAATAAGCATTTTTCCAACCCCAGCAATTTCTTGGACCATGCAACTGCCCTCTTCATCTAAGCAGCCTGCAAGAAACTGAGCCAAACTAGAGAAGCCCACAGAGGCTGCTGCATGCAGTGAGTCACACAGAAAGGGGAAACAGAGCAGCAGCAGAGATACATGCTAAGGAAAGAAAGAAAGAATAACATGACCCTGATTCGGTCTCTTCTCCCACAGAGAGGAAAACAGTGACTTCACTGGGTGTGAGCAAAGCTGGGGAAGGGAAGTGTCTTAGAAGCAAATGGGTCGCTGTGTTACTACATGCTACAGGGCTCAGAATATTTCAAACCCCTAGCAGATAAATATCCACAATCATTTATTTCTATGTAAGTATTGGGCCAAGTGCCTTCCTGGTATACCTGCAGTGACCATACAGCAGTAAGGATGGGTTTAGCCCTGTGTGGTTAAATTCTGTATTATTTTAACCAGATACTCAGGGGTTTGTTTTCCTTGAATAGATAATAAGTGCCATCCAAAACAGAGCTGTTACTTTGCTTGGTTTTCATTGAAAGAGACACTACTAAAGGGAGAGGAAATCCCCAAAATGATACTCAGTGATTAAGTACATAGAATATAGGATTTCAGTGTTTGCAAATCCTTTTTTTCAAATGAACTTGTGGCACTAATCCTCTAATGGCATTATTTCTTTGGAATATACGCCAGATTAAGGAGTCACAATGAGGCAAAGTACAAAAATCCACATTAATCTCTCACCGGTGGATGCTGTGTGGGATGCAACTTTAACTATTTTGTTCCAAAATTGGTTCTGTTCCTAACCTTGCCCCAGGTCTCCACAGAGGGATGAGTAGATATAAACAAGTCTGACACTGAGCACTCGGCAGATGGTCACAAACCATTTAACTGGATAGACAGGGGAAGGCATTTGTTATTTCTAAACTCCAGAAGCTGAGCCTGCCCTGTGCTGCCAGGAGCAGTCATGTGGGTCTGTGAGGCAGAGCAGAATGTGCCATGGAGGACACAGCGACTCACAGCAAGCTAATGGGGATGTGCTGGGCCTAGCTTTGGGTATAGAATCATAGAATAGTAGGGGCTGGAAGGGACCTTTAGAGATTTAGTGTATTCACAGCATAATGCTCCTGTCTGCAGCCAGTGCAGCCACCTCACTCCAGTTACCCTGCTTTGCTTTGGGATAATCTTGCTCTCCTCTCTTCCCTCATGGCTGCTGTAAAGAAAGGTAAAGTTTTGCTTTCTAGAAAGAGGAAACTAGGTCACTGCAAAACTCCATTTCCCTTCTCACTGGATTACAGGGATGCTGTCATGGTGCCTCGAGGTATTTTATCTGTCATTCAACAGCCTAAAGAGGTGAAGGAATTTCTGATAGACAATGCATCACCTAATGTAGTGATGTCAGAGCACTCAAGTGAGCCCAGCACGACCACCTCTCAGTATGGCAAACATGCATAAGGATTTCCTCAGTTCCATGGAGTGGGCATTATCAGATATTCCCATTCTCATTCTCATTGAAATGCTGGGGACATCAAATGTCTTGGGCCAGCAGAGCCTGGCACAGGCTCACAAACACGGGTTGCTTTGTCTCTTTTTCATCCCCAGCCACTTCAAGTAAAATGCAAAAGAGCAGTCAAACATAATGAGTTCCTTACCAGCAGAAATGCTTGGGATTTTCTACAGTCTGCATAGCTGAAATGCCTGAACACATGAAGTGAATTAGCACACAGGGGGATGATCTTTCCCAGTGGATACATGTCTGTAGCAAGATGCTAGTTTTAGAAATTGGGACAGGACAGGACAGCCAGTCCTGGCATCAGAAAACCCTAAAACCAACTCAGAGATCCTTTCTGTTTGGGAATAGAAATGTGCCCTTCATCCCTGCAGGGAAAAATGTTTCTTCACAGTGGTTCTGTGCATGTTTTTTTTTTTTTCTACTGTAAATGTTTCCCAGCGTGGTACTTCTCATGGCCAGGAGGATTTTCCTAATGTTCACTTTAAGGTTTTCTTGCTCTTAATCTCATCCTGTTGGCTCCTTGCAGTGCCCTGTGCCTCATTCCACCCTGTCTGAATCACTTGTACGTTAACACACTGAGTCAGCCTGTCCTCACAGCTGGTGTCTGCTCAGCTGCTTTCAAGGGTAGTGTTAGTTTTGTTGACCAGCTTTATCTTTCCCCACCAAAAGCACTACAGCTTGCATATGTCTTTGCTGTATACACATCAGTGGATGGTCCCTTGTATCTAAGGAAGTATAAATTCTGTCACAACAGATGCAGGCAAAGGTGAGCAGCAAATGAAAAGGGAAATAGAGAGTTTGCCATGTAAGGGGAGACAAGAAGAGTTTGGTTGTTTTAGCCTACAAAAGTGAAGACCTCATAGATTAAAAAGAATCATCAGAGCTAAAGAGATTCAGCATAATTGGCCATGAGTATGTTCAAGCTAGAGATTGTAACGTGTGCTCTCATGGCAATTAGATTCTAGGGCAGACAGACAAATAAAGGTGTAGTGAAGTTTGAGCTATATATAACATGTATGAAATGATTGCTTTGAAATGTTGTATCATGCTGTTGCCTACAAACAGACTGTGCTGGATGCTGCAGTGTAACCTCTTCTCTTACATCTCCTGGTGCCCTAAAATGAAGAGGAGTGTGTGCTAGTCCTCTGTTCTTTTTCATAAGGAATTCTGGACAGTTTTGCTCAGCCTCCAGTCATACTTCTGGCCAGTATGGACAAAAGGGGTGGGAAAACAAAGAGCTTTTCTTCAGGTAGTCTTGTAACCTGATCTCTAAGGTGAGTCAGCCTCTTCTAACAACAGCTGTTTCAGGACGTGCAGTGGTTAGAGTGCAGTATCAGTCTGTGCTGCCACTTCCTGATTTCTGCTTTGTGAGTGATCTAAGCTCAGACGTGATCAGAGCATTTAAATGGTTTTCTCAACCTCCCTCCTAGAAAAGAGAGGTCAGAGACAGCAGGCTGACAGTGAGAGACAGTGCAGAGGAACAGAGGCATCGGGAGATAGCCCACAAACCACTTGTGCAGAGCTGCTGCCATTAAACTGATGAAGACAGAAACTCCTGAATGGAAACTGCATGGAAGGTGCTAGTAGGGAAAGAACTGAGGTTTAGTTTTCATGTTATGGCTCACTTCACCTGCAAGCACTGAAAGTACTATAAAACCTGAAAGAGATCCTCAAGTGTACCAATGGAAAAGACAGGTATGTTTCTTTGTTTAAAGTAATACTAATGTACAGTATGAAAACACAACCAGGCTAATCAGCATTGCTCTACAGCTCAGTAAATGTGGACATTTATCTATGTACATTGCTTTATATAATTTTTGTAGTTACCTGTGACAGGCTATTATGAGCAAGACTAAACAATGCATCAGTTTTTTGTAGTTGTAAATGCTCTGCCCTTGAGCACTTGTATCATGGCAGTTAATTTCCAACCCAAGAAGAAAATCTATATACATATATATATATATACACACACACATCAGTACAGAGCCCCTCCTTTTTAAACACAGAATCACAGAATCTTAAGGGTTGGAAGGGACCTTGAAAGATTATCCAGTCCAACCCCACTGCCAGAAATACTCACACATACACATAAAGTATGTCTGTATAAAAACTACATTTGCTTTGACATTTTCTCCCACCTTGACTCTTACTACAACAACACGAAAACTATTTGTGCAAGTCACAGGATTTCTGATACTTCTTCACGTGTTTCTCTTTTTTAGAAAGCTGATGCCAGTGACATTTCATACAACTGAGGGTTATTAAAATGTTCAAGGTTGTGTATCTATGGATGGGAGCAAATTGTGGAATGAGTTCTGTGTGCAGGTCCATGCTGGGAAAAGGGGAATCCACGAGAGCATAGAAATAAATTTATAAGCTCTGGTGTATCACAGGATCAAGGTCTGTGCACAGTCCAGTCAGAGGCACACCACAGGACTTGATACATACCTTGTTCACATAGTCTGCACAAAGAAAAAGCCACTGAGTGTCTCCTTAGTTTTTGTGATTGCTCTCTTAAAAGCACGTGTGTGGGGCAGATGCTAGAACTAAAGCCAAAGGGAAAGCATTAAATTAATATTTAGAGAAAAAGCAAAACAGCTTCAGAATCACCAGAGATAGTATAGCTTCTGGAGTTTAGACAGAAATAAGGGCAGCGTGTGTATAAAGTCTCAGCCTTTAATGTGGCCACAAGACCATGAACTAAACCTGGGGATTAAGTGTCAGGGGAAGCAGCAGGTTAGTCCTTCAGTGCTCAGTGCCCAGGTGAGGTGGCCTTAGGGGTAGTTTGCATTAACAAGACAGCAGAGAGTGGTGCTTGTACCACTGAGAACTGGGACCACTGAATGTGCTAATACTGAGCTTTACCAGTTCATTTGAAGGAGAAATGAGCTCAGAGTCTGGTCTATAAACAATGCTTCTCTAGTATTGACATGAAGGGAACGGTAGGAAATTCTTAGTGCATCTGCCATTGTGAAAGAAGATAAGCTAGAGTGAGCATTACTAAAACTAATTCTTGTCTATATCTGCTTGTCCTCTGAAAGATAACATTCAGAGCTGCCAGGATAAGCATGAAGAGGACATTCCAAAAAGTTCCCCGTTTGACTTTGTTATAAAACAGTTCCAAAGGAAGAGGTCCTCTCCTGGAAAAAGGAAAGAACAGCCTTCAGCCATCAAAAAATTCTTCAAGGGCTTTGACTTGGGGAAATCTGAAAGCAAGGACAGAAAGGAAATTGAAGAGACAGAAATAAACTCTGGAGCTGATGATCAGACTGAGAAGGAAGATATATCTGTAAAAGGTAATGATGGTACAATAATGAAATACATGGGCATGTGTATATATTTTAATTCCATAGAAAAATCAGTTGCTTTTCTTATGGCCAAAAATCCTGTATTTTTCTGCCTGCAGTTCATCTTTTAGCCAGGATTTGCTTCTGATTGGAATATTATCAAGGATGCGCCCTCTGATTTGATAGGTGCCAAGAAAAGAGTGAGATCCATGTTGCTGAGGAGAGATAAAACATTTGGGTGACCTCTCTCTTGATCTCTAATGTGAGAGGTCAGTGCCGGAGTCAGCTCATTAGTTGCAGAGCTTATTTAGTTTCAAAGCCAAGCTTTGAGCAGTAGCTTGGCTTGCTGTATTTAAGATCGGTCTGTGTCTGCCCTGCTGCTAAAGCAATCTGAAGACAACAGGAGCAGATGTTTCCTACCACTTGACACTGGTGAGGGGGAAGGGAAGAGAATGGAAATTCATCATGTGTGTTATTTTGTGCACAAAAAAAAAAATACCCTATACATCCACACCAGAGAAAATGAGACTATTTGTAAAAAGGAGCTGGAGGCTGAGGCTTAGAACCCTGTCCTAAGGGGTTTTGGTATGTTTAGGGAAACAATGAGAGGACAGCTACAGAGAGTGGGATTGTTATTTTGTGTAATTTGTGGCTTTTTTCATTAGATGAAATGACTGATTTGTTAAAGGGTTTAGCAACGAATGTGAATGCAGTTTTTCTTGCTGTACAAACTGCATGGAAGAAGAAGGTAAGTGGGGGTTGCTTTGCAAAGCCAAGAAAAGCAGGAACCACCTTACACAGATCATGTATGAAAGTGAACACAGGCTTTCATGAAGGAAGCATCAGGTTCACCACACAATTGCAGGGCCACTCAGTGCTCACTGATCAAGTATGGACCGTGTTGCAGCAGTGTGGCTAAACTGCAGGCACACAGAGGTGATTATGTAGCTTGTGCATACAGAATAGCTGCAGTTCAGAGTTCTACATGAATTTCGTGTCCTTGAACTGGTGGTGCAAACATCCAAAGGCACTGGAATAATGTAGAGTGGAGATGTGTGACAGGAGAGTCATTTCTCACTCTGCATCAGAAGCTTTGTAGGAATCTCATCTATAGGGATCTTAGCACTCAGGTTATTGGTGCACATGGATCAAAAATAGAGCCTGATCTACTGATGGATTTTGTTCATTTCTTAAAGTCTTCACCCGACAGCCACAGATAGATTTTACGCATTGTGTTAGTAGCAGAGATAACCAGGGTCCCATTTCTTTGTTACTCAGATGGACTTTCACGTCTCATTTCTGAAGAGGAGTCACCATCCGGTGAGCAGAGATTTAACCAATTCATGCAGAAACTGGGCAAGAAACCCAACAGCAAGAATCTGGATCTAAATAATTGTGAATTAAGTGCAGCAGATGTAACAGAGCTGGGTAAAACCACGTTTTATTGAACTAGTAAATTCCTGTGTTTCTTTAATTATTTGCCTATTCAATTATCCACTTTCCTCCCTTCACTTTCTTTTATACAGGCCTGGCATTGTTTAACATTTCATCTGGTGGTCTCAGGTACTTGGAAATGTTAATTAATAAATTATACATGTCTATATGTAAACATTAAAATCAAACAAGTTTGTGAAGTAGATAGATGTCTTTACATTGAAACTACAGATAAGAAAACTGAGGCACAAATTGTCATGGCTTTACAGTGCTGTACTGGTTGTAGAAAGCATCTCTGTATTGAGGTGTATTGACATCCAGGATGTTCAGGTAGCACAAACAGAATATGCTTTTTCTTTTCTTCTTTTCCAGCTTCTTTACTGCCATTTCTCCCAGAGCTGGAAGAGATCAGCCTGTCCTGGAATGGCTGTGTCGGTGGGATTTTGAAAGCTCTCACTGTTCATCTTCATCATGTGAACCTGTTAAAAGTCCTTCGACTTAACAACTGCAGGCTGACAGCTGAGGATGTCACTTCTTTAGGTACAGGACTTCATTTATGCTTACTTCCAGACAGCCTGTGTCTAATGTAATCCACCTCATGCCTTCCTGCATCACTCCTACTGCTTCCATACTGGGCAATGTAAACTCCTGCTGTGACACAGTAGAAAGAACTTGGGCTTATGAGTGACTTTATACATTTGAGTAGCTCTGATGAATTCATTCCTCAGATTGTGAAGCTTTCACGTTCAGAAGGGAACAGAATTCAGGCCTATTACAAGAAAGTATGTTTTCAATTTGGGTTAGTATTTTTTTTGCTAGCTTTGATGGTAGACAGAGGGACTGAGAGCCAGTCATAGTATGATCAGCTTAGCTCTTCACGCTGCAGGACAGATGAGTGCTCATCACAAAAAAATGATGGGTTTTTTTTTTAGAGGAGACCTAAAACCAGTGGTGATAAATTTATTCCTCTCCTTACTTCTTTCTTTGGAGTACCTGCAACTCTGCTTTCAGCAAAACATGGTATTTAAAGGTTTTAAAGGTGCTGTTATGCACTCGGGTTCTGATGCTGAGTCACTCACCTCTGGGCCTGGAAATTACTCTGAGGTGGGTCTGTGATGTGTATCTAAAAGAAAGGCAAACGTAGTAAACTAGGAATTATAAGACCTACTGCTTCTTTTACAAGTTCTAAAAAACTGGTCTGAGTTACAAAGCTGCATTTTCTGTCATTCATATCCAGGCTTTTCCCAGGAAAGGTTCACAAATAAAATTACATGTTTGGTGGTAGCTCCAAAGTTGGTCATGTTGGGGAGGAGAAATGCATCTCTGCAAAAGCTGGTGAAAATAATTGAGCTGTTTCTGAGGGTAAAATCTGTGTTTCATTTTCTATCATATCTTTATTATTTCAAATATCATTTATTTCATTATTTCAAATTTACTTCATTCTTTTGCAAACCCTTTTCTCACACATTTCTTTTCCTCTGGAGTTTCACTGGTTATATTTCCAATTGATTTATTCTGCCTGGTTATTCTGTGCAGTTTCCCTCCCCCTTCTGGCTTGGCCTTTGCTGTGACAGACACCAAACTGATCATAGCACTTAAACTTCTGGTCGAAAGAAGATGCCCTTGACATGTAGGATAGAAACAGTCCGTTTGCATTGATTTTGCCTGTGATTTTGCAAATAGCATGTGTATTTAGGCCAATACTGCCTGTTGCTCTGTGTCCACATCTATCTGTGGAAATGTGGCCACTTGTGGACTCGGTTTGTTCTGCTTAGAAATCAATGCCTCGAATATAACCCTAACTATCGACCTCTGCTATGTGACTGCTCAGAACTATGACTGTGAGGCGTTGGTAGGAAACCATTCCCGGAGTTATAGTCCTTTATTTATCTTCTGGGTGGAAAATGTATCTGGAATGCTAGTCCCCATGTCAAACAGAAATGGGTTTTGCTGCAGAGGCAAAACCACTTCTCAACTATGGAGCATTGCTCAATGTTCAGAACTGAGGCAATGATTTAAAATAAATGCAAAAATAAAACTTAAGACATCCTGTTCTGCATATTCCCTTACAACACCAGGAATAATTATTCTCTTATAAGTCTATTGTGAAGAATTAATGATGACAACACATAGACAGGAAAGGGTTTCATTATTAAAATACAATTCTCAATTAGTAGTTTGATAAAAAGACTTTAGATGAAAAGTCTGTGTCTGACACTTGGCAATTGCATTTGCATGTGGTGTGATTAATAGATCTTCCTTGGCAATGAGTTCATGCAAACACACATCTGGCTCCCATCTCTTCCCAGGCGTTAGGGAACTGGATTTTGCAGTGGGGTGTCAGTATTGCAAAGAAGCACTAACACAGTTCACATTGGCAGGTGTATCGAGCCTGGGAAAGGATAATTTTTCTAACTGCAATCAAAATCTGTGCTGTCTTGAAATCATGGGAAAGTTGCTTTGGGTGAAAACAGTGCTCATCTTGATTCCTCATGAAATGAGTCAGAAATTCCTGTCAGAAATTCATCTTTTTACCTTGCAGAAATAGCTGTGAGAAGACTTCTTTCATCCTCTCCAAATATGAACTGTGGACACAGTACAGAGGATGTTAGAAGTCTGACTAATAAAATAGAGCAGAACTAAACAAGACAGTAAATTCAGACGTGTCACTTGTATCTCTTTCCCGGTAGAGTGGGATCTGGGTGCTGTCTGAGGTCTACAATAATGGCCAAACAGTCTGATGAGGATTTGGGAACTTGAATAAATTTCAGGTGTATGTGTACTGTGACAGTGACTTGTGATCTATGTTGCTCCTTAGAGAAGGTGAGAACTTACACAACGTTGCTGCGGTAGCAACAATTCCTGGCATACCCAGGTTTTGAATGACAAGCCATGCAAAATACAGTAATTTGAGAATGAAGTGGTTACACTGCCTCTTTCATAGTTTCCAAACTTGTGTTGTTTGTCTTGCACTACAGTTGATATCCAGAATGAATCATTTCAGACTTCTGTTACAGGAGAGGCATTTGAAGTTGTTTCTCAACTTGAAGAACTGGATTTATCATGGAACAGTAACATAGGTGGGAAACTATCACTCCTGACCAAAAAACTGCGCAAAGGCTGCAAGTTAAAACTGCTGAAAATTACTGACTGTAACCTGACAGCAAAAGATGGAGAATCCCTTGGTATGTGTATCCATCTAGCTGGACTGAGACTGGCTTCACAAAAATGTAGCTTGTTTGACTTAGATGATGCCTGTATTGAGCTCAATATTAATGGAAAGCTAACTTATTTCAGGCTCTGCATTATAACAGGATTTATCACACAGTGTTGGGATTTAATGCGTTTTCTTCCAGAGAAGGAAGTTCTTCTCTCTCATCAGGTGAGGTGAGGTTGAGAAGAATACCTGAATCTAAACCACACTCTGTCTGCCTCAGTGGTCGAAGGCTGTTGGATCCTTTGAGACCTTGAGCAAATCATGTGTGCCAGAGTTTCCAACATTGTTTGCTTAAGATGCAGAAGCCATGGGATGGGAAAGAAGGTCTGAGGGGTGGGAATCTAGGATGAATTGGCAACCCTCCCTTCTTTCCTCTCACCATGGCTTAATACTCGTGTGGTCTTTTGATCTGATTCTGTGTTTTAAAAGATATTTTCTCCTTAAAGAGAAGCCCCTGTGCTCTCATCTCCACTGCAGGAGTCAGCCCATATACAACATACAGTCCTCTATCTTTTCATTAGAAATTTTTCTCCCTCTCTGTATTCCTGCTTCTTATTCCCCAGTATTTTTATAACTGTCCTTGTAATTTTTTCACTGTTATTTTAATACAGATGTTTCACTGATTTTCTTGATATCTATCCAATCTCTATTTTGCTGTATTTTTTAGGTAGAACAGGAACTCGGTAAACTATCTAAACCACACATACAGGCAAACCCAGCCTACCTCTTCCTGTTTGTCATGGTGCTGGATTTTTCTAGGGTTCATCTGTATACATTCCAGGCAATTACCAATTCTGGGTTTTTTCTTTTTTTTCTTTTTAACAGCTGAAATTCTAAATGTGATCCCAAACCTGGAAGTATTAGATCTCTCTATCAACAAACACATCGGCAGCAGCGTGAAGGTTATTGCTCAGGATCTGAAAAACGTGCCAGGCTTGAAGGAGTTAATCTTGCACATGTGTGGATTAAAACAAGACAGCCTCCAGGGCTTAGGTTAGACTTTTATGTTCAGAGAGACTTTCATTCTGAATAAACTATACATCTGAAAACCATTTAAGAAAGTCAAGGAGGTGGGATTTTGCTCATGGTTTGGCAGTGTTAATGGGCAATCATTGTTTGCTGCTGGAGGGTGGGCAAAAGACTGCAGAGACTTTCAGCAGGGGCAGCATTTGTCTTCCCAGAACTCAAGGGTGTGAAAGTCTGTGGGGAGGGTCACCCTCCACACCATTTGTCTGATGTGCATCTTGGGGCACATAAGTGGCTCCCTGGACATGCTCTTCTCTTCCCTGACAGAATGTGGACAGGGACACAGAAGGGACAGCTGACTTGCAGCAAGCTCTTGCTCTCAGAGGGACATCCAGATTCACCATCATCACTCAGTGTTTGGTGCAGCTGTATGAAATGGGCTCATTATCTGTGTCTTTCCCTAGCGAAGGCCTTACCTGTGACACAAAGTAATTGGCACTGATTAGCACATCCAGGAGGGACTTGAATCTGAGGGATGAGCTGGCCTCACCTTCACCTGATCTGTCCAGGAACAAAGTTACATAGATGGGGAAGCTTTGTGGTATTACTGTGTGCCTGCTGTGATTATACACTGAAGCTTAGCCTAAGAGCTTTGCCTGCACTACCTTGTGCACACTTTGACGTTAAAGAAATGCTAAAGCCACGGCTCGTGCTGTGGTAGCAGGTAGTGACCAGCATGCTCTTTTTCCTTTTCAGACACTGCTTTCCAGCACCTTGCAGAGCTGAGAACATTAGACATGTCGTGTAACAAAGAGATTGGTGGTGGCTTTAAAGACTCAACAGCTCATTTGGCCAGCTTGAAAAATCTCCAAGTCCTGGATCTGCACCAGTGCTGTGTAACAGAAGAGGACATGACCGTTTTGTGTAAGGACATGCTGAGGAAATCCATTCAGAATCTAGGTTTTGACTTCTGAAAATATCTCCAAGGTGTTAGAGATTCTTCTTGACCTAATCTAGTGGTTCTCAGCACTTTTTTCCATTAGGCACTTCTGGCAGTGCCTGACTTTTGGATTGATTTATAAGGAAAACAAATGATGTCAGGCAAATACACAACTACATAGTTGTTCTGGATCAGTGACTGTCTAATAAATATTTCATGTTTTCTTAGCCCAGGTGATACCTTTACTCTCCAGTCTTCAAGAGCTGAATTTATCCTCGAATAAAAATGTAGGAGCCTCATCTGATCCTCTGCTGGGCAGGCTCAGGTTTCTGCCGAAGCTGAAATCTGTGGCCATCAGCAATTGTGGTTTAGGTGAAGAGTCGTTTTCATCACTAGGTAGGAATGTGTTTTCAAAGTCTTGTCTGTTCTCTGTGTATCCTTGTGGCACAAAGCACTTCACTCTTCTCTGGCTGAACTCCAAAGATCATGGCTACATTATACCACAGGTCTCGAGTAAAAAAAGCTTGTGATGAAACCACTGCTTCACGGGACCTGGATGCAAGGGAAGACCATGATATGTCTTCCCCCATTATACCTGACTGCATGAAGTCATTTTGGTTCCTTTTCTGACAGTTAGCTTTCATATACCCTCTCATTTTGGAAGAGAGAGGAAAACATGATTTCATCTTATGCTGCAATTGTAGTTTGGTGGTAACTCTGCATTTGCAGTTTAGTGGGGTGAAGTTTTGACTGAAAGTTTTCCATCTCACTGCAGGTGAAAATTTCAGTAGAAACTTTGAGGGATAGAGTTAAACATGGGGCAATGGAGGAAGTGAGACAAGGACTGCAGGAGTGGAAAAGATGTTGCACAGCCAAGAAGAAAAGCCCAACCTAACACAGGATGTGTAAATTCAGCCTCTTTTGCCTACTTATTGCAAATCTCAGTGGATTAGTGGCTGCACTGTCCCTTTGATAGGTGTTCCATATGGCACATGAAACCTAAGTACAGAGGGATCTGTTAGTTCCTGAGTATTGTGCACTTACAGTATGGCTTGTACCGTTTACTAGTGACATTGAAACCTATAGTAAAACTTGACCGCCTTCAGCAGAAACAGTAGCAAACTAAACTGGTCTGAGGTCTCTGCAGGAAGAGTACTATATTTATATCCTTACAATTATGTAAGAGTGACATCATGGAAATTGGTGTGTCAAAAGCCAAGGAGCATTTCACCTTGCATGGTGAGTTCACAGTAAGAAATTGCTGTCTTTAAGTTGATATAAAATGGTTTAAAACCAAGCTGTTAATTGAGATCAACTTTTGTGGGACAAGGTTAAGCCAAATAATATAAACAGAAAGCCAAGAAACTCCTCCACAGAGTCCTTAGAGATGCTATGGGCAGGTCCTTCTTTAAGTAGCACAGGAGATTTTTTTTTTCTGGCTTTTATAAGGATAACATAAGTCACTCTAAGCACAAGTAGGCAGCCTGTTAGGAGCCTACTTACAGGTGAATTGCTGGGGAGGTGTCTGTTGAGGCCATGTTGCTTTCTCTTAGTAAGCAGAAGTTGCTGTCTTAATCGTTTCAGCTGAGGCTGCCCTTCACCTTCCTGAACTGGAGATATTAGACCTTTCTTGGAATAAGTGCGTTGGTGGGAACCTAAAGCTGCTTTTGGGAGCACTAAAGCTTGCAACCGAGATTCAAGTGTTAAGACTGAGCAGCTGTAACTTGGTGGATGAAGACTTGGCACTACTAAGTACGTATAACATGGTACTTACTAGCAGTCAAAGGAGCCAGAGCATTTAAACCACAATTCAGGAGGGACTTGTTCCATGGGCTGAGCATGTTTTTGCATAAATCAAATGAAAAGATGGAAAATACTGCAATATTTTTCCCAGACAGGGTTTTCCTTTTGCTGAGCACCGTGTGTCCTGCAGAGTGTAAGAGCTGAAAAGGAAAAAATGGAAAGAATCTTTTAGCAATTTCATCTTTAATACTAAAAGGCAATGCTTAGAAAATGGAGGTTTGGCATCTGTTTTTTTATATCAAGTACCTGAAGTTGCCTTTGAGGAGTGTTGTTTTGTTCAGTTGCTGGTTTGGGGTTCAGTAATTTATAGATGTACATGCTGACAGGCAGCAACACAGGCACTGCCAGCTCTTGGTCTATTAGGTGTGTTGCTGGAATCAATCTACTGGGGGGGAATTAAAACACAAATGTATTTGCCCATTTCTTAGCAGCTGCTGAGAAACCCTGGAAAATGGGAACCTGATGAAGAAATAAATCCTAGGAGCCTTTTAAAAACCTACTTATTTTCTAATCATCCTTGTGATTCTGTGGGCCTGACTCATGAGGTTTTGAGTGACTGGCAATAGCTGTGTGACAGCTATTAAGGTCCCGTAATCTGAAGGCTGGTGAGATGAAACCTAAATATTTTTGACTTTACAAACATCACCCTTGGTGGGTGTCTCCTTTGCCAAGCATACATTAACAATCCCAGATCCTTTTAGGTTATATTAGGCCCATTACCCTCCCACGGTTGTAGTCATGCAACCTCATCTAGCTGTGCTTTCCTCTTTCTAAATCCCCCTGTAAAAAGCCTACCTGCCTGTCTCAGTGGGCACTGGGTATAACCTCCATCCAACTGACTCAAAGGTTTCCAGGTTGCCATGCAATTTCTGTTCCTTTGGAACTGCCTGTACTTTAAATGTTGTACCCTTCTTCAGCTGGGTGTCTTTCTGAGATAGACAGCAAGTGATTCTATGTGACTGAGAAGTTGAATCTTGCTGTTTGACTGCTGAAAAGCCTTAAATAATATGGTATTAAAATACTACTCCTCTTACTTACAAGCTTTTAGAGCAATTCCCAGGATGTATTAGTTGTGCTTATGCCTCTCATCTCTTGCAGCATTACTGAGGCAGGACGGCCACCTCACCAGGTTACAGAGGCTGGATTTGAGTTACAATAACAGCATCTCTGACCAAGGGTGGGCCCTTTTCTGTCAGGGCTTACCAGCATTCAGAGAACTCTCCGAGCTGGATGTCAGCCTTCGCCCCTCGTCCTGCCGCGACTGCGGGCCCTGGTTCAGCGGGCTGTTGGCTGCCCTGGCAAAGCTGCCTGCCTTGGCAGAGCTGGGCATGCAAAGGTGGGCCCTGGCAGAATCCCAGAGGAAACAACTAGAAAGCTTTAATCAAGACAACAGAAGAAACCTTCGTTTTGACTGTTGATGGAGGCTGAAGCTTTCTGGAAGGCGTTTCACAAGCAGCACATAAACCAAGTATTACCTGTCTGTGACTTAGAAGACTGCCCAGTTTTAGTGATCTCATCTCATGAGAGCTCTTGAGATAGTTCCACGACGATACAGAACTGTTGTTTAACCTTCTGCATGCCCAGACCGTTCCATTTAATGTATTTTTTCATATCTCTGGGCCATGTTTACACTACTATACATGCTTGATCTTCCTGTTGTGAACACTGCAACAACTGCTGTTAAAAGAGCAATGATGATTTGGGATGGACATGCTACAGGTTTGCCAGAGGAGGGAAATGGCTGGGGTGGGTGCTAATGCAGGTGGGTGAGCAGTGTGAATGGATGTAAGGAAAATGCATCTAATGTGAAAATACTTGAACATTCTGTTTTAAGTTTTAGTTTTGTCTCTCTCAAAACTTTTGAATCTGAATGCATTAAAACTACATAACTGTGAGATTTGGAAAGCATCCCAGCAACTCAGAAGGAAAATATAGAAGGAGCCTCTGCTGTGGCCCTTGATGCCATCTCATAGTGTAGGTGAGTCCTCTGTGCAGAATCAGCATAAAATCAATGTAAGAAACAATTGAATGGTATCTTTGCAGGTCTCAGGGGCAAGGGAAATACTATGGTATGTTAAATCAGAGCTATGTCTTGCTACCTTAGCAAAGATTTCAGGTGCAGAGCCTTGCATAAGCATTCTGGATAAGGCTATGCAAAGATTCCAGAATAAGTCAGAGATGCTCCTTCCCATCCTGGACTGTTCCAGCCTTACCTAGACTGTACAGACCTTTTTTATGACATACAGCATAAAACCAAACTTCCAGATCTAAGAGTCTGATCTTGAGCATATGAAGGTCAGTGGGAGTCCCCAAAATGCCTTCGTGTTTCCTGCATCCATTAACCTTCCCAACACCTTGTGACAGAGACAATGGTCTTACCCTTACCCTAAAGATGAAGAAAACAAGCAAAGCCTGTTATTCAAAGCCACAGGAGAGGTTCTAGCTGGGTGCAGAGCACCCTGCTCTGTGCCCAAGACTTTTCAGAAAAAGGACCAGCCTGGGTTGTGTTTAGTGGCTTCTCCTTTTATAAATGTCCTAATTTCTTAATTGCTGTTTGGTTGTATTTGCTTTCACAGAGCCAAATTCTGGCGTAGTCACTCGTGTCATGGAGCATGTCAACCCACACGTGAACTCAAAGACTGCAGTGGGATTATTCATTGGCAAGGTATTTTAGGAAGTAAAGATATTGGATCTGCCCACTGAGTGAGAAGTCTTAGAGAAATCCTGAGGTAGCTTGAGGGATAAAGTACTGCTCAATTAGCCCTGAGCATATCTACATCCTGCAGCAATCTCCTGGAGGAAAGGCACAAAAGGATCATTCAGTTGTACTTTCCTAACTAGCTAGGACCCCTCTCAGCAAGTTCTCCCATGCAGATGCAGATCAATATTCAGCTTTCAGTCCAGCTGACCCTTCCAACATCAGCTTCTGTCTGGGCACAGTTATAACCAGCAGCTGACCATGATGTGCTGATACCTCTTGATCATTTAATCCATGATTTCATGTAAGCATCTCCATGGACTTACTGGTTCCAGTTTCAGTTCCAGTTGAAAAGTGCACTTGGCTGCCCCAGCTCTGAGAAATGTGAGCTGAGCTGGAGTGTATTGGTCAGAGGTAGCAGGGAATTGTGGCAGTGTGAGATCAGTTACTTTCTACAGAGATCCTCAGCCTTTGAAACGAAGCAAAGAGCTTCATTTGTTTTATACAGGGCTAGCAAGAGAGACTGTCATGCAGTGACTCAAGCCAAGATAGGTATTCTAATGTGGAAGTACCATCATCTCTGTCTAAGAACAGGACACCAACTTCTTAGTCACTTGCCTTCCTGTGACTTTCCTCCTCAAATCTGCCTTTGGTCCAACTGGGAAATTGATCCTTTATCTACTCTGTGAGAATCTCTTGGAATTACTCCTTTCTGCCTTGAACTTCTCTCTCTAATTCATTAAAGCAGTTGGGCCCTGTTTAATGTCCAGTGTTTGTTGCAGCCTTACTGATTGAACTAAACTTCAACATACTTGGGTTCCTCATTCTCAGCTCCAGAGCATGGTATGGACTCACTGCTAGCAACCTCTCCCTTGCTGTTCACGAGTCCCTTCTCAGCCCTTTGCCCTCTGATGATTCTCTCATACCTATTCTGCCAATAAAAAACTTTTATTTAGTCACTTCTATTAAATGTCCTGTCCATCTGCCAGTCTTCCCAGAACTCTCTCTTTTCCAGGGACTTCCTCTGAATCATCCTTCTCTCTGGGCCTCTTTGCCTTCATTTAGGGGGAAAAATGTCACGAGACACCTCTGAACAATCACAACAACATCACCCAGTTAAATGGAAAACCAAAACTGAGCCATCCCACTCCTTTGCACTCCCAGCTCTCTCCTGCCAACAAGCATATTAATGAGATTTCAGTATCAATCAATTCAAGAGCCAAACAGAAGTGAGATCCATACCCTGGATGCAGCCATGGCCACAGCATTCAGAGAGCACTCCCTGGAGGTGGAGGTCTGGGAAGAGCTGGGCCTCAGTGACCCCACATTCACCAGCTCCCTCAGGATGCCACCCCCCTTCTCTAAGGCAGCTCAGACACACGGAGGGAGAACAGGAGTGCAGCTTCCACCCGCTTCTGTGGTTTGAATCTGCACAAGGGCAAGTCCCAGCTCTGTGCTTTCTGTGTGCTGGAAATAAAACCCTGGAGGGGTTTAAGGAGTAACTGAGCAATACAGAATAAATACTAGACAAAGATATCAGATGTCTAGGACAAACTGCTATCTGTAAAGTGCTGTGGAAAGACATGGTTGCATATACATTTGGCATGCTAGAATTAGAGTAAACAGTGTTTGTCATGGTCCTTTTTAATAACAAAGGTGTTGTGACATGCCAGGACTGGGAACCATTGCAGAATATCACGTTCTGCAGGCTCCCTGCTTTCAACTCAGCCTGTGGTACACAGATGTTTTACTGTCACCAAGCTGTCTTGGAGATGAGCTGTAACATTAAGGATTTGACAGCTTGCAGTCATTCAGAACACTCTTAACTACAGATTGTCAAAACATCAGTGAACAGTTTTGCAAAAGCGTAGAGATACTTTCCAAACAGCTTTTGACGCCTCTGTAAGACAGGGTGGGAATGCAGGTTCTGGTAGAAGTGCCTGTGTTCTGACTGCCTGGAATCCTCCTTCGTATTTCCAAACGAGGTACTGATCATTTCTGAATCTTAAACTCATTAAATAACTGCTAGTAGGTGGGGCCACAAGTGTTGTTTCACTCTGGATATGGCTGTACCTGACTGACTGGAAAACAGATTTCTAAGCATTGCATGTAAAATACTTTGGGATTCAGAACCAAGAACATTTCATTTCACCAAATTCCTACAGGTTGCATTAACTTCCAGTTAATTGTCTGCCTTTATGCCTTGAGATAACATGCATTGCAGAATGAGACATCTCAGGAGAATTTCAGAATCTAGAGTCAATGTTGACAAGCCTCAAAAGATCATGTTTTCATGGTATCATTCCCTAATTCCAGTGCTTTAATACTGCTTGTCTCCTGCTTGATTGTCTCTGCTCACATTCGCCCTTCCTGTAAATGAAGAGTTCTGTGCAGTTTACTGCTCAAATATCACTTTACTGCTTTTGATCCTCTTAGAGGCTTCTCTTCACCCTCTTTTCCCCCTTCTTTTCTTCTTTTCTTTTTTCTTTTTTTTTTGTTAAGTCAATCCCCTTCTGGTTATTTAACCCAAACCTTGGATCTGAAAGAGAACAAAAGTCTGGTTACCTGGAGGGAAAGGGTGAAAGCAAACAGTCATGTGGGACAGTATTACTGCTGGATGTTCCTGATACAGAAAGCCAGGCACAAGAAACTCCTTTTGTTCTGTATTAAGCTACATTATTTGCAGCTAAGACAGACTGCCAGCCACCTGCCTTTTCTTTTACTCTGTGTTATTCTTTTTCTCACCAGGGAGGACACTGTAGCCCTCCAGACCCTTTGATTAGAGTAGCAAATGCCTATGTCTACACAACTCTAAACGTCACTTTTAAGTTCAGAAGAACAGTTTGGGGGAAACACAGTAGTCCATGAAGAAATTACAGACAGAAGAGAATCATTTAGAAGAAGAAGAATCAAGGACTGAGGATTTGCCTTTCCTTCCTTCTTGGGTTTTTTTCCTGAGCGAATGAATTCCATGGCTCACTGGTGATACAAACTAATGTTCTTTGGGGAAAACAAACAAATCCACACACACAAAAAATGTGGTTTCTTCAGTGTGTTTGCATGATGGGTCTTCAACTCTCCCCAGTCCAAATAGAGGCAGCAAGAGTGAAAATGCTACCTGCAGTTAGTTTTGTCTTTAAGCAATGCTTTGACTTAGAGAATCTTACCTGGTTTTAGATGGACTAACTGGTCCCCTTCCACCAGACAAGGAAATGAGGAAGTCATCCTTGCAAGTTGTAACAGCTTTTAGTGCCTGCTGAGTGTGCCCTGGCAGGGCAGTGACAATCTTCTGGTACACTTTGGAATGGTGCCCAGTGCTGTATTTCCTGATGGCTCCCTATATCCAACCTTAACATGATCAGTGACAGAAGCACTGCTCTGACATAGCTGATGCAAACAGTGGCTTTTCATGTTGCACAGCATGGTTGTTCTGCAAGGTGTTCATTACTAAAACACAGCTTTGTATGGATATTCTTGTGGCTTTCTTAACACTCCTACCTATAAATCCATGGCCTTTTTATTCCTTTTTTCCTGTAAGTATTCCCAGATGGCAGCTGTCCCCTGACAGCACACTTCAATGGGAGGGTCTGTCATTGGGTTCCCATCCACAAGGAGCAGCTTCAGCTGCTGAAGTCTGTCCAAATCCTTGGGCAGCTGTGACAGTTGATTGTTCTGAATGAGCAGTTTCTGCAAACCTGAAAACACAAAAGCAAACAGCTGTGGCACAAAGAACAGGAATGATGTGGAGCATTCCTGTGTGCTCCCCATAAACAGTAACATAAACATGGATGAGGCACAAGCAGTTCAGTCTGTGCATGTAATGAACGTGTGTATTGGACATCTTACCCCAGAGGGTTTAGAATTCAAAGTATCTGCTCACAAATATAGAAGAATGGGACTCAGGCTCTCCCAACAAAGCGTTTGCTTCACCAGATGAAAACTATTAACCTGATAGCCAGGTGGCTAAATTCATCTTTCAAAAGCCTTGTCAATTGGTATGCAACGGTGCTAGTGACCTTAGCCACACAGAGCTGGGATGGAGAAGTGGGAAAGATGGAAAGTCTGTGCTGGGAGCATCACCACTTCCAGGCCACCACCCTGCAGTCACTGGTACTGACCCAGTGGGTCTTCTCACCTCAAGGGGTCTGCTTCCAATTGAGCTCTGGAATATATATTTTTCCACTGAGGTGGGTCATGGGTGAGAATCTCCTCTTCCCCACCCTCCCAAAGTTCCTTACTTTTATCCTATTTATCCTCATTGGCTTCCTTACAACTACAGAATAAACCCTGAACAATTCCTTCTTTCCCTTCTCTCTCTCCTGCTTCCAAAATGCTTATTGGTACCTGTGGCTTTAAGGACATCAAGACTGCTTTTCACCTTGTATTTGGCAAACAGAGTCTGGGAGCTCTTTGAGGAGGTTGTTGCGACAGTCAAGTATCTTCAGGTGGGTCAGTGAGCCGATGGCTGTGGGCAGGTACTCCAGACAATTATTCTCCATGTGCAGTTCTTTCAGATTCTGGAATATAACGTGTGTGGAAGTTTTAGCAATGAAAGGAATTTTTCCCTAGCTTGATGTATAATCAATGTCCAGAGAATATCAGTAAGTGCAGAAGTGAGGTTTCTAAACCGAGGTGTCATTGGGACAGCTGCCAAACACCAAGAGACGACACGAGTTTCAAACACTGAATTTTGATATTACTCCTGTTATGACAGCCCTGGCTTAATGCTCCACCAGCTACCTAAAGAGATGAGGAGACCCTTCAGTCCTGCATTTGGCAGCAGCTGAAGCCCACAGAAGTTCCATGTTGCAGCAGACCAAGATCTTCTCCCTTCTATTGCTCCTACCTGCAATTTGCTGATGTCTTCTGGCAGACTGGTGAATTTAATCCCTTTATTTTGTCCCAGGTGTAATCTCTCTAATGACTCCAGGAGAAAGATTTCCTTTGGAAAGATACTGAATCGGTTTTCAAGCAGGCTAAGGCATTTCAGATTTGTCAGTTCTTTCATCTCCATGGGTATCTAGACACAGTCATGACAAAGATACATTATGTCAATTAAACAGTAATCTTTGGGGTTTTGTTTTTAGGAGAAAAATCTCCAAGAGAATGCTGTGGGGCTGCATTACTGCTGATGGATGAACACAGCCTATTCTGCTCGTTAACATAACATTATACCTCTCAGTATGGTGGAAAGTTTGGCAAAAAAAAAAACCCAACCCCAATCCATGTTGGTTCCTCTGCTGGAAACATTTCTTATGAGATTAATCTTATTTCTTAACAGAATCATTAGTCTCCTTCATTTCCTTTGTATGCACAGTGCAGGGGAGGGTAATTGAGATGAAAGAAAGCTGAAAGTGATCCTTTTGTGTCAATTTCTACTTCTGTAAATGTAACCTTCAGGAAGAAAATTGCACAAGTGAAAATCTTGGAAAAGAAGTGTTGCACTACGGAAGAGGAAGGTGTATTCTGAGCCCTGAAATCAGTATGTCCATCAATATTGTTACACTTAATTTCAGGGTATGTTATTGTTCATTACCAACTGAACAGCAAATGTTCATGGTGTTAAGGTCATTAACAGTGTCACATCCATTTTAAAATTGCTGTCTGCTCTATTTCAGTTTGACTTATTGATTCTACATAAAATGCAGCTCTTATTTACCAGTGTACACAGAAAAAAAAAGGTACAAAAAGACTGAAGCAGCTCCTCCAGTATTTCACCTTTAGGATGCAACACAAAGGTCAGTGTTTCCATGTTCTCACTGTTCTCTCCCTGCCTGAATACTCAGATGTCAGTGATAATGAGAACCCAGGCTCAGTGCCTTCTCACTCCAGGAGGGGAAAGGTGGCACTCGGGTGCAGTGAACTCAGAGTTTGCAAAAGGGAGGTTTCCATAAGCTGAAAATGCAAGCAAAGGGACAAATACCTCCTGTATCTCATTGTCATCCAGGATCAACACTTGCAGGCTCTTCATTGTGCGTATTCCTTTAGGAATCTCATCCAGGTGATTTTGACTCAGATCTAGTTCCCTGACACAGGTTAGTCGGGTGAAGGACCTGGGTACCGTGTGCAGCCCCGTGCTGCTCAGATCAACGTGGGTGAGGGCTGGCCAGTGGCAGAGCTGGGCTGGGAACTTCTCCAGGCTGTTGGCAGCCAGGCTGAACACTCTCATTGCACTCAGGTTCTTCAAACCTGTGGGAAGCTTGTGCAGGACATTATGAGACAGATCCAGCACAGCCAGCTTCTGGCAGTGTTGCAGTGTAGGAGGAATGGAGGATAAGTTATTAAAAGCTAAAAATAGCTGAACTAAGTTTGCCAAAAATCCTACCTCTTCTGGGATGAGACTGATTCCATTTGCTTCCACATCTATTATTTCTAAATTAGCAATATGACAAAGCTCCTTGGGAAAACTTTCAAACCTATTTTTCTGGAGGTAAATCTCCTTCAGTTTTGTCAGATTGACTATTTCTTTAGGCAGACATTTGAGATTATTGTCAGAAAGGCCAAGCAGTTCAACGTGATGGAGACATTCACAGAGCTCCACTGGGACTTCCTCCAGGTTGGTTTTATAGAGCCGGAGCTTGCGAAGGGACTGCAGCTTGCTGATAACTGGCAGTGAACTACAGGAGAGGGGGTTGTAACTTAAGTCTAAGCTCCGAAGACATTTCAGCTCACCCAGTTCTTCACAGATGTTCTGAATATGATTCCGATCCAAGTAAAGGATCTTCATGTGCCTCAGACGGTTGATGTCCCTGGGGATAGTTATAATCTGGTTCCTTTCCATGTGCAGTTCTTCCAGATACTCCAGGCTGAAGACCTCTGGCGGGATGGTTCGCAGTTGCTTGTTGCCTACATCCATAAAATATATCCTGTCTGTGACACGTGTGGGAGAAAGAGCTTCCTTCTCTGATCTTTCTTGTGAGGTCTCAACGTGATCATCCTCAAAACCAGCAGCACTGGCTTTACGGCTGTATGTGCTCCCTGTGCTGGCCTTCTCCTGGCTCTGCTGAGCCTCATCCATCTCTGCTCCTTGTTTTTAACATCAGAAGAGAAAAAAAATTCAAAATCAAGAGTACACAAAGACCTTTGTATGCTAAATAAACACCAGAAGAACTGGACATTCAGGGACAGGTTCTAATCTCAGTTGCACCACTGAAAAAATGTGCTTGTTTTTGTTGGGCTCAGAAGCTGCAGCACATAGAGCAGGACCACGGGTGGGAATCTCAGTGCTTCCTGCAGTGCCCCAGCAGCCACAGTCAGAGGGGTGACCTTGTGAAGTCAGGGCAGCCAGATGAAGCAACCTCCTGCCGCTCAAAGGCCTGTGCTTACAAACACTGACTGAGATCTGGCTTCAGCTCTACTGATAGGGAAACTGAAAGAGTCTTACTGTGAAAAGTTGACACTTTCTTCTGTAACACTTAGTAGCTTCTGAGCCAGAGAGGTGTCAGTGAATCTGCTACTCGATGACCCTCCAAGTTGTACCATTGCTGATGGCAAAACACTGAGAAGTGGGATGGAGCAACTACCTGACCAACCTTGGATGTTGAAAACTTTCAGCTGGCATTTAAGGAATGCCAAGAATGGAAACAGGAGGTCAGCAGACAGCTGTCAGTCGTCTCCCATTTTCCCTGCCACTGTAACTGCACTGGGAGGACGTCAGGTTCCCAGGGATGGGCTGTTTCCAGGCGTCACCAGGACAAGGCAGAACTGAGCAACCACCATGGGGAGGGGCCCATGCTGGGCTTCCATTTAAGGGTCGCAGGAAGGTATTTTGGTATTTATTAGCCTCGTTACTCGGGAGCGAGCCTCACGGTGGGATAGGAAAGCCTGCGATGCCAGCCTACCTCCCCTGTGTACCCAGGCAGGAGGGAACCCAGCACAAAGATTCTTTTGGTAGAAATAAAACGGGACAGGCACCTTTGAAGTAACTACTAATCTGTGTAACCATGGGCGTTTTGCACAGGCTGCTTGGAGACCACGGGCAGACCATTAGGTAAATACTCTGGGTGAGGCGAGAAGCTCCAAGACCCGCTGAGCCGCAGCTGTGGGGTGGGCCAGGGCAGCAGGGCCTCGCCTGGCATGGCACGGCTCAGCTCTGCTCCTCATGCCCGGCACACTGCCCTCACGGACGAGCTCCAGCCCTGTGGCAGTGTGGCCCTGGGCCTGGCCTGGCGCAGCAGGGAGAAGCGCAGGCGTTCATCGCTCAGGTAGACCTGGGGAGCTCAGCGCCCGGCTGCTTCACAGGGAAAAAGGACGTGCCTGTGTCAATGTTCATTCTCTGCTAACTCACATCCTATGGCCCAGCAGCTTCACAGGGAAAAAGGGCCTGTTCGTTCTCCTAACTCAGATCCTATGCAATGTTGGATCAGAAACACAGCCGCTAATCTGCATTTATTTCCTCCTGCTGCTCCTGTCTGTATCTGTGACTTTCCAGTTTCATACCAGGAGCTGTAACCTTTTTCAGGCCGAGCTCAGTTTTGTTGCTATGCAGAGCCAGTGCTTGGGTCCCTGGTGATGTTGCTAGGCTGCCAGAACCACGCAGTAACTCTCTGTTTTGTTTTCGAGCAGGTCATGTCAGTTCCTCCAGATCTTCACCAGTGCTATGTGCTGGCCTGCCAAGACAAGGGCCAACCTGAAAACCCCTTCATTGCTCATGTGCTTCAAGAAGCTGATAAAAACAACGAAAGGTAAGGAAATGGAGTATTTCAGATGCTTCTGAAAGCCTTAAACAAGATAGCAGGGCAAGGACTTCAACAGTGAGAAAGTTCATGCGTTTCAAGCTTAAGCACAAATCGTATTTAGCATTTACTGCTGAGGTTCTGGTTTCACTCATGTTGGCGTCATGATGGAAGTTTGCAGCTCTGTGTCCCTTCTGGCAGCTTTACAGGCAGTGATGTCAAAACAAGAGAAAAATGTACAGGATGGTGCCTTTGTGTCCCTTAGAGAAGCCAAAGCCGCTGTCTATTGATCCTAAATCCCTTTTGTCCTGCTCTAATTTAAAAAGCCTCAGCTGCATCCAAGTATCTTCTAGCTGGTGATGCTTCCCTGAACTGTCTCTGAATTCTGCCATGGTTTCAGACTCTCATGATGTAGTTAGCTAGGGCTGCTTCTTGTGAACGTTCATGAGTCAAAGTTTATTGTCACTTGGAAGAAAAACCAGAGAAAACACAGTGCAGGGAAACAGTTTGTGTCAGGTTTTGATCCTGAGGACAGGATATAGTAAATAAAGGGAAGGGAATAAGCAAAAAGGAGATGACTGAGGTAACCTCCAGGACAGTCTTTATTTCTGTCTGCTTTCCCCTCCTCTTGCTTCTCCCTGCTTTTTGTGCCTGGGAGCTGAGCATGGTCTTGCAGCAGTGCAGACCCTATTCTGTGTTCAGAATATCAAAAAGGATGGTGCTGAGGTACCGCTTGAATCACGTCACCTGTCACGGGGTTACCAAAGGCAGTGGCAGCAGCTAACAGCGTGCAAAGGCGTCAGTGAGGGCCAGCATGGATATGCTTCTCACATCTGGCAGAGAATTCATTTCCCTGGGTCATTTTGCTTATGCTTTTATGTTACAACAGATGGACAAAAGGGATCACCTTAAAAATAGCTGGAAATAATCATCTGGTGCCTGTGCAGAGAGTTACAGATGATGATCTGCAAGTTCTTGCCTCTGTCTTGGACAATACTGTCTTTGTCACAGGTGAGCTTTTTTTCATGTCTGCTTGACATTGCTGTGCTAATGGAAGCAGTCTTGATTTCAGCCTCAATTCTCCTTTATTTCTTTAGAGATCAGTTAATTGTAGATCTGCATCTGTCTCATTCTTCATCTTTTCCAGGTTTGGATCTCAGGTATAACGTACTGACTGATGCTGGAGCCAAGCACATGGCAGCATTCCTCCAGGTGCCAAAATAACGTTTGTCATTCAGCAGCTTGTCATTTACTTGACTGTGATCATATTTTTCTGTGGTAAATTGGAGACAAGAAGACATTGCTTTGGCAAAATAAACTGGAACACAAGAGGTTCCAAAGAAACACAAGGAAGAATTTCTTCCCTGTTGATGTGAGGGAGCACTTGGCAGGCACTGCCCAGATGGGTTGTGGAGGCTCTTTCTCTGGAGAAATTCAAGGCCCACCTGGACAAGTTCAGTTGTGCCTTACTCTAGGTGGTCCTGCACTGGCAGGAAGGTTGCACTGGATGAGCTTTTGAAGGCCCTTCCAACCCTTAAGATTCTGTGATCCTGTGATTGTTTCTGTTTCTGATAGGAAAGAGTTTGACATTTGTCTGTGGTGTCATGAAGGAAGAATGGTGGCATAAACTGTGAGGCTGTAAGGTCAGCTCAATAAAAGAGGGAATGGCAGTGTCAAGTGTGCCAGGGCCTATGTGTTAGGTAATTTATCATCTCTGTTAGTCTTTTTGTGGATCTAAAGGTAGGAAACTTTAATGCTGCCTTTCTGTCATCACAAGCACCGAAATATAGATAGAAAAAGGTGAGTTGCCACTCAGTGCCCCTGTTCCTGGAGCCCAGGGAGGGCCATTAAGTTCACAAAGTGCCTGAAGGTCTGCATCTGAGCTTGACCACCTGCCTTGTTTGGACATGCTCAGCCTGGGGGTTCCTAGGTGGCTTCTGTAAGCCCTATGAGGACTTATCTGCTACCTGTTTTCTGCCCTTCCCTCATCATCTGATGTACTTTGAGACTCTTTAACAACTTCTCCAGATCAGGGGCAGCCTGAAGTGCAGCAAAGGGACAGAAGTTTTAAGTATGTGTCTGATGCATCTCCTTTCTGAAGCATACAGCTGTGCTCTGGGGAAAGAAAAAAAGTCTGATTGTTTTCTGCTTGTTTGTTCCTAAGGAAAACTCCACTCTGCAGTACCTTAACCTGATGTTCAATGACATTGGCCCAAGTGGAGCAGAGCTGATAGCGAGAGCGCTCCATGTGAGTATTTGTCTGGGAGCTTTAGACAATGGCATCTAGTTTGCCATTTTTGCTTTTGATGAACAGTACTGGCTGTCCTGCCAGCAGCAGAGCAGGCTGAAAGGCTCCTCTGTCTTGGGCCCTTTCAGCAGTTTGCTGTCTCACAGGGGTTGCTTGTTTTCCCAAGGCAGACTTCAGAAATCAGATTTCACACAAGAGAAAGTTGCATTGTCCTGCTGTTAACACTTAATTATCACGACTATCACAGAAGGGGTTTCTGTGTGAAAAATGCTGTGCCATAGGATATAGAATGCCTTCAGTTATTTCCTTTTTGAAAAAAAAGAATGTGTTAAATTTGCCTGTACCTTGATGTCAGTGTTTGTCTCGATGTCTGAGACGTGTTTTCAAAACTTTGCCTTACAGCAGCATGAAAACATGTTTGTTATCTTTCATGTGGCTTCCCAAGGAAATGAGGCTCCTGTGTGAGGTTTGTTGTGTTTGTGAAATGAGGCTCACGTGAGCTCTTTCTTCCTCCTTCATAGTCTTTGAACTCTGAACTGTTTTCAGCTAACTTTGATAGGCTTCCAAGACTGTAGATGGTACAGCACCGGGCTTGCATGCAACCCTGTGACAGGGTTTGCTGGGTTTGTGAGCCCTGAGCGGGTGGGTGGCAGGGCCTGACCACCATCCTCTTGGCTGCATGGGCCAGGCAGGGAGGAGTCCAGGGGTGAAGGGGATATGTTACTGAAGGAGGCAGAGGGAAGGAGAAAAGAGAGGGTACTGGGGATGTGCAGAAGACACACAAGCTGTATAAAACCAGACTTCCGTAGTTCTGCTGCTCACGAAACTGCCTGGTTTGGAGTCTCTTAATCAGCCATCATTTCTGGTAATGAATGACTACAGTCGTAATGAGCATTGAGAAATACAAAACTACTCTGCATTGCATTTAGGGTTTTATCAATCGATAACTATTTCATAGCCACTGAAATTCTGTGGGAAGTGAGGGGAAGACACTCACCTTTTTAGACCTCTGGTCAGAACTTTATAGTGCCAATGAAGTCTCCAGTTCTGCAAAGACTTTACACAGTGATTTGACTCTGCAATAAGTCTTTCTGCTGAAGGTGATGGGCTTCACTGAGCTTTGGCCACTCCTGTGACTGAAAAGACTACACCAAATAAAGCAAATTCTAATCTTGTTTCAAACAGACTTAACTAGATTTAAATCAGTTTTGCTATGATTTGCATTCCAGCTGCCAATTTGGGCAGAAATATCTACCTGGGTTATTTTCCCAAGTGTGAAACTTGTGAACTTGGTAGAAATGACAGTTTTCAAATGCTGGAGTTTTGCTCCAGACTCTCAAGCCTGTGATTCCAGTGAGGGCAGCCTGAGCCAGCTGCCTTATCAGAGTTATCACTGAGACACAGTTCTTCTGCAGGGATGTTTTGTCTTTGGGTGACAACCAGCAGGATTCACAGGAAAAAGGACAGGGTTGTTTTTCAGGCCAATTAAAAGGAATCCATTTGTACATTATTACTATTTTGTCTAGGGGAATGAAACTCTGGCCTATTTGAGAATGACTGGGAACAAAATAGGAAACAAAGGTGGAATGTTCTTTGCTTCAATGCTACAACTTAATTCAACCTTAGAGAAGCTGGATCTTGGAGACTGTGATATGGTGAGTAACTCAGTAAATTGTCAGCAATGACATAAGTTGTTCAAGGGTATTACAAAGGTCCTGCACTGCTCAATCAGGGGAAAATGCCATCTATTGTCAATGACTGGACAGTTTGTGATAACTGGAGGCAACTCAGTATGTACAGTTGCAATGTGTACTTGGAAAAGCACACTGCATAAAGCACCTGTGAAGTCGTGACTGGTGGTACAGTAGAGCCACTATGGCCCTGGGAACTCAGCTACTTTGGCTTTCACACTTTACAAGGTTTCTTTCTGTTCACTTTTGTTATGCTGTCTAGGTCCTGTGAAATGCACATTGAAGAAAGGACTCATTCTTCCCTGGGGGTTCTTTCCTTCTAAAGCAGTGCTGTAAGGCCCAAGTTCCCCAGCCCCAAGCTCTGTTGCTCGAGGGACAGAGGCACAGGAGTGCTGAATTGAGTGGGAATTACTCGATTTGATCTTGGGTAACTTGCTCCCTCCTGGAGTTGGGTGCTGAGGCTTCTTAACACAGTACACAGGGCAAATCCAGAGGGTCAGAAGGCATCAATACACTAAGCAGAGTGCTTCCCACTCTGGCCACTAAAAGCCTGTGGATGGCTTGTAAAAACCTTTGGGGTACAGCAGGTGGTAGCAATTGGAGCTGTGAACCTCCTGGTGTAAGGTCCCAGCACCTGGCTGAGGGTCTTTGTGTGATCACATCAGAGAGGCTGGAAAGTGCAAGGGGTTCTTCTCCCTGCCTGGGACAATCTAGTCCTTTATCTTGCCCTCCAGGAGAATGCTCTAACCAAGCCAGATGTAAAACTAAGGTGAGGCACTCTCAGCCTTCCTGCTAGTGGAGGAGGTAATGAAGTGTCTGTTGGGCAGGGGGTGTTTGACTGTAGCCTAACAGTTATGGCTGTCCCCTGGAGGCAGGGAAGGAGCTGGGCTCAGCTGAAAATCTTATTATTGTTTCCTGGAATTGGAGGATTTACTCCTAAACTAGAAGAGGGGCCACTTCTCAGAAACTCTGAAGGGTGTCATGAAAACGTAAGTGAGGGAAGTGTAGCCAGTGTAGAATTTCTCTGAAAGCTTAGTATGTTCATGCTTGCTAGGCAGTTGCTAGAATACTGATTTCAAATTACTTGAGGTGTAGAGCAGCCTAATTGAAAAAGAATGTAAATGTAAACTAGTGAGCAAAACTGGCCTGCATTCTAGACTCTCACTGCTCTGCACCACATTCATTCACACTTAGCATGAGTTTACCTAATGGATAAACGTTCCCAAAGACCTTGAGGGAACACATACAGCTGATTTTAATTCATAGACCACACAAACCAAAACAGAGGATCAATTAAGTGGACAGGGATCTTTGAGCTGCATCATTCTTGCTTTTTATTTTCTGAGTTGCCACATTTCCTGGTCATTTGTACTTCTTCGTCTAATTCCACTCTATTGTTCCCCAGGGAGTTGGCTTGTGTCTGTAAGCAGCTGCCTGCTGCACTTGCATCTCTCCTGAGTGCATAGAGGCAGAAAGAACTGTGTTTGCAACCTGAGCTCATTTGATGTTTCTGATCTTCTGACAGTCAGTTCTAAGAAGTCATAGTAACTCGGTACCTTGATGTACATGTTGTAGAGCTTTCTCTAAAGAGTTTCTTTTCGTTTCCAGGGTACAGAGTGTCTAATAGCAATAGCTACAGCCCTGACCCACAACCAATCAGTCAAGGCAGTCAACCTGAGTCGTCCTTTACTCTACAGCCAACAGGTATGTGAGCAGGCTTGGGGGCAGCTCAGCAGAGAGAGAGAGGCACCAGTAAAGTCACTACTGATGCATTTATGGACAGCTGAACTATGCAGCTCACTGGGTTTCCTTCCAAAGGGAAGGAAATGGTGTCAGAAATATTCTTTGTCTCTTTGTGTGCCGAGTTTCATGCAGTCACAGGCTGCCCCTGTTTAGCTAGAAGGTGAATTTAGGAAACAACTTCTATCTTGGTACATAAGCATTTGTTAAATGTTGGGCTAATTGCACTTGGTGAACTCAATATTCCTCCTGCTGTTGCAGAACAGAGAGTTTGACACAGTGCTCATCAAACTGAGGGAGGAATGCTGTTTAGCAGGAAATGAGGGGCAGAACCAAAGCCTGTTACCCCAGCAGTGCCATCTGGGCAGTGCCATCCAGGCAGTGGCCTGAGCCTGCAGCCTAAGGGAAGAAAGGCACACTCAGCAACACAAGTGCCATACTCATTGTGCTCTTGTGCTCTCCTGTGAACTTGAAGCATGAGTTTAACAAGGGGATGAACCTCAGCAATGTAACAGCTAGGACACATTCATTATTTGAAACAAAGGTGCAAACCCTGGAGCAATGGCAGCGAGAAGGGCACGGGCAGGGCCATAGCCCTACACAACACCCTGGGGTGTTTGCAGGTCCTGCCAAGTCCTGGCTGCGGAGCTGCTTCTGAGGGTGGTTTCAGGAGACTGTCACACATCCACAATAGGTTACAGCATTTTGTTGACAGCAGGATAATGAAATTAAGCTGTCACAAAGTCCAGATGTTCCTGAATTCCCAAAGGTGAACTGAAACAGCTTAAACAGATTTTAGTTGTTTCTTTTCTACCAAGACCAAGCTTGATCTGCCTAAACCTGGTTGTAGAATGCAGTTTAGACTATTACTATTGAAAAATACAGGCCATTAAGGGCCTGCTCTGTGTCTGAGGGAGAGACTATTTACCATTGTGTTCCCATCCTCTGCACTATCATTTGCTGAGGCCTCTGGGTTGTCGCCTTATTTTTGACTCGCAGAGTTCACTCGGTTATTTGCCCAACTAAACGTGGCAGCTTCCACATGAACATACAGCCACAGGCCATATTTATTTGCCACAGCAATTCTGTTTCTTTTTACGAATCAACAGATGAGCATTAGGACAAAATACTTTTAGTGTCAGTGAAGGCTGACTCAAACATTCCGTTTTTGAAGAGCAGTGACTGAGAAGAAAACTGATTAGAAACAATAATTGAAACCCTGATGCTTCAGCAGTTTGCAGGGAGGTAGATGGTGTTGTACATCTGCAAATGCCTTTTTGGTTAAAATACATTTCTTTCTGGCTGGTTTTTAGTACAATACACAAAGTAGGACACTACTGACAAACAGATCTTAGTTGTGCATCTCCCTGTTACCACAGCAAGTCTACACTCTGAAGTACAGCTTAATCAAACTGAGTGTATGTTTTCAGGAAGAGACCACAGTTCATGTAGCTCTGATGTTGAAAAACAACTCAGCTCTTGTGGAGCTCCACTTGTGCAAGCATGAAATGAAAAACTTTGGAGTAGAGAGACTGTGCGAGGCATTGTATGGAAACTCCTGCCTGAGATACCTTGACCTTGGCTGGTAAGGGATAGTAAGGGACAGAGTCCTGACTAACACTAGAAACTCATTGTCTCAGCACCTTTTAGAAAGAAGGATTCTTCTCTCTTTCAGTAATAAAATAACGCAGGATGGTGCGAGGTTTTTGGGAGAACTACTGAAACGGAACCAAACGCTGCAAATCCTGGATCTTTGTGCAAACCAAGTGGAGGATGTTGGAGCCCTGTGCCTGGGCCAAGCCCTGGCCCTGCACAACAGGACTCTTCGGGCTTGAGTGTTTACACAGCTTCCCCAGAGGCTGCAGCTGGAATGGCTCAGAGTGTAAGGCACTTGGGCTTTTCAGTGCCTGAACTGGCATCAAAGCTGCATACATTGGGGTTGATTAAAATAGAAAGGTCAGGGAGTTCCAACCTTTTTGGTCCATTTTTCTTTCTTGGGGAGGGGAAAAAACCTGAGTGATGGCTCGGGTGGGAATCCTTTGCCAAGCAGAGCTGTGTCCTGCCCCGTGAGGTGCTGCAGAGCTGGAGCCACGCTGCGTGCTGGTAGGTGAGGTGCAAGGCCTCTGGAGCCCTGCAGCAGAGACCCAGCAGCACATAGTAATGCTTTTCACAGGAGGCCTGGGCTTGGGAACTGAGTGAGGTCCCCTGTTGCTTCACCTGAGTGAAGGAGTAAAACACCAGGCCAAGAGATACCATTCAGTCCTGTGTGCCAGTGCCTCATGTTCACCACGCTGCCAGCCCTACTTGTAACTCATTTTATCTCCTTTTCCTTGTACTTCCTCTTTTACATCTTGCATTCATTGGTGTGTGGCCTGACATGTGCTTGTTCTGTTCCAGGAGTTTTTGGGCGCGATGCTTAGATCTGTTTTGTAGTGGCTCATCTTACACGTCACTCACAGCTTTTACAGTCACTCAAAGGAGGGGGAGGGGCAGCTCAGCAGGGCAGTTCGATCTATAAGGCACTACACTTGTTGATTCTGATCTTCAACACTTAAGAAAATCCTCTGTTGGAGTTAGCTTCTAGGTGAACCCACAAGAGCTGTAATCTCTCCATCAGGGTGTATTTTGTAGCCTGCTTTAAACCCTGTGCCAGCAGGATGGAAAAGCTGATCAAAGGTGTTACCTGAAGCCATTAGTTTTAAGTAGCAGACTGAGGAGGTGGCGGCTGCTAAGGTGCCCCTGAAAGCCTTCCAGGTTGGCCAATATAAAAATAACTGCCACTGCACAAAGATCAAAGCTTAGTCTGGATAAATGCCAAGGCTTGGGCTTCAAAGCAGACTGGAGATGAGACCTGGCCACTGGCACTGGAGAGCTAAACAGTGAACAACCCACTGGTCATGGAAACACCTTGAGGGACAGTACAAGTCCACAGTCCAACTGCCTTTAGCAAGCTGGGGAAGTTTTTATAGTCAGACTGGACTTGATACACATAATTCCATTATTAATAAATATGATTTCTATATACAGACAATATATCATGATAAATGTAAGAATAAATCATTGTTGAAACTCTTAAGTAAGAGATGGGAATTCTGGGGTCTGGCACACATCTGCATCGCTGCTTTCTCTGTTTATTAGGTTGTCAGTAGTAAGCAACAACATCAGTGGCAAAGGACTTGTAGCTCTTTCAGATGCAATGAAAACAAACATGGAACTTTCCTGCATTTACATCTGGGGGAACAAATTTGATGAAGCCGCCTGTACGGTCAGTGTTTGCTTCTGAACTCTTCTAAGAGGGTTGGGGTTGGTTTGTTTGCTCCAGTTTGGGTTTACAGTCCTTGGCAAGGCTACAGCAACTAGTGAAGGAGGTACCTGATTTACCTAAGTCATTATAGTGTGGTGGAGCTGTGATGAGACTCACTGGACACCAGCGTGCTGAAATGATCAAGTACTCTCGTGGTGTGTGTTGTCTTTGAGAGCCTTCGCTGCAGGCACAGTGGAGTGTTGTGTGTCATCTTCCCTGGCTTTATTCCTTTCAGGCATTTTCAGAGTTGATTGGCACGGGCCGCCTGAAGCCCCATTGCACAGATGTGGAGCCCTATGAAGCGGAGGGGCAGCTTCACCTGGCACAGCTGTCCCACGGCCTTCAGAAGCATTACTACTGGACACCAAGCTTTGGGGAGGTGCCAAACAAAGATGCTAACGCTGTCCTGCACTCATGGCTGTTCCAGAGCCCCTGTGAGTGAGGGGGCAGCTCTGTGTGCACCACGTGCTGCTGAAGCATTTCCCGGCTGGTTTCTGCTCAAATAGATGACGGCAGTATCACACTTGCTGCATGCTGTTTCTTTAAGATCTTTGATCCAGAAGGAATCTAAACCCGCTTGAAATAGTATTAGAGATAAAATACCAAGCCAATGACCTTAAAAATTGTTGCTAATTAAGATCTATTAAGAGCCTACTGATATAAAGAAATGCATCAGTGTTGCTGCAGCTGTTTCTCTGGCACACTGTCTCCTTAGCCTGACCCAAGCAGCTGTAGCTCCAGGGTTCCTCAGTGACAGAGCAATTTAGGGAAATGATGTGCTCTAAGGGAAATACTTTCACCACAGAACAATAATAGTGACAACAGGAATTCTTAGCAGTAATAGGGAGTAAAACAGTCACTGCCCAGAGGCAGGTGAGCTCAGCCTGCAGCAGTGCTGGTGATGCAGTGAACTCCCAGCAGCTGCACTGCTCCCTTCCTTCCAGGCCACCTCAGATCAGGATGGCTATCAAGTGCTTCTTAATTAAAAAAGGTGCTGGGGCTGGCTCAGAGCAGGCGCAGAGCCCGTGGGGGGAGGGTGGTGACCACGGGCTCCCTCCCAGCGCTGCTGCAGAGGAGGAGCTGCTGGTGCCCCTCCTGGGCTGTTGTCTCTGCGGTGGGTTTCCACAGAGCAGGGAGAGCCCGGAGGAAACTTTACGGCGTCTCTGCAGGCTGGAGCAAGGCCAAGGCAGATCCCACCCACTGAACCTTCCAGCCCGGACTGCTGCTGGGCAGGAGCTTTGCTTGGCAGGAAATCCGATGTGCTGTAGGACAAGATTCCTGCTGAAACAGAGAGGTTTGGGTAAAGCCAGTTGTTGCTACTGTGCTCTAGATCTCCCTCCTTTTAATTCCTGCTTGCATGCTTTTCATCTGAGAGCAACTTCTTTTTAAGCCAAGTTAAATGAAGTTAAGCGTTGAGTCCCTGTACTGCTTGAGCTGTAAAGCCAGTGAACCTGTTTCTGGCATATAAACAGCATGTTGATTAGCTTGCAGCATGTACTTGTGTCTTGCACTATAAATGAAAACCACCACCAAATTTGGTGGTGTTATTTCTCCCTGTCTCTTGGAAATGGTTTGAAAAGATCCCTAATTACCAACAGGAGACACAAGGTGAGGGAAAATTACAAAACAAGTTTATTAAAGTCTAACATAAAACACTTCAGGCTGGATATGTACAACTCCCTCCTTTCCCAGGGGATTATAAAATCGAGAGCTGAGGTATGTACAGACAACAGAGCAAAGATTGTATATACATGAAAGACACTTTAAAAATAATTTATCCAAAAAAGCAGTTGTTAGTCTTTTATGTGACTTCTGCAAGGCTCAGCAATAGCCTCTCCAAGATCACAGCCCTGAAATCCTTACCATGGCACTCGTCCACACTTGCAAACCTTTTTGAAACACAAGATTTCAGAAAACTTGTCAGGTTTTGTGCTCATATATAGGCACTAATTTGGAAACAAGTGTCCCACAAGGAGCTGTTCTCACAGAAGTGTTTCAACAGCTCATTCAGAGATAACTAGATGCAGGTAACCTATCTGGGCAAAAAAACCTGCACTGACTTCAGTGCAAAACTGACTGAAATGGCACTGAAACAAGTGTGGCAAATCATGGCCTTGTCTCTACAGGGCTGTTAATGCAATTACTAACATTCCTTCTTTCCCTTTGCAGGCAGGTCTCAAGAGGGAGATATCTGCCTAATACCATTCCATGTATTACCATATTAATCCCTTACAGAAGTTCTCAATGCTGTTATAACACTTGTTCCTCCAAAATGAACTCAGAATCCTTAAGCCTAGGAATTCAGCTGTGTGGCTGGTTTCCATGCATCTGTCAGCTAAAGGTAATGTCCAGGCCTGGTACTTCAGGTCCTGCAGCACCCAGCCTGAACACACATACAAACAGGGGTTTTTATACATATATATATTTTTACATATATATTTTTATATATTTAAAATCTATATTCTAGGAAATGAATACAGTCCATAGAGATCATACCTCAGCAGCTGAGATATCTTCACAAAAGATGAGGATAAAAATCAAGACTCTCAGATGGGGACTCAGGAGTGCAGGTCACTAAATTATTGCTCCAAGACAAAACTACAAGCCTGTGTATTCTAATAAGAAAAGGTTAAAATTGTTGTCTTGTACAAAATAATGATTATCTCCTTGTCTATAAAGAAATCTACATGACTAACAAAGCAAGTGTTACTGTTATAAGTATCTAAACAAATCCTGTATAAATCTAAGCACTGTGTTTCTTTAAAAAGTCTCAAATCTAAGAATACAGTAATAAGCTATAAGTTTAGAAATATAAAACCAGTCCAAACAAACATTGCTATGGAATGTATTTTCTGTGTAGGAATGTCATTGTCATTTCCATGTTATTTTCCAGAGCTAGTTCTCTCTCAGGGTCGCTTCTCCTGGGTACATTAATCTTCAGATGCTTTTCCTCAGGTAACAGCAGCATATCATTAGATTATCTTCCAAAGCTGTTTAAATATGAAATTTATCAGCATTGTCCTTTTTCAGGATTCATGACTAAGACCTCTGCTGGATTTTCAGAGAGGAAGTTAAGAGGAACCTTAGGACAAGCTACACCGGCAAGATCCCAAACTTTGTGGTTGTTCAGCCCTAAATGGCAAGGCTGAGGAGTCCCTCGGGTGCTGCATCAGCAACAGGAGGGAAAAGAGGGGAGAGAAAAAAGGGGAAATGCCAAAAAACAGAAAAAAAAAAGAAGAACTCCAGCCATTGTCCTTTGCCAGCACTGGGAGGGCCAGTGGCTGCTCATAAATGCTCCAGGACAGATGAGCAAAGAAGAGGTCAGGCAGGTTTGGGAGCCATGAGCTCCAGGGGACAGTTAGGGCTGCCTGTGTTAAGAATGTTCTCAGTGAACAGAGCTGTGCCCTTTGCTGTCCATGGCAGACTTCCCTCAGCAAATCTGCCAGGCAGCAAAGCATGAAACATGATCAAGAAGCAGTTTTAACCACGCCACATACTGAGATGCTCCTCACAGGGAAGCAGAAGGTCTGTGACTTCACAGGTACAAGAGTGTAGGAAGAGGAAAACCCAAAGTCGGGCATCGTGCTCAGGAGTCGAGGGACCATTTGCAGAGGATTTAAATGAAATCCTCCATGATTTTTTTTTCAAGAGTCTGTTTAATTAAGGTGCAGATGAGTTATTACTCCACGTAGAATAGAATCAGGTAAGAGGTATCTGCTATGCTCTGCTATTTATCAGTGTCTGGACACAAGGCATCAGTGGAAATAAACCACTAGCACCAAGTAGCCAATGCCCAAACAAGGTCTCTGATCCACTGCTGCCTTTACTAGTCCCTGATTACCTAAAGAATGCTTACATTGTGTTCATGGCACAAGCTGGCAAGAGTAGAGAGGTACAGTTAACGACCCTAATGACCCTACCAGGACACTAAAAAATGTTGCTTTTTAGAAATGTACATTGCTAGTAATGAAACAAACCTCTAGGGAGGCTTTGCCAGCTGCCAGGCTTGTGCAGCTACTGTGGACAATGGACACAGCAGGCAAAGCAATACAGAAGTACCTCCGTGAAAACAAATCAGTCATGCCCTGACAAACCCTGGTCTGGAGGAGCATCACTTTGCTCTGTGGTATTCTTCCTTCACGCCCCCTCATGTGGCATTCGCTTGTTCCCACAGTGAAGGGCAAGATTTAATTCCTCTTTGGTACCTACCATCTAGCACGAGAGGCAGCACTACTGTAAGAAATGGTTACGAAGCTGTGATTCTTGCCTCACCATTAAGTCAATGCATCTTTGTGTCTCACCTACAACATGCATGTTCCAGCTCTCCTTTAGAGCAAACGTTGCTGTTTGTGCCAAACCAGGATGTGACTTGCTGGAAAGCATACCCAGTAGTACCCAGGCCGTTAGAACCCTCTGAGCCCCACACTACAGAAGAAAAATCACCCTCCTTTACTTGCCTTGTCAGGAAAATATACACAAACCTTTCCCTCTGGTCAGACTCTCACTGCAGGTGGCTCCTTCAGCCAGGAGCAGTACCACAGAACAGTGGGGGCTGGAAGGACTTCTAAAGATCATCCAGCCCAATCCCTTGCTAAGGAAAGTTCCCCTAGATTAGGTCACACAGGAACGTGTCCAGGCGGGTTTGGAAACCTCCAGAGGAGCCTCCACCCCCTCCCTGGGCAGCCTGGGCCAGGGCTCCCTCACTGAAACAGTAAACTTTTCCCTTAAGTGGAACTTTTTGTGTTCCAGTTTTTGTCCATGACTCCAGGTCCTGCCCCTGGACACTACAGAAAGAAGTGTTGCCCCATCCTCCTGACGTGTGCCTTTCAAATACTTGTAACTATTAATGAGATTCCCCCCTCAGTCTTCTCCAGACTAAACAGCCCCAGTTCCCGCAGCCTTTCCTCATAAGGAAGATGCTCCAGTCCCCTGCTCATCTTGGTGGCCCTGCACTGGCCTCTCTCCTGCAGTTCCCTGTCGCTCTTGAGCTGAGGAGCCCAGAACTGGACACAGGATTTCCTTCTAAGTACCTCACAGAGTACTGGCCCTACCTTCTGACTCGTACCACACCTGTACAAGCTTGTTAGTACACTCAGATTGTGATTTTCCCCTTACACCTCTGGGTTAAGGTTCTGAAACTATCTAATATGGCTTAAAATGTCTGCTCTCAAATGACACTGTGACACAGAGATGGGAGGAGATCTCCAAAACACACTAACGTATTGAACAGAGAATTCTTAAGGCAGCTGTTGCTGGAAAGGAATTGTCTCCTAGAAATCAGTGTTAATTGCAAAGAGAGACTTGATTGTAGACTAACAGAACTCAGCAAAACGTGGAAGACAGTGCTGTGCAATGGAAATGCCTCACAGGTGTCCTGACACAGAGCAAAACAAAGAGCAAGTCCCCTTCAGAACCGTGCCTGGTGACAGGCACCTTACCCACAGCAGCGCATCCACTGCCACGGCACCCCCACGGCTCTGGACTGCACCCTCAGTACAACTGCTGCAAGAAAATGAACTGAGGTTCTGAGTATCCCGTCACAGCAGATCTGAGCAACGTCTCTGAGGGAGGGGACTGACTGCCCGCCACGGGCAGCAGCAGCTGGTGGTCTTCAGTCCCAATGGGCAGAGGAAGCGCCAGAGACATCTCAGAGGGTTTCACGTCTATGGACTCTGATAAAGGACTTTTCTGACTCTGAAGGGACTCTTGCTCGTTGAAAGAATTGTCCAGTGCGTTAGAATCAGGGGGAGTTTCAGAGCCTGGGGGGAAAGAAAAGAAAGAAAGAAATGTTCAAAGGCTCCTTGACCTCCAAAGGACTCAGCACAAACACTTGGGCTGTCAGAGGCTGCCTGGGCAGCTGGGCTGGCCGGGGCTTCTGTGCCAGAGCGAGTACAGTCAGCCCCGAGAAGCACATCTCTGCTGCTGCAGCATGACAGCTGGACAGGTGATGCACTCCAGCTTGGCAATAGTTCAGAAGAGAACAAACCCTGAACATCACAAGGGACAAAGCAGCTTTGGGGAAAAACTGAATTAGGAAGGTTTCCTTGAGATTTTCCACCCCAGAAAATCCAAGAACCTCAGCCACATCCAAGCATCCTTTTGTAACTGAGACAGCAGCGTGCAATGCAGCATTTATCCAGAAACAACGTCTCAAGAAAGTATTTGTTAACCCCTTTCCAGACAGAGCCGTTCCAGTCCTTACCCAGACCTGGATTAACACTGACTGCACATATAACAACATTTCACTGCCAATTGAAAAGCATTTGCACCTTCAAGGTGCAGTTTCTGTAACCAGTATGCCTTGTTCGCCTCAGCTACCACCCTCATAATGACACCCTCCCTTGACACAGTCAGAAGAGGTAAAAGACTTCCTACAGTCCAGGCTATGCCTTCACCTGGAAAGCTCTCACAAGTTATAGGATGAGAAAATCAACATTCAGGCACAGCAGTTCCTGTCAGCAGTGATCCACTTCCACGTTGCTCAGCACTTGTTTGCTACAGCGATGCAAATGCTTGCGAGTTGTCTGGCATCTACTGTAAAGCAGGTACTTTAGGATTTAAAAAGCTTAGGTACCTCTAAAGCAGATGCTTTTGACTCTAAAGGGAGCTACTAGCCAAAAATCTTTTCTAATTTTAAGCCTGGTTGAACAAAATCCCACGTTCTTCAGCACTGAAAAAGAGTTGTTATCATTCCTGAAGGTTTCTTTGCACAAGGATCTCACCTGTGTGAACTTTCGTTTTGTGCTTTTTAAGGTTCTTTATGTCTGTGTAAGAATTTCCACACAGTTCACAGATAAATGGTCTTTCACCTGAAAAAAAAATAACGGTTTGGCAGTTAGAACAATCTTGAAAGAAAGTAAAGATGGGGGATAATACACTTCCATGCAGTATTTTAAAATACAGCTTTTTAACTCTGTTACTCTGTCACTGTTCAGAAGAAAACTCCTTCCAGGGTAAGAGATTAAACCAAAGCAAAAACCCCCTAACGATTAGAAGGAAAGTCACATTCATGCCTCAGCACCTGTGCTGTTCCACAGGTACTAGGCTGGAAAAGGCAATTCAAAAGCTGTCACAAATCATTTCTTTAAATGTTACTACAGAGATACACAAATCAAGAAACTCTGGTACTTTCAAATACAGCACAACGTGGTGCGTTTTCAAGGCAAAAGGGTAAAGGTAGAGCAGTATTTACAGTGCAGGAAGCAGCCTGTCTGGAAACTCACCTGTATGAGATCGAAAATGCTTGTTGAGCTCTCCAGAGGAAATAAAGCTCTTCTCACAAATGCCACAGATATACGGCTTCTCTCCTAAAGGAAACACCAGGAGTTATTTCAATGTATAAACCAGAATATGCATAAAGAACAGATCAAAACGAAACAGAAGGAACGACCAACGAGAGCAGGAGCTCCCGAAACCAGAGTCGGAGGGCAGAATCAGGAGAAGGGAGTCGGGTGTCAGCTCCAGAGCTGCCTCCCAGCACAGCCTCACCCGTGTGCTTCCTCGAGTGGGTGATGAGGGAGCTGGAGACGGCGAAGGCTTTGCCGCAGCTGTCGCACACGTAGGGCTTCTCGCCGGTGTGGCGGCGCACGTGGTAGGTGAGGGTGCTGGCCTGGGCAAAGCGCTGCCCGCACCGGTCACACACGTACGGCTTCTCCCCGCTGTGCTTCCTGCGGACCAACACGCACCCGTCAGTGCACAGGCAGCCAGCTCCTGACACCCAGCAATATCCCTCAGCCGGGACTGTAACAAGCGTGAGGCTGGTTTTGAGTGAAATTCCCTGTCTGCTGACTCCAGGGACCGGCAGCCCCGTGACTGCCCTGGCAGCTGACCCGCACACGTAACACGCACCAGAACAACTGGGCACACGTTGCGTTACAGCTCAGTGAAAGGTGAAATGTAATTCCTACTCCTGCCAAAAATGAGAGAGTGAACAGTGAGAACTGTCGTGTTTCACTTCCCACCACGGATCTCTCTCCTCTGTGGTGTTTCAGGCAGTTTAAAACAAACCCAGTGTCATCGCCACAAGGGTACCAGGGCGCAGTGACAGTCATAAACCACAAGCCACTGCCTTAACGAGCAAGTAGATGTGTGTGATTATCCTGTTACACAGCATGAGAGAAGACCCGTGAGAAAAGGAGCAGAAATTATCTGATTCTGTGAATGTGTAACTCTTGCTTACACTGGAGTAAATGACCCTGTTTAAATCAACCTGTGGATAAGCACTTGCAGGATCTCCCTTTTGCCTACCTGGCGTGAATCTTCAGGTTGCTGGAAGTGGCAAACTGCAGGTTGCAGACATCACATTTGTAGGGTTTCTCTTCTCCGTGATGCATCCGACTGTGGAACACCAACTGGCACTTCTGAGCAAAGCCTTTGTCGCAGAGTTCACACTTGTATGGCTTCTCCCCTGGTGAAAGATGAAACCCTCTGTGTTTACGCAGGAGAGCTTTCTAACCCAGTACCTGACCAAAGCCCGGGCGGCTGTTCTAATACCTCTTACAAACAGTATCTTGGAACATCCCGCAATGAGCCCACTGAGGTGGAACGTGCCAGAAGACAGCAGGTAGCAAGGCTATTTGTGACCACGTTACCTTTTGAGGAAAGAAGCTCAGGGTATTTTTAATGGTGCCATTTTGCCCACATTATTTTAAGAATGCTATCGTTACATTTTCAGACCTTTTTCTATAGATGTCTACTCGTAATTCTGAACGTTCAAAATGAACAACCAGCACACCATCTGCTTTTTCTCGCCCGTCAAACAGCAACAGGCCTCAGCCTACAGTCTGGTGCTCACTCATTTCTCGTCAGTGTCTGCTAAGTCTCCTGTAACAGGTGGTGCAACCCTGCACCTTGGATGACAGCACAGAAAGAGCATCTCTGTTTCTGTGGCTGTGCACAATCAAATCAAAGACTCAGCAGTTCCTAAGTACATCATGTACATAACAACTTCAGAAATAAAAGCATTAAACCTCTGATCTGCCGTCTAGAACCACACTGTGAAATCCCCTACAGACTCACACAAAAACTCCCAGCACAATGCCTCCAGCAGTAGAAAGTGCAGCTGTCACCCCCTACCAGCAAACTGTCCCTGACCTCAGCTCCACCTCGCACATGGATGTCGGGTTGGACACTGGCTGACCGTATTTGAATTCCTCTGCCTCAGTTATTGAAAGGGCAAGGTCTTCTCCTGCAACCGTACGTCAAAACCTCTTACTTCACCTCTTTACATCTTCACAGCTGCCTCTGCTTAGAGTTTTCCAAAAGGGAAAAAGAGCAAAAGTGTGTGATCCACTGTTACTTCTGAATGCCAGCCACGCAGGGAAATAAAACCCAATGTAACCCAGGTTTGTGTGCTGCTCCCTGGGCTAAGGGCAGCAGCAAAGGCCACAGCAGCAGGACAGCAGTGTCAGAGCAGCCTGAAGATGAATCTACAAAGAGGTAAGCGTGGTGCTTCTCCCCTACACCTTCCCTGGCTCCAGCAATTTGCTGTTCATAAGCTTTTTCAGTCAGACCTGTTGTCTTAATGTGTAAGTGTTCAGAACTGATTCCTTTTTGATGCTTTGTTCAGTAGCTCTTGACACAACACAAACCTCTGGTACTGTTACTGACTGCACAGATCCTAACACCACCACCACACGTTTCAGCTGCACACTTTACTACATGAAATCCCACGTGCTGTAGTGATGCAGCCACCTCCCTCGCCCTTTCTGAAGGCCTTATGAGAGAAGTTATTTACTTGTCACAACACTGCATTTTCCCCTCTCTTTTGTCAAACACATTAGGATTTGAATTTTAAACCAAAAGGCAACAAATTCTGGTGTGGAGCACAGCGAGGTTTTCACGCTCTACTGGCAATAGCTTTTGGCACTCCATCACTCCACAGTTAAAAGGTAGCCAGCTCCTCTGATCTCTCCAGAAATCAAGACGCTCAGACTAACTGAACCCTCTCTAGCTATTTAAAGTAGAAGCTATGATTTTGCACTGAAAAATGCTGAAACATTTCCTGCTGGCAGGGCATAGGTACTATCCCCATCTGCCTTCCAGCAGCAGGCAGAACTAGAGGAAGAAGTCAGAACACAAAGATCTCTGCAGGCCTGTATTCCCAGGCTGCGGTAGCAGGTCTCCGCAGCCCACGACGTCAAGGCCCGGGGCTTACCTGTGTGAGTCCTTACATGTGTTTTCAGCTGGTTGCACTGGGTGAAGGCCTTCCCACAGAGCTGACACACGTACGGCTTCACTCCCTTGTGAATCCTCATGTGCCGCCGCAGGCTGCTGGCTTCCGAGAACACCTTCCCGCAGGTGTTGCACACCGGCTTCGCTTTGGGGTACTTCTGGTCCAGCTCCTCTCCCGGACTCTCCAGCTGGTACGTGTTCTTCTCACTGGCTATGTTAGACATGCAGTGCTCCTTCAGGGCACAGCTCGCCTGAGGCTTCCCCCGTTTCTCTTTGGCTGTGACAGTCTGAATGAGGATGTCCTGCGCTGCCAGCGTTTCGCTTTCCACCACGGCTGCCAGCTGCAGCTCGCTGCTGTCGCTGCCCTGGGCAGCCTGCTCCGTGATCTGCGTGGCCAGCTTGTTTGCATCCAAAAACAACTCAATGGAGACATTCTCAGTCACGTCGTTCTGATACTGTACAGGTTTATTTTGGATGCTTTTGGGGGAGCTGAAATTCTTCTTTCGCTTTTTGGGTTGGGGAGATTTCTTTTCTAAAGCTGCTTTCTTTGCCTGTGGCTGGACAAACTCTGCAGCAGCAGCAGCGTCTGCTTTCTCCCGATTGTTGTAGTCTCGGAGGGTCAGAAGGCAAGCCTGCTGGTTCACTTCCACGTTTCCAGTGATACTGGACGTCTCTGTAGAAGAAGGATTAGCAATAAACGCAAAGTCTTCCATCTTGATCTTGCATTTAGTGACCACTTCTTCCACTTTCAGATAGTCGGCAGCCTGGTGAATTTCTTTAACGTTCCAGCTGCAAGAAAACAAGACTTGGTGACAGTATTCAAGGCAAAGCAAATATTTCTTCTGCACCCACAGAACCAAATACAGGCAGCAGCGCTACTATTTGCCACAGACAACAGTAACAACAAGGAACTCCTGATTTTAACTACTATGCTCTGTTGTTCAGCTGCTGTAACACAGGCCTTCATGGTTTAGGAAAAAAAAAGGATGTGGAAGAGATGGCACCAAGTCCCATCAATGCTCTGATGGGTTTCCAGCATTCTGCAGAGAGATCAGCGGTAAACACCACCATTCCAACAACCTATTACACAGCCAGTGCAATTAAACAGTAAGGAACCAGCCACAATTACTCTCTGTACATGAACACAAGTGGTTTAGCACTGTGTATTACACCAGCCCTGAGTTCAAAGTGCACCCTCCTGGCATCCCTGGGGCACCCACCGACACAGCAGATGCCCAGATGGCCCCAGCATCACCGCGGGGACACGGCATGAGATGACAGGGGGTGTGGGCAGGGTGCCTTCACCTTCCTTTTCCTTCAGAGATCTCAACCCCTCAGAAGGAATCCAGAAAGGGGTGCGGCCGGGCCGCTGCGTGTCTGCTCACACGGGACTCACAAAGCAACACTAACTTCCCACGCTCCTCTCCTGCTGCCAGCGCTTGCAGCTATTGGAAAAGCCCCTGGCCACTCTGCAGCTGTGCCCTTCAAGTGACCAAGCATGAGCTTTCAGACTTCAGCAGAAGCAAAGGGGTTTTAAAGCTGCGTTTCACACCAGGCATGGAGAAGGGAGTGAAACTCCGGGACTAGGTAGGTGTAGGCAGTCACACTTCCCTGGTGAGGAGGAAAAGCACTGCAGAGGATCCTCACTGGCTGGGAATTGGCACACCGGGAACAGACTCGGTGCAGTTAAGGGCTGAGGGGAAACACTGCTTCTGTGACTCGTTTTGGGCACCACAATATAAAACTTTTGGGAATTGGTCATGTAAATTCTGACAAACATCACTTTTAAATATCACACCTATGCTCATCCATTCCCCAGGCTTCAGTCTCTGCCACACACACGGTTCTGTGTGTTCTCTGCAAAAACGGGCTCCTACAGTCCAGCTTCAGAAAGAATACACTTCTTCCCTCTCTGAGTAATCACACAAGATTACTCCCAGTCCAGACAGAAAGACTGGGAGACTGAAACCATCCATCACTCAGACACCAGACAACACAGCTCTGCTTCGGCACTCACAGGCCATGGGGTATTTCAAAACATACAGATACTCTCAAACGTGTTCCTGTGTACCACATCCACTACTGTTTGTTCCTCCAGACCTAATTACACAGAACAAGAAAGCCAGTAGTGACTTAATGCAAACTTCACTCCCCTGCTCTCCTCACCCCCGCTGACAGCGTTAACAGTTACCTGTCAAGGGTTAAGTTCCCCGTATAAATAAACTCCAGGAGCTTTTGGAATCCATCAGCTTTCACTTGAGTCTGATCCAACACAACGTTATTGTCAGACGCATCTCTGTAAAAGGCCCCGAAGTACTCGCTGAAGGAGGCCAGCACGTTTCTGTGCGCTTTGAACTGGAAGTCGCCGATCACCACGGTGCAGTCGCAAAGGAAGCCGGCTTCCCGCTGCTTGTTCAGCCTCTCCAGAAGGTGCTCACAGTGATGGGAATACTGCATTTTGATAACGAGCTCTTGCTTCTGATCTGGCAAAACAAAACAACAACAACAAAAAACTGACGTGCAAGATTTCACTTTGTTTTCCCCCAAACGGAGGGAGTTAACAGCTACCAAAGAGTCGGTGTTCAAACCCACGGGACAGTTCGTGTAGAAGCGCTTTTGTACAGGTACAGTGCGAGGGGTGGATTCTTCTTACCCCGGAGAGCTGCTAAATTTAGAGACAGAACGAGAAGGAGAGGGCCGAGACACGTGTGTTCCCCCCGCCTCCCCTCAGCAGAGGATTAGTTTGTCTGAGCTCAAGAACTGTCACGGCACAACCGGCTCCGAGACGCATTGTGCCGAGCGGAGCCGCCCGAGGCCCGGCCCCAACCGCCCTCAGACGGCGGGGCCAAGCTCCCCGCCGCGGGGACAGGGCTCGCTCCGGCCGCGGGGGAAGCCGCGCGGACAGCGGGACCGAGGGAGCCACGGCAGCCCGGCCCGGCCCGGCCCCGCCTCGCCGCTGGCCGGGACGGAGCCCGCAGCGCCCTCCCCCGGGCCCGGGCTCCCCGTGTCCTCCGCGTCCGGGCGCCGTCCGCGCCCCCGCCTCTGCCCACCCGCCCCAAGAGCCNAACCCACGGGACAGTTCGTGTAGAAGCGCTTTTGTACAGGTACAGTGCGAGGGGTGGATTCTTCTTACCCCGGAGAGCTGCTAAATTTAGAGACAGAACGAGAAGGAGAGGGCCGAGACACGTGTGTTCCCCCCGCCTCCCCTCAGCAGAGGATTAGTTTGTCTGAGCTCAAGAACTGTCACGGCACAACCGGCTCCGAGACGCATTGTGCCGAGCGGAGCCGCCCGAGGCCCGGCCCCAACCGCCCTCAGACGGCGGGGCCAAGCTCCCCACCGCGGGGACAGGGCTCGCTCCGGCCGCGGGGGAAGCCGCGCGGACAGCGGGACCGAGGGAGCCACGGCAGCCCGGCCCGGCCCGGCCCCGACTCGCCGCTGGCCGGGACGGAGCCCGCAGCGCCCTCCCCCGGGCCCGGGCTCCCCGTGTCCTCCGCGTCCGGGCGCCGTCCGCGCCCCCGCCTCTGCCCACCCGCCCCAAGAGCCGGCGGGGCCGGGAGCGGGGCCGGGAGCGGGGCCGGGACGCACCTGCGGAGGGGAAGGGATGCGGCGCCCTCGCCTCAGGCCGCCATCTTCCGATGACGCCGCGCGCGCCGCTTCCGGCACGTGACTTCCGGTGCCCGCGTCCCGCGCGCGGCTCGGGGCGGGGCGGCGGCGCTGCCGGCGCCCAACGGGGACCCGGCGGTACCCGCGGGACGGTGTTCACCGAGCGGCCGCAGCGCACCGCAGCTCGACGGACGCGTGCGCGCGGCTGAAAACAACTGCGGCGGCTGAGGGAACAAAAGAGCCGCCCCGGCGCGTGTTTCCGCCCGGTTTCGAACCGGGGACCTTTCGCGTGTTAGGCGAACGTGATAACCACTACACTACGGAAACACCGCTGCTGGGCGCTGCTGCCGCGCTTCCCTCACGGCGAGCGGCACCGGCACCGGCATCGCGTGCGAGCGCTGCCCGCGGCGCGGGGCTCACGGCGGGACCCGCACCCTCACACACAGACCCGCACCCTCACACACAGACCCGCGGCTCCTCACCCCTCACACACAGACCTGCGGTTCCTGCACCCTCACACTGCAACCCGC
>WBNH01010440.1:511863-534520 GCA_013401255.1 Urocolius indicus | reverse complement strand
GAGGCGGCCCCCTGCGGGCGGGCGGGGACACGGGACCCCCTGCGGCTAAACCCAGCCCGCGGCAGCCCCCCCACGCCCGTCCCAGCTCCCCCCACCCCGCCCCGGAGGGCGCGCTCGCCGCCGGCGGTGTGACCCCCACTGGGAGAGTCCTGCCCTGATGGGGACTCGGCAATGCTGGAGTTTGGCTCGAGGGGTGTAAAACGCGTTGAATTTTGATGGCTGGTTTTAGACGCAAGGAGCTGGGTTTGCAAAACCGAGCAAGCCCCCGAGTGTGGGGGGCTGGCCACAAGTGTGGAAGAGCGGGTCACGAGGGGAAAGTGCCAGGGCTTGTAACGCTCTGGGTGTAAAGACTTTGGCCCTGCCGTGCAGCAAAGCTCCCTGTTTCGTGCCAAGCCACAGCACCGTGTTCCCGAAGGAGAAGGGCAGATGCAGTGAGCATCGTGCTCCTCACCAGAGTGCAGACAGACTGGGAGCTTACTTCTGATACTCCTTCTTGCCATAGGCAGAACCTGTCCCCTGCACCAACTGCTCACAGAAAATCTGCCAGAGACATGGGCGTACACACACACACACACACACACACAGACACACACACACACACACACACACACATCTGTGTGGGATGGACGCCAAGGGGCCACAGCTGCACCGCTGCAGCTCTTGCCTCAGTGGGGAACAAACATGGCCCTAGAAACTGGGCTTGGGCATGACTCCATGCTCACATTTTGCTGACCCTTCTGCAATTTCCCGAGTGTTTGACCAGTGCCATCTTGTGGCCTTCTGCTTTTAATTTGCACGGAGGAGTGAACTTTGCTTAATTTTTAAAATTCTGTTTGGAGAAAATCTTCAGTTGCCGGAACAGATGGAAATAGCTGAGTCTGACATCACACAGGATCACGGAATGGTTGGGTTTGGGAGGGACCTCCAGAGCTCACCCAGTCCAACCCTCTACTAAAGCAGGTTCCCCTTCATCAGGGAGCATAGGAACGCGTCCAGGTGGGATTGGAAACCTTCAGAGAAGGACAAACCTCAACCTATGCAGGCAGCCTGTGCCAGAGCTCCCTCACCTGAACAGGAAAAGTTTTTCCTCATGTTCAAGCAAGAGCTTCCTGTGTTCAGCTTGTGCCCATTACCTTTTGTCCTTACACTGAGTGTAACAGAAAAAAAGACTCCTTCTAACATCTGGACACCTGCTCCTTTAGGTATTTACAAGTGTTGATGAGGTCCCTGCTCAGCCTTCTGTTCTCCAGGCTAAACAGCCTCAGATCTCACAGCCTTTCCTTGTAAGAGAGATGTTCCAGTCCCCTCATCACCTTGGTAATCCTCCACTGGACTCTCCCCAGAAGTTCTCTGTCACTCATGAACTGGAGAGCCCAAAACTGGACACAGTACTCTGGATGTGGCCTCACCAGGGCAGAGTAGAGGAGGAAGATTTGAAGATGACAAAGTCCTTTCTGTTAGTGGAATCTGAACATCACTCACTAAACCCGATCTAGCAAGACTTGCACCAGCGCTGCCTCTGGTAATGTTACTGTTTTCAATGTTTTATCTTGTCTCTGAGAAACAGCTTTCCCTTAGCATCACTGAATTTCAGACCTGTAACTAAACGTGCAAAGCCAAGATATTTCGTGTGCTTAGTATGTTGTTTTTTTTTTCAAATGAATCTGTCTTAAAAGAGCCTCTCATTTCCCTGAGAAAAGTCTTGTTTCCTAAATACATCTGGTTTTGTGGCATTTATTGTGATTATTTTCCCCCCTATTGTCACTTCTGAAAGAGGCAATAAGCTTAAACTGCCAAGTTTCTGTACGTGTTAGAAAGTGGATGCTCAGTAGATTCCATGTGTTGGAGAAAAAAAAAATCTTTAGAAACCGAGAACTTGGTCTACTTTTGTTTCTGTTTATGGTAGCAAGGAAAACTTTATGCAATGTGGTATTGCTGTGGAGACTGCAACAAACATAACTGTTGTTGCTACAGCTTGTTACTGTTTTTGAACAGCCTGCTGCTGCCCTCCCAGCTCCCCGAGTCTAAAAAAACGGTACTACTGTAGCTTTTTAGGAATCAAATGAGAAGCTCTGAGCAATTTCCCTCATGAAGAGTTTAAAACAATTTGCAAGCGGCTGCCTCAGTGTGTAAAATAAACTCTATTTGATGACTCTCCTGTAAGCAGAATGCAGCTGGCAGTGAGTGGTAGTCACCTGCAAGAGTCAGCAGCTCAGGGAAGTGGATCCACCTCAGTGCCAGGCTTGAATAGCTTGGCTTTAAGCAGATTTTCTTCCCTGCAAAGCATAAATGTTCTTGTCAATGTCTCCAGATGTGTTTGTTTTTAAAAAGAAAAGAAACCCTTTTTAAAAAGGTTTGTTTGAAGCTTATGCACTCTGAGAAGCTGAACATCAATGCAAGCTGTGAGCATTGGAGGAAGGTGGTGACATTTGGGAGGAGAGGAGCACGTGTGCTCAGTGAAGCTGTGGAAGCATGTTACTGAGGTTCCACTCTGGGCTGCCATTTAAGTGGTTTGGGAATTAGGACTGTGCATCCTGGGTGACTTGTTATTGAGAAATTAACACTGAGTTGTCAGGAAGTTCTGTAACAGATGTTTAGGTGGTAAACTTTGAAGGGTGTCTTGCCCACATCTGCTCAGGGTGGACGTTTTCACCGTTTGATATCAGTCATATCAGCTTGGGGATGTGGAAACTGCTTTGGCCAAAGGTGTGTGGAGTTGTCTTCCTTTTGCATGGTTGTCTTCCCTGTGTGCTTTTTCTGGACACAGCAGGATTTTCCATCTCTGGGGGGAAATTGCCCCCTTTCTGTGGACAATCTAGAAAAAAATGTTTCACAATGTGGATGAAAACACTTAGGAGATCACATGGAATTGGTGGGATCATGCCATAGGAGGGCTAGTATTTTGGTCCCTGTGCACCCTCTTTTGAGGGTGTTCTGAGAGCTGAGAGGTACAGGGGTGCTGGGGAGGTGAGCATTACATCCCCTGTCACTGCATTTTCAAGTGCACATCTCTGTCTGCTGTCTGCTGTGGTTTATTCCATCCATGGCATATGCAGGGTCCTGAGCTGTGCCCCACTCCTGGCTCTAGCTCAGACTCTGCCTTCAGTCAATGCTCAAACACAATCACCCTTCCTGATCTGAGCAAGAACTCCTTTCCTCTCTGAAGAACTCGCTGTACAGGAAGGCAGCAGTATTTTGCTTTATGTTGGTTTCATGAAGCTGTTTCCAGTTTACATTTTAGCTTTCTTGTATTAATTGAAAATCCAGTGATGATTGTTTGGGTTGTATGTGATGTGCGCTTGAAATAACCAACAGAAGAGGTGGAGGCTTTTCACTTACCAGAAAGTCTACTAAATATTTCTAAAAGACGTTGGCAGAGGTGACAGCACATGTGGGCTTTGTAAGAACAAGTAAACACTGAACTACAATCTTGAGTCTTAACAAAACAGTTCAAGTTGACCTTGCTTATGAGACAACAAAAAGTGTCTTAAGGAGAAACAAAAATTATCGAAGAGTAAAGAACGGTTTAATTCAAAGGCTGTTTAACCTCCAACAGGTCTGGCAAACATTAATAGAACCCTACCCTAATTCTGTTTGCAGATTGCCTCAACAAGGGGTACTTTCAAAATGTGGTTGGGTGTCGTATCTAAGGATGTTTATCAGCAAAGGGAATGGGAGGAGCACACGTCTCAATCATTTTCACATAAGTAATTGAATGGTAAAAGTGAAGACACGCAATCAAATCTTTGTAGACACTAAAAATACGGACTAAAGAATGTTTAAGCATATAATAACTTTCTGTGCCTTTCTTTGCCCAGCTCCCTCTATTCAGTTTCACACAAAAAGCGGGGAAGTAAAAGAAGTTTGGAAAACCAGCCCTGGGCAATGGTGAATCTCTGACGTGAAAGCTGGGGAGAGCAGCTCTGGGACTTGAGCCCATGCTCAGCAGCTCTGGGTGGGTCAGGTTGGGTCCCTCTTGAAGAGTTCTGAATTGTGTGGCCTTTGCATGGCGACTTGTGCGGTGGCTTTTACCTTCTGCATTTGTAGTTTTCAGTTTGCAGAGGCATGATTGGAGCTTGAGCCTAATCGTATCTTAAAATCAAGCTTGATTAGTTAACCTTTTAATTGGTGTGTATTCAACTCTAGCCATGCTCACTGGGAGTTGAGGGGGAGGGGGGGGTGGGATCTTACAAGTTCTCAGATTCATAGAGAAAGAACATATGTCAATGTTTGTGTATGGTTCACTGTTATATCAGACCTAAACATGACAATGGTGTAAGAGTAGAAGAGACTTTTCTCTGCCCTTGGTCAGTTGAATATTGTATTTCAAGGATTGTTACAGGGTAAGCTGCTACCCTGTGGCCGAAGCCTGTTTTCTACACTTTAGCTGTGCTGTGAGGCTCTGTGGAATGTGTTCTTGCTGTTGATCACCTTTTTCCCGACGGTAGATGGCAATAGCTGTTCATTTGTAAAACACAAGAGTAGAACAGTGCAGTACAGAATTTAAAGGCAAGTTGGATGATTCCTGGTAGGAACTTAAGTGAAACTATTTGGAAAAACTTGTTCTTTTTTTTCAAGTGCATGTAAACTGCCATTCAATAGAAACCTTGTCATTAATAAAAATAGAATCTAGTTCAAAGCAAACATTTTGAAAGGTGCTATTTGAGCTGCATGGGAAGGTATCATAATGAAGCGTCATCCCCATCTACAAAGACATTGATTAATGCATTTTTCATTGCACATTCTAGTGAAACTCGAGTGGTTTAGACATGTTGGTCAACACTTGATTTGTGTTAGTTTCCAAATTTTCTCCAAAATGGTAGCAATCTTCAGTTAGTTTGGTTGAGACGCTGATTAAAATGGACCTGTGCACAAATGGAACCATTTTATTTCCTGCCTGTAAACTTTAGGATTCACTCTGCCAAGTTAATTGGACACTTTGGCCCCATTTTAAATAGCTTCAGAGATCAGCATTTGCAGATCTTTGACCTTCCTTTTGCCTCTTCAAACTCATTGCATCGTTTGAAGCTAGACGTGCTAGCGTTAGTCTTTCTAGGATTCAGCAATCCATTGTAGGATAAATTACTTTCCCCATTTCTCATTTCTCTCAATAAATTTACTGTTTGCTTTTGTGGAATATGTACTTTGTTTCCCAAAAGCGACTGTGGGAGTCCTGTGAGTGAGGAAGGTAATCATCTATAACAAAGTTATAACTCAGTCACAAGACTTTTGGGAATTTTACAGCTGCAAACCAAAGTTCTCCTGCATTATCATGGCGTTCTGGTTTGCAATGATAACGAGTTTAAAGGCTGGCTTTTCTCTGTTTTTATTGAAAAGATAATCAGACTTTTGGACGTTAGTGATGGAATATTGGCAGCTACAATCATGTCATAGGAAACATTTCAGTGCTGCAATTAGTATGTGAATCAGGTTGTTTTTTAAAATACTGTATTCGGAGTTATCCGAATGGTACAGTTGGATTCTTCACCGTGCTCTGTGGCAGGAAGGATAGAAACTGACTGAAATGAAGTGGTGAAGGAGATCTGGTCCCAAGACTGCTACTGGCTCCAGATGTGCCCTTCTGAGCTGCTTAGATTCTTCACCTGTAAAATGGTGACAATGGCGCTGACCTCTTTTTGCAGCCACTGGTGAGAAGTGCTGAGCTGTGTCACCCTCTTCTCCTCTTGCCCGAGGCGATAGACCCTCAGAGCTGGATTGTTTCCTGAGAGACCAGGCTCTTCATGCATAAAACTGTCTTCTCAGTTGCAGACTTTTAGGATCAGGAAAATTTACCAAGTCTGCATGCTTAAACCTTTTCTCTCTGGTTCAGCCTCTGAGCCTCGTAAAGAGCAGAATTCCATCACTTCTTTCATCACTCTAATATTCCTTTAAACAACTGTATCTTGGGATCTATTGTACTTAGCTGTAGTATGTCTACCGTACAGTCCATGTTTTTCATCACAGGAAGCAGCTTGAACTGCTTATAACACATGGAGCATACATTTGTCTTGGTTTAGAACAGCTTTATATCGTTCAGCTGGCTTTACAGCCTCTTCCGTGTCTAAAGAGAAGTGTGTTTAAGTATAATCCTGAAGTTTTTATCTTCTGCATCATCAGCCTGCACTTTACTTAACATTTCATATTACCCTCCTCCAGGCAGCTTTGAACAACCTGAACTTGACAATTGAGGGAGTCAACAGGCAAAGTTGCTAATTTCTCTCCCTTTCCTTTCACTCTTATCTCGTATCCTCTAAGGTACACGTCTTTATCTACATGTTTCCAAGAAGGTGTTCAATTAATAACTTGGACAAGTCAGAGCTGATAGGATCTTTTCATGTATTAATTTAACTCTTCCTTTCAAACAGAGTGCCAGAAAAATCACTGTTTTCATGTTTTCTTCTATTTATTCTGGCTGGATATTTTCATTGAAGTTGTGTGCTCTAGTCCTTTGATTGTGCTCCCAAGAAATTATCAGGGATTACAGTAGTGGCCTTACAGGTAATGGGGATTCTCACTCATGTTTTGAATAGCAGTTTTCTTCTGTGTTGATTTTAGATTGTTTTCATTTACAGCAAAAAAAAAAAGAGGAAACCTGCAGACTTGTTCATACAGGATATAGAAATATTAAGTCCTTTGTTACTCAGCTTCTGGTGTTTGAAAGGGTTTTGTTTTTCTGATGACAAGAATAATGCAACACACAGCTGATGAGAACAGCAAAATCAATTTTATCTGAAGACAATCACCAGACTTGTGCAAAGGCAGAGGTTTGTTGGTCTGTACTAATCAGTTAACAGTTACAGAGAGCAATGGTTGAAAGCTCCTTAGTCTTTCATCAGACATGAACAACAGTATATCGAGTGTCTGCCTGTGTTGGTCTTGCAGCACGTTTAAACACGCAATAAGGGCTAAGAGGAACTGACATTATGAAAAAATCCTCTTGTCTGTTGTTTAAACACATTTAATCCTGAGAAGAGTCTTCATCATTATTGGTGTGAGCTGGGAGATACAGAAAAAACCTAGTGACTCTGGGCTAGAACTGAAGATGAGGATTCCCATCACCAGAGTGCCTGATCATTTAGTGAACATTCAATTAATTTCATTGGGAAGACTGCTAAAACATGAAGTTCTGTACTGAAAAAGATCCCTAAAACCCATCCCAGGGAACGTTTTTGTTTTATTGAATGTGAAGATAAGGATTCTTTATTGGAGTTTTTAATGTAAAAATATTACTGCTGAAGTATTTAACAAATGTCTGCTCCTGTGGCCTATAAATTGATGTTCTAATTGCTTTCCAAAGGAGCAGCAACCAATGAATCTAGAGCTATGAAAATAGATGGCAAATGTTGGTAAATGCCAAAAGGAATCTTGCTCCTGATTTTTCTCGTGAAAGCAGCTGAACCTTTCAGTGAATAATTTGTTTGAGACATTACCTCTATAACTTTATCTGCTAGAGTAATTGTTATGAAGTACAGACAAAAAAAAAACCCTATTAATCAGCTTTTCAAAATAATGTGGTTTTCTACCAAGTAGATTTTTCATTCTCTAGTCAGAGGACTTCCCATAGTGATTTTTGCTTGGGAATGCCATTCTTAATGTAGCAAACTTGTGTCATCAGGATAAAAAGTTGGTTTACATCCAGAGAGGATCACAAACAGGTATAGGCTATTAGTTAAATTGCTGATTCCGTGATGAAAATTGAACATTGTTTTAGTTGTCAATCTATTTCATGGAAATCTTCTGAGTATGAAGTCCAAGTTGAATAAGTTCAGGGACACTGCAGTTCTGGAATATTTCCAGCACCTTGCTTCTGTTTTCAAGTTTCCTTCGGTAGTACCACTGAAGCAGATGACACGTGGGGCCACAGGTGACTTGCTGGCTCACAAGCCTGATGTGTCATGGGGCTTGGCAACAGCACAGTAATGTTAAACTTCTTTAAAATATAGTTTAGTCTTGTCATGTAAGCCAGTTCAGATCATGTTTTAAGTGTGTTTCTCAACTGTGAGTTCAGAGCAAGTGTTTCAAACAGTTCAGGAATAGATTTAAAGAAAAAATTGTTGCAAGAAGGAACAATTCGTAAGCAGGTGAAAGTTTGTCTTCTTGAAGCTGAGCCCTGCAACACTTTTTTAAGGACAGTGAGAGCTTCAAGTGTTTTCCATCTTGATGCTTGTGCAAGGTGAACCGTGCCTTTTAAATTTGCTCCTCCTAATAAATAAGAGGTGTGTAAGTTCATTAGTTGAAGACTTGGGAACCAAGTTGGAAATACAAAGATGATGTTGAATGGTCATTAGTAGAAAGACAGATTTCAGACTGTCTACCGATTCTGAAGGACTGTGTACTGTTTGATGAGGAAGAACAGATATTGTCAGTGTTCTTAAGGGTGTGCTTCAAGGGCAAAAATGAAAACACTTCCATAGGTGTAGCCATCAATCACCAGAAGGATGTTCTTGTACACCAAGTACAACACCATATAGCTTTCCAGTGACCTTAACACACCAGCCAACACAGGAGCTGCTATAGTAATTACAGATTACATTAAGTATCAGGTAGAAGCCAACAGCCAACTCCTAGGCAAACCTTTTATGCATTATTAAAATCATATCCTTCCCAGAAGATTCAAGTTAATAAAATTGAATTCGATAATGCAATCAGTAAAAAGCAGGTTTTTTTAAAGAAATCTCCCTTGTTGGTAATGTCCCCCATGTTTTCTATAGTGCTTAATATACATCAGCATGGCAATAACCCCTCGGAGTTTCAGTTGCACATTCTTTGAGACTGCTTTGACTTCTTTTTGTAATCCTATTTTATTAAGAAATAATGGTTATATGTCCAGTGTGCATTGCACTTCGATTAAAGATTGTGATTACCTAATATTTCAGCCATTAAAATATAGAAAATTTTAGAAAGCGTGAAATTGGAAGAGTTGTCCATACATATCAAGAAGCTGGTCCTCCATCCTGAGCAACTGGCTGGGATGGTTTGTTATGGGCTGGGAAAAAGAAAAAATAATAGAGGTTTGACATGAAAAAGAAAAGAGGGAACAAACACTTTTTATGTAAGGAGATCAATGACCACTGCTAACATTTCTAATAAATCACTTAGGATTGGATATATTCTATATTTGGTCACCTTAAAGGAGTCTTAATGGACCTGACTTTGAGACCAAAAGTTTCTAAAGACTTGACATTTTGAGGGATTGACAGGGTAAGATTTTTTTTTAATGTCTTGGCCAAGATAGTCTGTTTTGCTGTATAGTAGAACCAGGCTGACCTGTGCTTGACAACTGACACCCCACAGCAGCTGCTTGTGTGAGGATGTTGTTTGCTCTTTGATTTGATAAGACCATCGAAATTTTAAAACAAGCTATATGCTATTGCCATGTATGATATGAAATAAAACTAGAAAAAGAGTGAATATTGAACCATGTTCTACAACTGGATCAGTGTTCTGTTTCTGTGAGCCTAAAGAGCCCACGAGCCTGCTGTGAAGCTGTGAGCAACTGAGTAGAGTCCACAATGAGCATCTAGGATATGGCTCAAATCAGACTGTGCCACAGATTCTCTAAGTAAGTAGTAAAACAATTAAAAACAAATAAGGCCATAATAAATCATTTTCACAGTGATGTATTTTACACACAGAACACTGTCAGTACAAGAATCAAGCTCTTCAGTCATTAGCTGGCATAGTGGTACAACAGCCTAGCCCAGCCATGCCTAACTGAGGACCTACATGCTTACTTTTCCCTCACTTCTCCCAAACTGATAAGAAATGTTGCAACTTTGAGTTTTAGATCTCAGCACTTACCTAAAGCAAGGAGTTCTGTTTGACCTATTTCTGTTGAGGAGCATGGAAGTCCTGGTGCCAGCGGGAAAGAACAGTCTGTCATTCTTAACTGAGTCGGTTCGTTAGCTGCTGCAGAGCTGGATATAGTCTTAGATATGGCTTTTGAATCAAAGTTGCCTTAATATATGATATTTTTACCTTTAAAAAGTCAGATTGCTTATTTAGAAACTGAAGTGTTGGTTCCTATTTTTTTAAAAACAAAAGCTCTCCCACTGGCCTGAAACTTGACTGTCTGTTGTCTCAGAAAACTTGCCTGCAGCAGAGAACGGACCAGAGAGCAGCAGCACAGAAGGCCAAGTCAGCCCTCATGCAGGTCCACTGCAATGTTTGGAGGTATGCCTGCACAAGCTGGGGCTGAATTTGGTCCTCTGTCTTTGCTGTGTGAGTGGAGATTCTGTTTCAGTACTTCAGAGGTGCCCGAGAAAACTTTGTAATGTGTGTTTTCCACTCATTTTCTTTCTCTGCTGGTTCTGTAGTTTGGTTGAGTTGCATTTCCTTGGCTTTCAGATGTATGCTTGAATGCTGCAAAATCTCACTCTCATGCATAATGAAAGAGGAAAAGTTACAGAGAAGGAATTTATTGGCTGGAGTCTCCATTCCTGCTCTATGTCTTACCCTACAAGCTCCCACAGCAAGTGAGTAGTAGAGCCAAGAATAGAACACGGCTTCTCCGACACCCAGTCCAGTGCCTTAACCCCTGTCTCCTGTGAGAAATTTTGTTTCAGTTTTCTGTACATTGTGAAGATAAGATCATGCTTTATTTTGGTGCATAAATTGATCTCTAGGGTGAATGAATAAAGTTGGGAAATAGCCAGAGAACAACACAATGTAAATAGTGAAACATAAAGAGCTTCTCAGACTGCTGTGTGTCTAGATAGAATTAATTCAAAATGATACGAAGTATTTCACTTCTTTCAAGTTTGTTTGGAACGTGGAAGGTCATCTTCAGAGAGAAAGCAGGATTTCTTTTGCTCAGCTGGGTTTTCTTTGCGAGCAGCTAAGGGAGGTGTTCTTTTGCCTGTAGCACAGAGGTGCTTTTCACCTCTGGTAGTATTTGCTTTGTTTGGGATAATAGCAGGTGGTGTGTTGCATGTTCAAGTATAGCAAAGAAATTTGGTAAAAGCTGGAGTTAGTGTGGGCTGATTGATGCATTCTAACTGCAAAGCACTGCTGCTGTTAGGGAGTGAGTACAACGGGTAGCATGTGTGTAAACTTAGCATGGGGATATTTCTATGAAATGCTTAACTGCATCCAGTACTCACAAGTGATAAGGATGAGAGAGGGCTCTAGAAGTGCTGACTCAGCACCCTTGACTTTTGAAACAGATACTCTTCTAAGTCTGGTAAACCCTTTCCAAAGCATCCAGTTGTGCTCAGCTGATAGACTTTGCTTTAGTGTCCACAAAACCTTCCATGAGATGCATGACTACAGTTGCACTGTGTTAGTCAGCTGCTTTTAAGATTTCTCCCTCAGAAAGACTTTGAATTCTGACAAATCAGGCGATCATCACCTTGTGCTCAATTGCAGCTTCTCTTTCCTGGCCTTTCTTAGCACGTGAACAAGAGGCAAGTACTATGTGTCACAGATGAAAGCTCGATCCTACCTCTCTTTTAAAAGTATATAGGTTTGAAGAGTCAATATTTGTTCGACAGTCAATGGTTTATTTCCAAAATCTCTTCATATGCCATGAGTGGGTGTGTATGTGTATATGCAAGGAACAGAGATTGCTGTTAAAGGATAGAAAACAGATCATGGTAGCTTTCTGTCTGTATTCTTTAGCCATGGTCATTGCTTTTACATGAGCATTTACAACATAAACTGCTCATGTGCATTTGAAAATGACTCTGTGTTATTTTAGGCATCTAGCAGCATGGATAGACAATCAAGTTGCAAGGGATAAGCTGAAGCATGACCTTACAGCACCACTGTGACAGAGAGATCCTTCACTGCTGATGGTAAAAGAACACGTTTGCTCACTCTCTTGCTAGGAATGATCACGAATTTTTTGGCAACGCTTTCCATTTGGGAACTTTATTTTTCACCACTGAAACATTTTGTGGGAACATGCCAGTTTCAGTGAAACTTCTGTAATAAAAGGTTTGTTTCCAGGCTGGAATCTACAGGGAGTGTGCTCCAACCTTGATCTGCAGGTCTGAGAAGGATTTTAACCCCCCAATCTTCCCATTCCAGAAGAGCCCTAGTTCTGGGTTATGATGTTCTTAGAGTGCTCTTTTTCTGTGCTTTTTGTAAAGACAAACACAAAACACCCTGCCCCAAACAACAAACACATTGCTCTTCTAAGTTAACCTTGTTTCAAACGGGAATGCTTCTGAAATTCTGAAATGATTTTTGGGATGGGAAAAAATGCTTTTCTTCTCTTTCAACTTTGCACCTCAGCTCTCTGTCATGAACTTTGCATTGGAGGTTTTGCTCTTGATGAATGAGCTCTCAGCCATAAAGGCTGCTGTGAACTAAGCTTAAGGACTTTCCTGAAAAATGAAAACCAAAAGGCTAAACCACAGTTGCCTTAGGAAATGCGAGGAAGGAGAAAAAGGAGATCCTCTCTCTCCTGCCTCTTCATAGGGTTTTGTCACTCATTCTTCAGGCAGACTCTCCCACTGCAGGCACTGGCTGCTCTTGCTCACCCATGAGGTGTGGACAGAGCATTGCTGTGTTGTCAGGGAGAGTCTCCTGGGGTTCTGAGCTGGCACTGGGCCATTGCATCACTGCATCTCTGGGGACAGGCAGGCAGTGCTCTGCTGTAACTGATCCCTTCATGAATACTGCTCTGTCTACAAATGCACTTGGCTTTTTACCTTCACAGGCTTTTTTTGTTACTACAGTCAGAAACGCCAACTGCATTGTAAAGTAAACAGTGGAAATGTCATCTGTTTTTCTTCCTGAAACCTGATGTCTGCTGTTATTTACTGCTTGCTGAAGTCATGGCTGTAATTTTTTAATCGTTATCTGCATGACAATTGAAAGGAAAGGAATGAATTTCACCTTGGATAAGTGTGAGATGACTACTATTTATACCCTTCCTTCTTCCAGGCAGCAGATTCCAGGCTCCAGAGCTGTTGAAGAACTTGTGGTGATATCTTTACTTGGGCTTGTGTCAAAATGATTTAAATCTGACAAATCACTACACAGTATACACATTCCCCTCTGGGAAGATGCTGGGGAATAAAATAGTTGAATGAAAGTAACCATAAGAGAAGCAAACAGGACTATATTAGAAATTTTCCAAAGGTATTATTCAAAAGGACAACTTGCTAGTCAGAGCATCATGGTACTGTGCTTGATGACTCTTATTTAGAACAGTAGAGCTTTAATACACGTTGGGTTTAAGTGTGACTGAAAACTTCTGGGATTCCAGATCTGTCAGAACGATCTCAGCAATGGTGTCTGTACGTGTATCCTGAGCAGAGGTAGCAGCACACAACATACAGAGAGTAATTCCTATCTAGTGTGGAAGGAATTGAACACACTCGACTCCTGTCAGCTGGAAGTGCTGTCTGTGTATGCCTTGTGTTGATATAAGGTGTTGGACGATAGGCATTTTCATAGGAGCCTCAGCAAACTGAAATGTCAGCGCTCTAATGATACCTTGCTGCTTAATGTCTCTTAGGAATTGCTACCAATCCAACTAGGAATGTAGTCATACGAAGTGTGGCAGGGCATTCATGCCTTAATACTAATGACTCTGATGCAAAAAGTAACCTGAAAACACCTTTCAAAAAGAAAAAAATGTGGTTTATCTCCACCAATGTGCAAGTCCTATAAGAAATTCCTAGTGAAGGATTGCAGCAGAAGGGAGCATTTGCTGGGCACTGGAGGGTAAATGAAGGCCAAACAAAATTTCCCTAATTTTCTGAATTATTTTTGTATCTGAAATTCTGACAAACTATTTATTTCACTTTCAATTTTAACAAATTGAAAGCATTCGTTGTTCCTAGGTAGTGTTTACTCAGTCTTTGAACCTGATGATTTTAATCCAGCAGGGATTGGAAGATGGGGTTCTTTGCTTTAGTAACTAGCCACTATTTTCTGTTCCTTGCTTCCATAACTTTTGTTCTTTATGTGATGCTATTTGCATCTTAGCTACAGCAGGCATCAAATAAGACATTTAATTAAAAATGTTATCAGAAGTTCAAAGATCCATGCTATCAGAGATCCAGTACTTTGATACCACAATAATAGGTACCTTAGAAACAGTCAGATGGGTTAGATTAGGTAAGTAACTTCTTTTAGCTTGCTTCCTTTTTTCTCAGTACTCATTCCAGATACCAGAACCTGTTAAAAGTTTCAAGAAGAAATGGTAATTTTTAAAAGTGAAATGTAAAAGATTTCCAGTTTAAACAAAACTGATCAAAAAATTATGGAAGTAGGAAAATGAAACCTTCAGAATAAATCTGACCAAAAGCATAACAAACATTGACTGGGAGCATAATCCTGCATGCTAACATAAATCCGTTTGTTGTAACAAACATTTAGTCTAATTTAATCTTTGACTGTATTACTGCCAGACAAATGGAATTTACAGGCTCTAATGTGCTGGTTACTCTTAAAATTCTGCTTTAATTATTGATGCTGATAATGGGTACCACTGAAAAGAACATTTTAATAATCACTGTCATCCATCTCAGTGAAGCCTATGCATGGGAATGATTTACAGATCATTCTTCAGACCACTCAATAAGTTGTATCCCAAGACAGGAACGAGAGGGAAATGGTGCTATGTTGCCATCAGGGTGCAATAACAGCGTGTGAGTTTGAGCTCTGGTGAGGTACAAGCTTGTGCTACAAGTCTCAGAAGAAAGCGAAGGCAGTGTTAGTTTGTTACATGGTAGTGCATCTGCACAGCTAACACTCAGCTCTCAAAGATGCAAGAACCCCCTGCTCCTAATGTAGCCCGTGGCACTTAATGGCACTGGGTTTACCTGTTTACTTTTGGTTTACCTCTGGTTTACTTCTGAATTGCTTTGAATTTAGATTAAGTAATCTCAGTGTCTGTTTGGTGGAGAACAGTATTTTTTTGTATTCTTTCCCACTCGGCATTTATTCTAACAGCTCTTCCTGCTAATAACTCATAACTAAGTTGGTTTCTACTGCATTTGAACTGCCAGCCAGCGTGTGCAGAATGTTATCAGTTTTCATGTGGTGCAGATAGGAGAGGAGGTGGAAACGTGGTTTTACAATGGTGTTGAGCTACTGCAAAGACTTTCCATTTGCACCTCAGCCTTTGTGCATTCTTGGGGCAGTCGCACAGTCCTCCCTTACCAGGGGACAGTCTGCAAAGCTGTGAAGCCCAAACCACTCTTAACAGGGTTGTGATTCTCCAGGCAGATAACTGAGCAAAGCTCTGGCTGCTGCTCACCACCGCCAGCCAGCTCTCCCCAAAAACACTCTGAATGACTTTTCTTTTTATTCTTACCCAAAAGTGGCTTTGAAAACACAGCAGGAATGCAAATAAATGTATGAAAGAGTCAGTCTAATCGGGTGTACAGCTCTCAGAACTTCATTACTCTTTGTTATCTGAAAAACTGCAAATAAGAAAGCGAATGCCGCAGGGCAGGGACGCGTTGTCACATTGCAGACTTGGGGTGAGCAGAGAGATTTGTGAGTGCTAACAGGAAGCCTGGGATCCAAAATTTGGTACTCGAGTTCAGTCTGGTGAATAAACACTATTTTCAGAAATGATCTCTACTGGAAAAAAAAAAAAATCCTTATTTTCCATGTAAATGGACATCTTGTTTAAATTCAGAGGCAAAAAATCCTGGGGTTAAGTGTAAGACCCACAATTCAATTTGCATGTGGAGTAATTCAGACTGTAATAGAAGCTTTGTCATGTTAAGGTTAAGTCTTTCCTGTGGCTGTTCAAGTGGGCTCTAAAGACTTTTTAACATGTTGCAGGATATTAAGAGGGGAAGGTTTGACCTACATCCATTTTTTTTTTCCCCAGACCAACCTCTGCAGGTTTCATCACACTTCCCGTGTCTCACATGTGGGACATTGCTGAGGGCAGGATAGGTGCCCAATTGCCTACATACAATTTCATCAGGAAAGGTATATGATTTATTGCCCTGTAAAGGGTTTTGACATGAAGCCTGTGAAAAGCACTATATAAATGCCAATACAATATAAAACGTCACACCAATACTTTACTCATTAATTCCGACCTGGTGTTTTTGTACTGGAGAGAAATGAGAGTGAAATATGAATGTGTTCCTTATGCTTTAAAGGGAAAAAGGGCTCTGTGGGTTTTATAAAGGCTGATATGTTAGCCTGCCTTCCTGAGACCCGTAAAGATGAGTAGAAAGAAGCCCACTCTTTGCTGTGTAGTAACACTGTGAAAGAAAGCAGATGAAGGGAAACTTCACATTCGTGATGACAATCCTAGGTCGTGATACTGCCCTCATGACATAGAATCATAGAATGGTAGGGGTTGGGAGGGACCTTTAAAGGTCATCTAGTCCAACTCCCCCGCAGAAGCAGGTTCACATAAAGAGGTTAATTCTTCTTTTAGTTCAAAATATCATTTATTGTAGAGCCACTAGCTGGGAGCCTTTCTGTCATCACCTCACTGCATTTTCCTTCCTCTATTTTGTCATGTTATCTTCTTTAAGCCAAATATTTGTTTTCTTTAATAACCAAAGTGTCCCCAGCCTTCACAGCATTGGACAAGCCTGGCTTATAATGTGGCTTCAGCCAAAGAAAACGTGCTTCACAGGAGCATTTACTAATTAATCCATGAGAACTCGGCAGCATTTGTTGCACCATCTTCGTTGCGCTGCTCAAAGAGGACAACACTTCCTCAGTGCCCAGGTCTCATCAGTCCTCAGCTCCTTCCCTCTGGGAAGCCATGAGGAAGGGAGAGGCCATGAGAGGTACCAGAAAACACACTTTCACCTTCTGCAAGGATTTTCTAGCCTTGCCTAGTTTGCTTCACATCATGGGAGCCAATCTGGCCCAGTTGGTATAAATCACAAACCTCTCGTGTCTACTCAGCTGAAGTTTCCTCTCACCTGCTGACCTCCCTGTGTGGTGGGGCTTCATGTTTTTAAAATCTTCATATGTCAGCTTTAACTATTGCTGAATTCTGAGTAAAATGTACTCCATTCCTTTATTTTTTACTTCAGATTGCTTTTCAAATTCATTCCCCCTCCCGTGTTTCTCTCTGATTTTAATTATTTCTGTTTTCTCTTTTCATAGGATGTTCACTTTCTGCTGATCTCTGCTGACATTTTCCCCTTTTGATTTGCAGTGCTATTAATTCCCCTCTGCTCAGTGTTTTGTCTACATTCAGGACATGTTTGTTTTCCTCTAGTGGCCTGTAATTACTTTCTCCCTCCTCCTTTTTAATTTTCCCAATTATGTCTCTGCTGATGCTTCTTTAAGAGCAAATCATACTGAGGGTAATCATGAGTTTTTTGGCTGAAAGGATATTGATAGTGTTGTCCTCTTTGGTAAATCCATAAATGAGTTTTTTTGGCTGTGGTTAGTTAATGTGTGAGTCCTGGTGGGTGCTCAGGGATGGTCTTGCATTTGCCACCTTCTAGCAGAAGTGGGTGCAGAGTCAAGCCAACCCTGCCCTGGCACCTTGAAACAGAGAGCTCCAACTTTTGGGTTTGGTGAAGCTCCTCTCCACATCAGGTGAGGGATGGGGCAATGATGAGACTGTGAGGCCAGCATAAAGCAGCCTAGTTTATCTGGGCTGGAGCAGAAAGTCAGATTCAGTTCTCCGGTGTCCCCGTCTCCTGACTTCCAGCTTGTTGTCTCGATGTAGGCTCTAGTCTGTTCATTTTCTCTGCTTTCATTCCGGTCTCAGTATTGTGGAAACCCAAGACTTTCCTTCAGGCAGAAACAAGATCTACATCGTAATCGGCGTCCTGTGCAATTTCCAGGGGGAACTATTTCTAGAGGAGTGTTTTGCGTGCCTCGCAGGGGCTCTGTACTGCTTTCCCGACCTTAGGAGCGTGTTGCCTTCCTTCCAGCTCCGCTTTCCCAGCGGTGCATTTACCTTCCAGCCCTATCGGCTGTTCCGAGCTGGGCGTCCTGGCAGGCGTCACTCCGGCCCCTACACCGCCGGCCCAGCAAAGCCCGCTTTGTGCTGCTTTTCTCCCCGCGGCCGTTTGTCCCCGTGGAGCGCCCATCCGCGTGCTCTGCGCGCGGGCCCCGGCCGCGGCTCAGGCTCCCGCACGCTGCAGTGGAGCGCGGCCGCCGCCAGGAGGCGCCGCAGACCGCGGAGAGGCGCGCAGGGGCGCGCAGGGCCGGGGGCGAGCCGGAGCCGCAGCCGCAGCCACGGGGGCACCGCGGGGTCCTGCGAGCAACGCAGCGCCGCGCCGGGCTCCGCGCCCGCGCAGCCCTCACACCCTCCTTTCCACGCAAAGACGGGTCGACAAGACTCACCGGCGTTTGCTCCCCGCGCCTCTAAAACCCGTTTAAAGCCGCCGGCCCGGGGCTCGAGCGGGGCGGCTCTGTGCAGGAGTGCGGGGCAAAAAGAGGGGCAAAAAAAACCAAAGAAAGGGAAATTACAAAGTAGTCATAGTGGGTTTGCTAAGGAATCCGGTAAGTTATAGGAAGCAAAATGAAATGGCTGGTGCTTACACGAGGGCATGTTTTACAAGGGAGAAGGAAACTGCGCAGAAAATGCAATGGGCTTTTTATTGTTGGTTTTCATTGCCTGGATGGTGGGGGGATGCTTTATGCTACGGAGAGCAAGTTTAATTGAACCAGATCGCTGATTTCGTATAGTAGGGGGCACGGGGTGTGTGTGTGTGTGTGTGTGTGTTTTGTTTTCGGAGTTAACCGTTTCGGGGACGAGAAACAGGCAAGACTGAGTTCCGCAGCCTCCGACTTTCGAGACAGCAAATAAAAACACATTACACAAAGCCGAGCACCGAGCCCGGTTATCAAACCCTCAATCTCCCTCTCTCTTACTTTCCCCTTGTATTTGAGGCTATTTTTTTCCTTTCTTTTTTTTTTTTTAATCACCTCTGTCATTCCCAGCCCTTCCCGGGACTGCAAAGCAAAGCGGGCAGCTTCCATGGGACCACCTAGTACAGGAGACATTTTCTACTGTGAAACTTTGGAGGGTATTTTTGTTTTCTCCTTCTGAGAGCTAAGCAAAGAAAATGTGCAAATCTTCCCCGTGATTAAAGTCTCCGCATTTGTCTGTAGACTTATCGGGTTTATCCAAACTTTTGTGTGTGTGTGTGTATCTCCCCCCTTCCGTGCATGTGTAAAGTAGCCCCATCCAGCAATGATAAATATCCCTGTTGATCACTTGATTGATTACCTCTCGGAAAGGTCACGCGGGCTTGCAGTAATTTCCTTTTGCCTAAGGCTCCCTTTTCACTTTTACTCCCGCCCGACAGCTCCAAGTATACAGGATCTTTATTTTTGATTTTTAACCCCTAAATAGCTCCCCGAAAACAATGCGTTGGGGAAAAGACGGAGGGAAATCAGCCGGCGGGTCCGAGCCGCCCGGGGCGGGTGCGGGGAGGGGGAGCCTCTCCTCCGGCTCTCCTGCGGACCGAGGGTTCGGATTTAAACAACCAGACAAGCTATTAATTTACCCATGCTACCCAGGGTCCTGAACCCAATTAATTTCTAATAATTACAGCCCAAGGGGGCTGGAGAGATCCCTCTACCTCTTTCTAGCCTTGCCACTTCGCGGCACCGAGGTCAGCGTAGAATAATAACGTGTATATTTTGAAAGTGATCAGCAGAACAGTGAGTTATTGCAATGAATGAAAATTGTTTCCATTTTGGCTAATTGAGCCCGTGGCTGAAAGATGGAGTTCTGAGCCTAAATAAAGAGGACTGTTTCATTTCGACGTGGGCTGGAAATCCCTGCTCAGCTTTTCGGTCACCCAGCAAGAAGCTTAATTTCTTAACAGTAAACCTGAAATCAAGCGTTGGGTAAACAGTATTAATAATTGCATTACAATGATTAAATTAATCTTACTGGTAGCTAGGAGAATATAGATGGTAGATTGAATAACACGAGATAAAGTTCACTGCACAAAGACAATAGCACACCAAATACCTCGAGGAAGAATTCCAACTTTTCTCCAAGTAGGCTGCGGGGTTTGTTCGATTAGAATTTAAGGAAGAGAAAATTTCCTGTTAGAGCTGAAACCCGTGTGTGTGTGTGGGGTGCGTTTGGTCTCCCAGCCTGTATTAGAAATAGATTTAATTCCTCCTCTCCATCCGAGGGGGAAAACAAAAACCCGAAACAACAAAACCCGACAAACCAACCCAAGATTTAAGTTTTTCTCTCTGGATGCGGCTCTGCGGAACACGAGCCGCATCCCGCGAGCAGCCGCTTCCCGCCCGGGAAGAAGCTCAAGCTGCCGCCGCGGAGGAGCCTTCCCGTACGAACGAAACGGATTTCCCGGGGGGCTACCCGGGACCTCCCGGGGAGGGGGGCGAGCCTGACGGGGCTGCGCCGGGCCATGCCGGGGGCCGCCGAGCCGGGCGGGCGGGCCACGAGAAGCGGCAGGGACACGGCCCGGGAAGGCGGCCCGATGGCCAGGGCGGGCGGCGAGGCACCTGCCGAGCTGTCGGGGCGGTGGGGACGGCGGGCAGGTGGCGATGACAGGCGGCAGCGGCCAAGGTCACGTCTGCCGGCCCGGGAAATCCGCATGTGCGCGCCCGGCCCGGCCGCGAGGCTCCCACGCGTGATCCCCGCGGCAGCGGAGTTGGCCTCTCGGATGGCAGCGAGCTCTCCGGGCAGCGGGAAGAACGAGGCACTTTTGCCCAGGCGGCGGCTTTGCCGGGCTCTCATTTAAAACGGAGGGAGTGGGAGGCCTGGGGGCAGTTTTGCAAAGTTTTCGACCTCGAGCCGGTGCTCGAGGGAATGATTTGAGGACACCCCGGTGCAGCCCCGCACGGACAGACGCTGCCTGCCAGCGAAGGCGGGGGTCGGATGGTGCCCGTCCCCGAGCGCATCCCCCGCGCTTGGCAGCCACGGCCGGGGGCAGAGGGTCACAGCTCCTCCCGGGACAACCCAGGATGGGCATCCCGGGAGCTGCCGTGGCTCTATGGCCAGGGAGACCGAGTCCCGCGCGTGTACGCGGCCACGCAGCTCCCTATCCCCTTGTCCCTCTTGCTCGGGGGGCGTTCAGTGCCCTCCTGGCTGGCTGGAGGGGGGTGGAGGTGGGTGGGTGTAGAGCTGCTGCGTGACCCTACGAGAAACGCTTAAAAATCCAACTTGCAAATAGAAAACAACCACATGCACGGCTGACGGCTCCGCAGAGCGGGTTCAAGTGCTTGTGCCCGTCTGGCGGGCGTTTAGGGGAGCGGCGTGGGATGCGCAGTGCCTCCGCCCCGCAGCCTCTGCGTGGGGGTTGTCACCGGTGGGGTGCGGAGGGGAGGGGGAGGGAAGGCCGGGCCGGCGAAAGGGGTGTCTCCACGGGCGGTCCCGATCCACAGCATCGGCAGCAGAGTGGGTATTGGGAAGAGGGTGGGGGACTGAAGGGGGAAGGGGCGATGCTGGGGATTTTATTAAAACAAAAAGTTGAGCGGTGTGTATGTACTGGCGCAGCCCCCGAGTCTGAAAGATTGTAATTTTCTTTTATGGTGTCTGGCAGGATTTGCAACAGATATTAATGGGAACATAAATAGCGCATGGAAGGTATTGAACAAAACTGTTTAATGCAAGGAGGTTGTACCAGAGGAAAATCTATATGTAGTTTGGATTGATTCATACCTCGGACACAGCCGTCCCCTAAAGGAGTTCCCAATTTCTGCGCGCTTCCTCTTCGATTGGCAAACCTTGCAATTAAAGCAGATCAGAGAGATCCGTGGCACTGCTTTTAAAAGCACCTTTTTTTTTTTTTTTTTCCTGCCCAACTGACGGTGGCTGAGCCGAGTTCAAGGTGGGGGAAAAGCGTGTTCGCTGGGCTAATGTGCAATTGAATCGTACGCATATATCATAAACCACAATCAAATGAGATCGCTGTATATATACACAGAGAGCCACGATAACTGAGCGACAATAAACTATTTAAATGTTGCAAAGACGTTAATATCCCATTAAAAAAAAAAAAAATCACCAAAAAAAGGGCAGAAAAAAAGATGTTATTTCTTCCACCCCCCGATTCGCGCGGGTCTCCCCCACCGTGACCCCTCCGGGCTCCCGCGGCCGCGCAACCCGGCGGCGGCTGCCCGCCTCGTCCCAGCCGGTCCCGGCCCCGGTGCCGGCTGTCAGGGTCCCCACCGGTGGTGATGGATCGCTGCAAACTTTTTTTTGGCGGCGCTGAAATGTTGAAGAGCGGGGGGGAGCCGCCCGTGCGCATGTGCGAAGGTGTCCGAACTGACAATGCTGGAGAGATAGCGAGCCGGGATTGAGAGAAAGGGAGAGTGTGAGTGCGGGAGAGGGAGAGGAGAGAGGGAGAGGGGGAGCGAAAAAGGAGGAAAAGCTCCGAGAGGAAAAAAAAAAAAGCCCCCCCACCCCCACCCCAAGCCCACGCCAGCATCGGCCGCGGGACTGGCAGCATGCGATCCAAAGGCAGGGCGAGGAAGCTGGCCGCAAGTAGGTGCAATACCCCTTTCTCTTGGCTTTTCACCCTCCCTCTCTGCCATGTTGCATAGACGTGTCTGATGCGGCGCGGAGCTCGCAGGCAACCTGCAGCATCTCCCCCCCCTCCCCTGCCCCGCCGCCCGGTTCGGCTCTGTTCGGCTTTGCCCGGCTCAGCTCGATTCGGCCCGGCCCAGCTCGGCTCGATTCGGCTTTGCTCGTCTCGGTTCGGCTCCGTCCGGCCCCGCTCGGTTCGACTCGGTCCGGCTCGGCGGCCGGCGGGGCGCGGGG